>JAVSCE010004692.1:0-529996 GCA_032199065.1 Smutsia gigantea | reverse complement strand
AGAGTGGGCATCCCTGTCTTGTTCCCGATCTTAGATGAAAGCTTTCAGCATCTCGCCGTTAAGTATGATGTTAGCTGTGGGTTTGTCATATATAGCCTTTATGATGTTGAGGTATTTGCCGTCTATACCCATTTTGTTGAGAGTTTTAATCAGGAATGGATGCTGAATTTTGTCAAATGCTTTTTCAGCATCTATGGAGATGATCATGTGGTTTTTGTTCTTCTTTTTTGTTGATGTGGTGGATGATGTTGATGGATTTTCGAATGTTGTACCATCCTTGCATCCCTGGGATGAATCCCACTTGATCATGGTGTATGATCCTCTTGATGTATTTTTGAATTCGATTTGCTAATATTTGGTTGAGTATTTTGCATCTACATTCATCAGGGATATTGGTCTGTAATTTTCTTTTTTGGTGAGGTCTTTGCCTGGTTTTGGTATTGGAGTGATGCTGGCTTCATAGAATGAGTTTGGAAGTATTCCCTCCTCTTCTATTTTTTGGAAAACTTTAAGAAGAATCAGTGTTATTTCTTCTCTATACGTCTGGTAGAATTCAGAGGTGAATCCATCAGGCCCAGGGGTTTTGTTCTTGGGTAGTTTTTTGATTACCAATTCGATTTTGTCACTGGTGATTGGTCTGTTTAGTTTTTCTGTTTCTTGCTTGGTCAGTCTTGGAAGGTTGTATTTTTCTAAGAAGTTGTCCATTTCTTCTATGCTTTCCAGCTTGTTAGCATATAGATTCTCATAATATTCTCTTATGATTCTTTGTATTTCTGTGGGGTCCGTCGTGATTTTTACTTTCTCATTTCTGATTGTGTTTATGTGTGTAGATTCTCTTTTTCTCTTAATGAGTCTGGCTAGGGGTTTATCTATTTTGTTTATTTTTCAAAGAACCAGCTCTTGGTTTCATTGATTTTTTCTATTGTTTTATTCTTCTCAATTTTATTTATTTCTTCTCTGATCTTTATTATGTCCCTCCTTCTGGTGACTTTGCGCCTCATTTGTTCTTCTTTTTCCAATTTCAGTAATTGTGTCTTTAGACTATTCATTTGGGAATGTTCTTCCTTCTTTAAAGAGGCCTGGATTGCAATATACTTTCCTCTTAGAACTGCCTTTGCTGCGTCCCACAGAAGTTGTGGCTTTGTGTTGTTGTTGTCATTACTCTCCATATATTCTTTGATTTCTGTTTTGATTTGGTCGTTAACCCATTGATTAACTAGGAGAGTGTTGTTAAGTCTCCATGTATTTGTGAGCCTTTTTGATTTCTTTCTAAAATGTATTTCTAGTTTTATACCTTGGTGATCTGAGAAGTTGGTTTGTAGGATTTCAATATTTTTGAAATTACTGAGGTTCTTTTTGTGGCCTAGTATGTGGTCTATTCTGGAAAATGTTCCATGTGCACTTGAGAAGAATGTGTATCCTGTTGCTTTTGGGTGTAGAGTTCTGTAGATGTCTGTTAGGTCCATGTGTTCTAGTGTGTTGTTCAGTGCCTCTGTGTCTTTACTTATTTTGTCTGGTTGATCTGTCCTCTGGAGTGAGTGGTGTGTTGAAGTCTCCTAAGATGAATGTATTGCTGTCTATTTCCTCCTTTAATTCTGTTAGTATTTGTCTCACATATGCTGGCGCTCCTGTGTTGGGTGCATATATATTTATAATGGTTATATCTTCTTGTTGGACTGACCCTTTATCATTATGTAATGTCCTTCTTTATCTCTTGCTACTTTCTTCGTTTTGAAGTCTATTTTGTCTGATACAAGTACTGCAACACCTGCTTTTTTCTCTTGTTGTTTGCATGAAATATCTTTTTCCATCCCTTCACTTTTAGTCTGTGTATATCTTTGGATTTGAGGTGAGTTTTTGTAGGCAGCATATAGATGGGTCTTGCTTTTTTATCCATTCTGTTACTCTGTGTCTTTTGATTGGTGCATTCAGTCCATTTACATTTAGGGTGATTATTGATAGGTATTTACTTATTGCCATTGCTGGCTTTAGATTCGTGGTTACCAAAGGTTCAAGGGTTGCTTCTTTACTATCTAACAATCTAACTTAACTTTCTTGTTAAGTTATTGTAAACACAGTCTGATGTTTCTTTATTTCTCTCTCTTCTTATTCCTCCTCCTCCATTCTTTCTATAATAGGTGTTTTATTCTTTGCCTTTAGTTGGTATTTGGATGGTCTGCTTTCTTTGTTATGATTTTTTTTTCCCTCTGGTGACATCTTTTTAGCCTTAGGTGTGCTTCCATCTAGAGCAGTCCATTTAAGATATCCTGTAGTGGTGGTTTATGAGACGCAAATTCTCTTAACTTTCGTTTATCTGGAAATTGTTTAATCCCTCCATCATATTTAAGTGATAATCGTGCTGGATACAATATTCTTGGTTCGAGGCCCTTCTGTTTCATTACGTTAAATATATCATGCCATTCTCTTCTGGCCTGTAAGGTTTCTGTTGAGAAGTCTGATGATAGTCTGATGGGTTTTCCTTGTAGGTGATCTTTTTTCTCTCTCTAGCTGCCTTTAATACCCTGTCTTTATCTTTGATCTTTGCCATCTTAATTATTATGTGTCTTGGTGTTGTCTTCCTTGGGTCCCTTGTGTTGGGAGATCTATGAGCTTCTGTGGACCGCGAGACTACTTCCTTCCCCAGCGACGGAAAGTTTTCAGCAATTATTTTTTCAAAGACACTTTCTATCCCTTTTTCTCTCTCTTCTTCCTCTGGTACTCCTATAATGCGAATATTGTTCCGTTTGATTGGTCACACAGTTCTCTTAATATTCTTTCATTCCTAGAAATCCTTTTATCTCTCTCTGCCTCAGCTGCTCTGTACTCCTGTTCTCTGTTTTCTATTCCATTAACAGTCTCTTGCATCTCATCCATTCTGCTGTTAAGCCTGTCGATCGCTTGTCTAATTTCTGTATTGTCTTTCCTCAGTTCCCTCACTTCCTCCCTCAGCTCTTGCACATTTCTCTGTAGGTACATCAGCATGGTTATGACTTTTATTCTGAATTCTTTTTCAGGGAGGCTGTGCATTTCCATCCCTTCAGACTCCCTCTCTGGGGTTGTCTGGTTGATTTTGGTCTGAACTATATTCCTCTGTCTTTTCATGGCTGTTTAATTTGGTCACTGATAGTTGCCACGTATGTCAGCTGGGCTCTTTAAGACTTTAAAAAGAGAAGAAAAAAAAAGAGAAAAAAAGAAAAAAGAAAGAAAGAAAAGAAAGAAAAGAAAAAACAAAAACAAAACAAAAAAACAAAAAAAAATGCCCACCGGACATAGATTCTGTGGGAATGCTCTAGGTGGCGCTATTGCCCCACTATTCCACAGCTGTGACTGTGCCGCTCCGCAGGGCCCTTTATCGCTCTGGCAGGGGTGGGAACGAATAGGAGGCTGTTGATCTCAGTGAGTAGTGTTAAGTATTGCTATGCTTCCTCAGTCCGCCAGCTAAGGCGTCTGAAACTCCCCAGGACTCCCAGCCTGCTGGGCTGAGTGTGCTGGGGCGATCCGGCTCCTCTGCTGGCCTCCTGTCTCTTTAAGACCACTGAAGGAAGCGCACGCTTTTTTTTTTTTCTTTCCCGGGAGCCAGCTGCAAGCACCCTGGCGCGTTCCCCGCTCAGATCCTGCCCCTCTGTCTCTCCAATCTCCACTGCACTGTGCAGTGTGGGTCAGCGCTCCCCACGCAGATCACCGGGGCTGGCTACTTCGCGGGGTGTACTTCCACTCCCTCCCGGCTCTGAATCCTCTCCTCCTGCCGGTGCGCTGGGGTGGGGGAGGGCTCGGGTCCCGCCGGGTCGCGGCTCCGTATCTTACCCGCCTCTTGGGGTGCCGAGTCCTCTCGGGTGTAGCTGCACGCTGTGCGCTTTCCTGTGTATTCTCGTCTCTCTTTTAGGAATAGATGTATTTTCTGTGTTTTCGTAGGTAAATATAGTGTTGGGAGGAGATTTCTGCCGCCCTGCTCACACCGCCATCTTCCCGGAAGTCTCCTAACCAACTCTTGAAGCAGGTTCTTGTTTTCTTGATGCTGCAGAAGCTCTGCTACTCTGGAAGAGCCTCTCCTGTGTGATTACTGCAGCTGCCTCAGGGCCCTAGAATGGCTCTGGCTCGTGTTGTCCCTCTCGCCACAGGACCATCAGGAGTGGTCCTCTTTCTGCAGGAACCCGAAGCCATGGGGGACTTCTGCAGGCATGCTGGCTACAAACTTAGCACGGCCTTCTCTTGGCCTTGGGGCTGCGGCCAAGCCTTTCTCTATCACATGCTGCACCTCACTTGCTTCGGGGAGCTTCTTTTCTTAAGGTTTCCACATTCACTGTACTGGTGCCCTAGACCCTCAAAATCAGCAGCCTTTGTTCAGCATAGCAACAAGTCCAGCCTCCCCCTGAGTAGGTCAGGATGTGGCTGCTCCTCCTGCAGTGCCAAGTCATGCTCCTGCTCTGTCAAAACTCTTCCATTTATTCTTGCTGCATCACCTATTTTACCTGTAACTGGGACTGATGGTGTTGGGTAACACCCTGAGAACTTCTTCCAAATCTCCTTCCTGCTGTGAGCTCATTACTGTTATCACTTCCTTTTTCGAGAACATGAATTCCATGCTTAACTTCCCTTGGACCTGCTCTAGCCTTGGAATTCTCAGCTCTTCCTTATCACAGATTTGCTGCAGTGTTCCACTTAGGTCTTTTGTTTCTTTTTTCTTTACCTTCTCTTGGGCCAATTCCTTGGCATGGCTGTACTAACATTGGATCTTGTTCCCTAGAGCCAGAGTTTTCGACTTCAAATTGTTTCTCTTCAGTTTGAATAAGGTGAATCTTCTGGTAGGTAGCGCTGGGGCTTCCCTGGTTTGGGAGTAGAATTGCTGTAGCTGATCAGCTGGTACTTCCTTGCAGTGGTTCTGCCATCTTGCAGTGTGGCATTTGTTCACCAAGCCGGGGGCTGCCTCATCATATCTGCAACTCAGTCATTGTTGCAGAAGGCAGATCATCTTTCCTTGAATGAATTCCTTATCTTATCAGAGACTTTTAAATTAATTCTACCTCTTGAATATTGAAGAAGCCCTCTGTCTCATGGTGGCATTGCTGTTGCTGTGGGTCCACAATAGTCAGAACTTCCTGCTCTTGGCCCTCGGGTTGCTGACTCACCACATTCTGCCTCTGATACAGTTGTTCTGTGCCTTCATCTCCTGAGAGCTCCCTTCCTTCTGGAAGTGGTACTGGGAACTCCAAAGCAGCCAAACCATTCTGGTCAGCCCTGTAAGCCTTGGTTCCTTAGAGTCCTCTCATTTGGGCATGGCTGCTCCCACTTACTGCCCAGCATAATCAGTTTTTGACACTTACACTTTGGCTGGTAATATTGTTTTCTGCTCCAAAATGACCATCTTCTCTTCCAGGCATTTTAAGGAGCAACAGAAAGATAAGCATTGTCACTAACAAAAACCCAGACCCTCAACAGCCCACCAAAAAATGTAGATGCCCAAGGTTATTATAAGCTGAAACCATGAGTGACATCAGAAAATTTAAGACTCTGTCAGGTGGGAGGGAGTATTTATTCTCTCATTTGTTCATTTAAGACTATAATCAGTATTGCAAAGTAGACCATTCTAGCAAAAAAGAAAACAATACAAAAACAAAAACCAGCCAGAAATTGAGTGTCCAGCTGTCCCTAATCCTCCTCCTAGTCCCCCTTCCCATGCTCTCAGTATGGCACTGCCCTAAAAGGAATGCTTAGGTTTTGATCAGTACTATGCCTATACTTCTTTCCACACCTGACCACTGCCTAACAGTAGACACATACCCACTCCAGCTTCCTTCTCTGGCCTGCCTCCACACCAGCCTTTGCAAAAGCCTTGTGGGAGTGAAAATAAAGAGTTTGCTTTTCATAGCACTTTCTTACTCAAGTTTCTCTATCCAACACATTAACCTTCTGTAATTCCACAACTGCAACCTTTGGTACGGTAGAAAAGAATATAATTTTGACATTGAAACAGGCAATTCTTTTTCTTTCACATTTATATATTTCCCCAAGACCTAATAGGAAACATCATGGACAGTGGGGTTAACGTTTAAATGTGTTCAAATCTTACTCTTATTTCTGTGACAACTTAGAAATTCCTCCATATCTCCTAAGTAAACATGAATTCCTCAGCAGGAAGAACTGTGTGAAATTTATCTTTTATTTCCAGTGTATAATATATAATTCATGCTCAGTAAATATTAGCCAAAATGTGAAATAAACTCTACCTAAGGAACATGGTTATAAAGTCTATGTAAGTGGTTAACAATAATATGAAGAATATATGTAAAACACCTTTATAATCTTTAACATACTGGAGATCAACCTCTGCCATGATGGTGTGACTTGCTCTGCTGACTGGCTCCCCATTGAAAATGGCAAAAATTATAAAACAAACAAAACAAGTTTAAATTCTCCAGAAATTGTCCTAAAGGCAAACAGCAAACAAAACACCTATTTGAGAAAAACATGAAAATTCAGTAAAAATGTGGTATTTGAGAGTCTGTGGTATTTGAACCAACATGACACCCTCTCTCCACCCTCCCAGCTCATCAAGGCAGATACTGAACTCCAGATGGTTGCAGCCAAGAACACAGGGACCCTCTACTCCTCATCAGAGGGCTTTCTTGCATCAGGACTCCAGCATTTCCCATCCTGTCCCCAGCTACCTGTTTTGTGAGACAGAGGCTTTCCACTGAGAGTGGCATGCTAAGAATACAGGGACACTAATTGTCATTGTCTTGGCCCATGAGGTGGTGGTTCCACACAAGAGATACAAATGAGAGGCTGCTGTTCCCCTCCCTCACACAGGGTACTCATGCCTCACACTGGGGTGTCATTTAGAGGGAAGGCTGCCATTGTCTCTACATCCAGCTCCAGAGCCCTGGCTCAGGGATTTTGCCTAGATAGAAATATGAATCAATGGAATAGAACTGGAACCCAAACATCTATGGTCAAGTAACTTTCCACAAGGATTCTGAACATTCAACAGGAAAAAAATCCTTTTCAACAAATGGTGATAGACAACTGGATAACCACAAGCAAAAGAATGGAATTGGACCTTTATCTCATACCACATACAAAAATTAACTCAAAATGTACCAGGGACTAAAGGTAAAACCTAAAACTATAAAATTCATAGAAGAAAACATAAGGGTAAATCTTCATAACCTTGGATTTGGCAAAGAATTCTTAAATATAACACCAAAAGCATGAGCAACAAATTAAAAGAAAAATTAAATTGGATGTTATTAAAATTAAAATATTTTGTGCTTCAAAGGAAACCATCAAAAAAGTGAAATATTTGCAGAATGGGAGAAAATCTTTTATCAAATTACTAATATATATTAACTTCCTGTATCTAGAATATATATAGAACTATTACAGCTCAGTAAGAAAAAGACAAATTACCCAATTAAAAAATGAGTAGATTAGAATACACATTTTTTCAAGAAAGATATACAAACTTCCAATAAGCTTGAAACATGAAAAGATACTTGACATAATTAGTCATAAGGGAGCTGCAAATCAGAACCACACACTGAGATACCACTTCACACCTACTAGAATGACTAGAATCAAAAGTCCGATAATAACAAGTTTTGTGATAATATGAAGAAATCAAAACCCTCATATGCTGCTGGTGGGACTGTAAAATGGTGCTGCCATTTTGTAAAATAGTCTGGCTTCTTCTCAGATGATTAAACACAGAGTGACCATATGACCCAGAAATTCCATTCCTAAGTATATATCCAAAAGAAATGAACACATACGTCTTTACAAAAACTTGTACACAAATGCTTATAGCAGCATTATTTATAGCATCTAAAAGCTGGAAACATCCCAACTGTCCAACAGACAAACAGATAGACACAATGTGGTATCCATATGGAATATTATCTGACCATAAAAAATCATACTGATATATACTACAACATGGATGAACCTTGAAAACACTATACTAAGTGAAAGAAGTCAAGCAGAAAAGACCACCTATCTTATAATTTCATTCATAGGTAGTCCAGAACAAAGAAATCTATAGAGACAGAAAATACATGAACAGCTGGTTAGGGCTGAGGGAGTTAAGGGTGTGGTAGCTGAAGGGTGTCTGACTGTTTCTACTTTTGATCAAAATGTTCTAAAATTGATTGTGGTGATGATTGCATATATTTTTGAATATATTAAAAATGGTTGAAATGAATTCACTTTGAGTGAATTGTATGGTATGTGAATTATAACTCAATTACCTGTTTATAAAATATGTAAAGTACTATTCACATGGAAATTAATATTTCTTTATTCCTGATTTATATGACATTTAAAGGGCCAATTATACAATGTCACCATAACGCTCAGAAATCAACTTCTTTACTGCTTAAGGAAATCATTAAAATTTGTAAGTTATATTGAAACATTTGGGTGACAGGGAGTTTACTGGTATAACTGTTATAAACAATCATCATATCATTCAGAATGTGTTATTTAAAATTGAGAGATAATTGGTTCTACTTTATTGAAAAATCTATATTCTTCATATTAGCCTTAATGGTTTCTTTTCTTAGTACAAAGATAATTTAAGGGAAAAGTATGTTTAGCCTGTGGTTTGACAGTCCTCATTAGTGTATTCCAGTTTAATATACTTTGTTCATGTCTTCTTCTTCTACCCATACCACATTGTGTAATACTTAGTATCCTTTTCTAAATGTGAGATGAAATCATTCTGCAGAAATGAGAGAACTTTCACACAGGGTTGGAATTGTAATCACAACTATAAGAAAAACACCTTCCTTACTGGCAGCAAATGACCTTTTCCCTTCAATCAAAATATTTTGGTTTTGTAGCAGATTTTAAACCAAAGTAAGTGCTGGTCTGTCCCATAAAATGATACCCAAAAAAGAAATAGGGAGGCATTAGCATGGAAATAGCCAGGTACTCACTTTCAAATATTTGACTATTAGCATTCATAAAGGGAAGCTGGTCATCATTCTCCTGTTTGTGGATGGTCAGCTGAAAATGAAAAAGAAAAAGTGATACCCCAACTGGTTTTCTAGAAGGACACCCAGAGGGCTCCACATAAGGAAACCTGTAGCTATATTCCCCAGGTAAGACCATTCACTATCATAGGATTACAGTCGAAGACAAGAATAGAATATTTAATGGAGATCTGTTAATAAGTAATGCATATGCTGCTTTTGGATAAGGACTCTAAGAATTACTTCTAAGTTATTATGTTTTTATTTCCTTACATCATGAACCAATGCTTAACAATCTCTGAAAAAACATTCAAAGGACTCAAACAAACATTTGTGCACCAATGTTCATTAACAGCACTATTCACAGTAGCCAAAAGATGGAAACAACCCATACTTCCATTGAAGGGTGAATAGTAAGTGAAATGTGATATAGACATACTATTGAATATTATTCAACCTTAAAACAAAGGAAATTCTGACGCATGGTACAACATGGATGAACCTTAAAGACATTATGCTGACGTAAGCCAGTCACAAAAAAATAGATATTGTTTGATTCCACTTATATGAGGTACTTACAGTGGTCAGATTCATGGAGACAGACAGTAGAATGGTGGGTGCCAGGGGCTGAGGGAGGAGGAAATTAGCTATTGTTTAATGGATGCAGGGTTTCAGTTTAGGGAGATGAAAAACTTCTGGAGATGGATGTTGGTGAAGGTTGCATAACAGCCACAGTTGTAGTTCATACTTCTGAGCTTTACACTTAAAAATAGCTAAAATGGTCAGTTTTATGTTACATATATTTTGTCACAATAAAAATACCTCAAAATTCATATACTTGCATAATTTACATAAGTTTTACAATTTCAAAATTTTACATGAATATATAAACTTAACATATATAATAAAATATATATAACAACATTCAAAGAGCTCAAATATCTCAGCCGACTGACAGATCCCACACTACTCTAACATGGCAAGAGGATTTGACTTACATCTTAGAAGGGGAATGGTCAAGATAAAGAACAGTTAATCCAGTAATATAATAAAACAGTAAATAATAGTTTCTAGATTCTACTCAGTTACCTGCAGCTTTCTGATTCCTTGTCTGAAACACAAGATCCAAACGCTGCTGCTTTCCTTTTCTCTGGCAAATGAGATTTTCCAGAACTTACTGCTTAGTGACTTTTAACATATGTGGCATAATCTAAAAGAAACAATCAATGAGACTTCCTAGTCCCTTAAGATCCTTAGACCAAATAGTCTTTTTTTTATAAATAATTTATTTTATTATCATTAATTTACAATTACATGTGCAATATTACGATTATTAAACTACCCCTTCATCAGGTCCCCCCCACCAACCCCATTACAGTCACTGTCCATCAGCGTAGTGAGATGCTATAGAATCACTACTTGTCTTCTCTGAGTTGTACTGCCCTCCCCGTGCCCCCCCAACATTACATCTGCTAATCGTAATGCCCCTTTTTCCCTCTTATCCCTCCCTTCCCGCCCATTTTCCCAGTCCCTTTCCCTTTGGTAACTATTAGTCCGTTCTTGGGTTCTGTGAGTCTGCTGCTGTTTTGTTCCTTCAGTATTTTTTCTTTGTTCTTATACTCCACATATGAGTGAAATCATTTGATACTTGTCTTTTTCGGCTTGGCTTATTTCACTGAGCATAATACCCTCTAGCTCCATCCATGTTGTTGCAAAACCAAATAGTCTTTTGAGTCAGAGCAGCTCAGGCTAAATCAGATGGAAAGGTCACAGACAAACTCTATGGCATCTGAGGATCTCCGAGAGTGTGTGATGGCCCAGGGGTCTACCCTGACTAGCTAATCAGAGTTCGTTCCCAAGACACAGTCTGTTGATGCTGAAGTTGAATGTTCGCTGATTATGAAATAATTGGTGATGACAAGTTAGGTTTCTTTTTATTCAAGCATTCTGTGAGAAAGCATTCAGTAGGCAGGAAAACCAGGCAGAATTAATGAAATACCATTAGCTAGCACCATTAGACAGAATTCTCTATTTAGCAATCATTTACAAAAATTCAAATTAGAGTTGTAAGAAGCCATCAAATCAACCCCAGTGGCTTGACCTTGGTCATGTGGATAGCTAATTAGAAGGGATTCTAGGTCCCACCATTTCTAGCAGAAGCTCTCACCATACCACCAGTTTCGTTTTTATAAATGTGGTTTTCAAAGTGTGGTCCTAGAGTCAGAGCTTCAACATCACCTGGCAAATTGTTGGAAATGCAAATATTAGGGTCTTAACCCAGTCTGCTCCATCAGAAACTTTGGGAGGTTGGGGAGGTGCAGGGTGGAGGTGAAGGGTATTGGGGGTGGGAGTGAGCCTAGCCTTCTAGTTGATTCCAACATGCAATGATGTTTGCAAACTACTGCTATATACCATGCTAAGTGACACTCCTAATAAAGGCTTCAGGATATATGAAGATACAAAATACTTTCTGAAATTAAGATTCTAATTACATATCATACAGGTTTAGTATGAAACGAAATTGTCTTGCATTCCAGTTACTTTAAAAATGCCTCTACTCAGGGTAGTTTGGTTAACACCACAGCAGATGGAGAACTTACTGCATGTGTAACAATCACATAACCTTGGGTTTCTCAAGATAAACTGTTAATTCAGAGAGTGAATTTCCTTCCAGCTAATGTTGGCTGTCATCACCACAGAAACTAGAATACTTACTTAAAGTGAACATTTTAATAAGTCAGAACTCCATCTACTCTTTTCCCCCAAACCTATGATAACCTCTCTACCAGCAAGGGACTGAGAACTTTTTAACAAAATCCATTGTGAGGAAAAAAATAAAGTGCCTCACTTCATTATCTAAGATGCTGATTCCGTTATTTAATTAGTAAGTTCTGTTACAACAACTTTGTACATACCAGCCCACCAAATTTCTGCCTCCCCGACCTTAGCTCATTTGAGAAGCACATTTTCAGCAAGTTTTCACTCAATTTCCACCATGTCTGATTTAGCCAAATCAGCCACTAGAAGTTTACACAGGATTAAAACATTAGCATTCTCTTACCTCTTGGTCCAAGGATAAATTCCCCATATATCTAAGTTTAGCTGATAGTGGAAACTACTGAAGCGCTAGTGACGCTCCAAAGACTGACTTCATGTAAATCTGGCCCCCTTGGTATTACGGGCTAAAGAACTCAGAAAACCTTGTATCAAGTTGCAATGACAACCATCTCTTTTATCTCTTATTACTTGAACAATAGGGGACACATTTCTGCTTCCTTCTTACGGGGAAGGGCTTTTGTGAGGACACAGGGAACAAGACTCCAAATCTTGGGGATCCTGGGAACTCTCTCCTGCAAGTTCTTGCCTCGTTTTCCCCCAGCACTGCACATCTTTCCTTTTCTCCTCCAGCTTCTCAGGAGCTCCGGCACCTGATCTGCTTGTACAGGGAGTGAACAGCGGCCCCTGGGAACAGAATATGGGATGGTTGACAAAACCAGAGTTAAACAGAGAGCCCCAAAGGGGAGCATTTGGAAAGACGGGCTGTGGTCAAAATATGGTCAAGGAAAGAAGACTTGTTTAATTTAAGGAGAGATAGATGGCTTTACATTACCAGCGAAATACCTGAAGTTATTGTGCTCTCATTTTAGACTCATTTTAATTCCCCAAACTTCAGCAGTGAGGGCTGGTCTAGCTTAGCTACTGGAAATGATGTTTTGAAAAATTCGAGGAAGATGGTAACCAGTTTTGCAAGGAGTCTTTATCAGGCCCACACAGTTTCTATTTCAATTGCACCCACGTTTGCTGGTTCTTCTCCATCTTCTATTCTTTGGGGTCATTGTCACAGATTTGGTAGGAATTTCTTTGAATTGCTCTAATAAGGCTATATTATAATGTTATTTTTAGTATTATTAATTATTAGTTTACTAATTTAATTATTTTGTTAATTATCGAATTAAGCTATATTCTGCTTTAATGCCATATTCGTGTTCCTGAAAAACTTCTATTCTGAAAAATTACATGCTAAAACCTACTGGACTTATGGGAAAAAAAGAGTTAAAGTAGGCCTATGGAACTTTATAATTAGAGAAGTAGAAAAACAGTAGCAACCTTTATTAAAATACTAGCACAGTTCATTCTCCATTGGCATTTGTGTCTACATTCTCAGTTCAGATATCAGAGTATCTGTAAACCCTGGGGCTTATGTTTCCTCCCTCAAGATGTAGGTCCTTGAAGACATTGGCTTGTCTGATAGAGACCAGTTTTATTAACAGATAACATATAATCTAGAGGTAGGCTTCTTAGTCATTTTTGTTGACATAGGAAAAAATGTCTTTGCAAATTTTTCTTCTGCATTTACAGCTTCCCCAGATAGTTTAACATAGTGCACTGGTTCTCCAAGTGTGGTCCTCAGACTGGCAACTTCAGCAACATGCAGAAATTTAGAAATGCGTTCTGAGGCTGTCCACCAGATCCACTGAATCACACACCCCTGGGGATAAAAGTTGGTAAAAAGAAGGAATTCAGCAATTTGTGTTTTGAACAGTTTTCAAGTGATTCAGATGCAGCTAAAGACTCAGGGCAATTGACATACTGGAAAACGTCAGTTATTGAAGCCACTATAGCAGCCACTTCCTGTAGAGGGCGCGATGCATGATTTCAGGTTTTTCCTTTAGGTCTTCAATATTGCTAAAACTTTGCTTCAGTTGTGGGAAGCAGGCTCCCCATCTTGTCAGAACATTACCACACTGGAACAGTCACATATTTACCAACACCGCATCTGTGTTGGACTGACATCAATTCCCCATTGATTAATCGCATATGAACTGAGACCTGTTAAAGAATCATGTTGTGCTAAACAGACTGTGATAGAACAGAAGTGTGGGTACAAGTGGTAAAAACATTGGCTATAGAGCCCAACTGAACTGAAAAGTCACTTAGTCTCCCACACCCTCTCCTCCTCCATCTGCAAAGGAGCATCATGGAGCGGCACTGTGTTCAAGTGCGATGATGCACATAAACATCTAGCATATGGTAGGAGCATAAATAAATTCTAATTCCCAATCCTTCATTGTTTTCCTTATAAAACAATTTTTAGGAAAAGGAAATTAAAAAAATAGAAGCTGAATACGTTTGTACAGATCTGATACCTGATTGCCTTCAAGACTGCCCTACTTCTTTTTCATGGGTGTAGTTCTTGCTGGTCCTGACTCTTACGAGATGTTAGGAGATACGCAGTGTGAATCACATTAAAAATAAAAACTCAAGCTAACTAAAGGGATTGGGGGTGATACATCACTGTCTACAAAATCGCCAAAAGATGTTTGGGAAATTAATAATTATGTAATAACTATAATACAATATTAATATGATATAAAATTCTATAATAATAATAATAAACAATGATTTACAATGATAAAGATGTCCCAAATATTATACCACATAAAAGATATTGATAGTTACACCAGTAAAAGTAATTTCTTTTAAACATCTACCATGTTACTGTGGTAGTAGATATTAAAGTAGAAGTTCTAATAGTATTCGTAACAGTACTTCATGTTGTGAGAACAGAAGCAAAGTCATCGCCACAGCTCTATTCCCAGTATCTGACCTAGCACCAGGAACAAAGTATGTGTTCAATAAATATTTGTTGAATGAATGAATGGCATTTGTTAACTAATTCAGTCTTTTCTCCTGTATCCCCATAATGCCAGCACTTGGTAGGCTGCTAATATTAATTCAATTTTACAAAGAAACAAGAAGACCTAGAAAAGTAAAGTGATAGACACAGTAAGTCAGAAAAATTAAAGTCTAAGTCTCAAAACTACTTGTTGACAGAACTTTTGAGTTTCACAGCTTACGTAGAATATACAGAGACACAATCTGCTCTGAAATATTTAAAATCTGTAGATGAGTTAAGTTCCAAACGTGGCTTTCTTCCCCTTGGAATTTATATTCAGTGCCACTATGCAGATGGCTGCCAACACATGCTTTGCCTGAAACACTGGGGTCAGAGTTCCTTTGTAAGAAGTATTTAAGAGAAGATAAGAGATAATGAATTTTTTCCTGTGTGCTTAGTCAGAGCTAAAACCCTCTGCTGAATATCATATTATTTTTATTTAAAATATGAAATTTTATGACTTGTAGTAAAATAGATTCTCCTCAGTAATTGTCATTCAGAGGATAAGGCCCTCGTGGATACACCACTGGCCCTGTGATCTTAGGGGAGGATCATTTTCATTGGCTAAAGGAATACCTGTGACGTCACTTTTTGTTGTTAGACAAATTGGCAGTCTGAAGAAATACCAGGCTATGAACAGCCATTCTATAATTAATAGTACAGATAAAGTATAGGTAACTTTCCCAAAGAGAATAAGATAATAGTTAAGGACTTACCGGCAAGAACGAAACAGGTATCAGGAAACTAAACAAAATCTGTGAGATAAGGGAACCCAAGAGGCATCAACTCAAACACTGCTGAATTAAGAAAACAAGAGCGGCAATTTTAACCATACAGCAGTATCTGAATTAGGCACAGGATAGAAAACAGTTGGCTGCACCTTCACAGACAACATGAAATACACAGGTAGACGCTCAAGTAGAAAGTGTGAAAAATTATTTATGCCACTTAATTTAGAATGGTCATGTTTATTCTCCCCCAAAGCATTTGATTTTTCTGAGTCCTGATAGCAGCAAGCAAAACACTATTCCAGTCCACTGTACAATTATATCTACATGTAATGGATGGTTTTCTCAGAAGTTATGCCAAGGATTCTCTCGTTCTCTTTCTTTCTCAGAAGATGTTTTATTAAAATAATTTTATTTGGTTGAAATTTTTACTTTTGGATGTTTTAGTTTGACAGAGTTGTGATTCCAACATGGAGACCAGGAGACTTGGAGATCTTTTGAAAGGGGAGGAAATGTTCTCCTTTGTTGATGGTTGTGGGCTTAATTTCAGTTAGATTGGAAAGTCTGGAAATCTCACCATGCCTTTCTGAGCAGCTAAAAGACTCAGAAGTAGTTAAAATTTAGAAGCTGCATTAAATATGATGTATTTAAATCTGAAACACCAGGGAGACTTTTTTTTTTTTTTTGGAGCTAAGAGCTGATCTTGGATAGGAAAAAAATAGAAAGCATTATTATCTCCCACTCAATTCATTTGAAGCTGAGGAAAATCTCAGCCGATTTCATTCAAATTATGCTCTGGCTCTGTGTGAATGATATATACTATTTGAGAAAAGGAGGGCGATGATCGCCTCTTGGCTTATAGCCCGTGACGAGATGCGGTGTGTGTGTGTGTGTGTGTGTGTGTGTTATGGGATGACCTGTTTTTGCAAAACACACAGTTAAGATTGTGGTTTAAGGGATATGAAGAATTTTATGGTCAAGTTTAGTAGAAAAACCTTAAATAGTAATTGATCTGTGGCACAATTACCGCTTTGATTAACTTAGTGTTTCCCTGCGCCCAAGAGGTGGTGGGAGGGCGATGTTGACAGCCTTTTGAATTACTGTTTTGTGTTTTGGGTACTAGAGTTGAAAAGTCCTTTTAAATCACTACTCTATATCAAATTCAAGTGTTTTATTCAGTTTGATTTCTAATTAAAGAGGGCATAACAGTCACTGGAAAGTAAGATATATATTAAACAAAAGTACTTTTATCCTGAACTTTTGTCCCTGAAAGTGATGAGAATTTTTCCTTCAAAGGAAACAAGAGACTGCAAAAATCCTGTCAGTTCAAGGAAAACTTCCTGGGTGGTAAGGTAGGATTTGGATGACTGTCATCCTCTCTGCCTTGCCCCTTGTCCCCTTCCCAGGCCAAGGCTGGGCAGTCAGGATATTGCAGTGGGCAGACCTCTGTCTAACCAAGGCTCTCCCTCCTGCCTGAGAGATCCTGCTCACCAGGCCCATCAAACCCCCGTCCCCACTGAGCCCTGTCTTCCCTTATATTCTCTAGGGTCTTGCTTTCTCTATCATGGCAGTCAATGGGTGTGGGGAGATGAGTATACCCTTTTTGCAGAAGCCCAGCTAAAATCTTTGCATTTTAATTGGGCCTCCAGATAAATATTGAGCAGCATTAAAGAATGCCTTTAACTGTGGTAATACCTCCAATTGTGGTTAGACTAAGGAAGCAAGAAAACAGTACAAAGCAGGCTTCATTCCAGAAACTCTTGAATTCATTCATTCACTAACTCATTGTCATTCATTCATGTTTTCAGTCAATAAACTTTTCTTTAAGCATTGTGTTAGTTTCCTGTTATTGCTGTAACAAATCTCCATAAACTCAATGGCTTAAAACAACACTTATTCGTCTTTTTTTATTAAGGTATCATTGATATACAATCTTATGAAAGTTTCACATGAGCAACATTGTGGTTACTACATTACCCCCTTTTATCAAATTCCCCCCACATATACCATTACAGTCACTTTCCATTAGCATAGTAAGATGCTATAGAGTCACTACTTGTCTTCTCTGTGCTATACTGCCTTCCCCATACCCCCCTACGTTATATGTGCTAATCGTAATGCCCCTTAATCCCCTTATCCCTCCCTCCCCAGCCATCTTCCCCAGTCCCTTTCCCTTTGGTAATCACTAGTCCATTCTTGGGTTCTGTGAGTCTGCTGCTGTTTTGTTCCTTCAGTTTTTGCTTTGTTGTTATACTCCACAGATGAGTGAAATCATTTGGTACTTGTCTTTCTCTACCTGGCTTATTTCTCTGAGCATAATACCCTGTAGCTCCATCCATGTTTTTGTAAATGGTAGGATTTATTTTCTTCTTATGGCTGAATAATATTCCATTGTGTATATGTACCACCTCTTCTTTATCCATTCATCTACTGATGGACACTTAAGTTTCTTCCATGTTTTGGCTATTGTAAATAGTGCTGCAATAAACATAGGCGTGCATATGTGTTTTTGAATCTGGGATCTTGTTTTCTTCAGGTAAATTTCTAGGAGTGGAATTCTATAATGGTATTTCTATTTTTTTTTTTTGAGGAACCTCCATATTGCTTGACACAATGGTTGAACTAATTTACACAGCCAACACTAACTTATTCTTAACAGCTCTGGAGGGCAGAAGTTTGGTCAGTTCCACCGGGCAAAGGTCAAGGTGTTGACAGGACAGAATCCTTCTGGAAGCTCAGAGGGGAGAATCTATTGTCTTTGCCTTTTTCTGTTTCCACGGTCACCTGCTTTCTGTAGCTCATGGCCTCTTCATCTTCAGAGCACGTCACTCCAATCTCTGCCTCTCTTTGTCACATCTCTTTCTCCTCTGGCTCTGTCTCCTTCTGTCTTCCTTTTACAGAGACTGCCAGGTCCAACAAGATAATCCAGGATAATATCATCTCAAGACTCTTAATCACTAAGGCCCTCTTGCCAAATAAACTAACCTTCACAGGTTCTGGGGATTAGGACATGGACTTATTTGGGGGCCATCATGCAGCAACCCTGAGTACTGTGTGCAAGACATGGTGCTTGATGCTTGGGGCTTGCTATGAGCAATGCAAAACTGAGCTACTGTGTTAGAGTCAAACCCATCCCTAGGCATCATGTGGTCTGGTAAGGAAGATGAGATAGATGTATAAATGGCAGATAAAAAAGAAAACGAGAATGCAATAAGATGAATGTAAATGGAAAGCCATGGATGTTCAGAAGGGGGGAATTGTGTGAGGGTGAGTGGCAGACTTCCTCTCAAAGTAGCCGTGAGTCTTGGAGGAGAATAATGAAGTAGTAAAGTCCAGAAAAGCCAGGAAGAGGGTAAAAAAATAATTGTTAAGTGACAGTTAGACAAATCATGCCTAAAATTTCATGTGGAAATGAAGCAGTGGGAAATAAGTTTCAAAGGCAAGTGCTTGAATGCTAGGTGAGGGGTTGCATTATATGGTAGCCAGCAGGAAAGCCATTGAAAGACCATGTGCAGAGGCATGCTATGGAAAGATTATACTGGAGACAGCAATGTACGCCATCTCACCAAGGAGCTAACTAAAGGCAGGGATGGGGAGTCAGGGTGCCAGGGACCTTGGGTTCAAGGATCAATGGGAACACATTCCTTTCCTGGAAGACATACTTTGCTTCCATATGTGGGTTGTGTACCCTGAGACAGAATCAACAGAACACTGTAAAACCCGTGAGGACTCAACCAGCCTTTCAGGCAACCCTTTTCATCCATTATTTAGGTTCAGATTATTACCTACAAAATCAGATTCTCTTAAGATTTATGATCATGGTTATTATATTCAATCTTTTTCATGGTATGGTTAAAAAGAAAAAGAATACCCAAGCCATAGCCTCTGGAGCAAGAAGACCATCATGTTTATATCTGTGGTATCTACACTTCCTAGCTTCATGACCTTGTATGGGCTCCTATGACCACTCTGAGACTCTGAAGTAATAATAACAGCGCCAGTTTTATGGGGTCATTTTAATTGAAAGGATGAGATAATATTTGAAGATGCTTTGTACATTGGAAAGGGTATTACAAAAATCAATTCTCATTTCAAAAAATGGTACAGAGCCTGTCTTGCTGGAAAAGTATTTCTCCAGTGTGTTGTTGTGTTGGCCATCATGCAGATCAAATTAAGAGAGCAAATTGCCTGGCGTTGATGCCCCAAACTGGATCATCTACGGTTGCCTGATGTCTTGAGGATGTCCATTGGGCTGGTTTCCATCTTGGAAAGTCATGAGGCCCACAGGCAATCTGACTCAAGGGAGATATTAAAAGAGCCAGAGAAAGAGGATGATAAATCAGGAATTTAATTAGCAGAGTGACTCAGGTGGAAAGGTTGAAGCCTAACTGGGTTTCTGTTTACATTAAACAGATTTGATTTGTAATCTGACTCAATTAGCCAGAAATTAAATGCATCTGAGGCAGACATAGTGTGGATGTAAATATCCTCTTTGGGGGGATAAAGAAACACCCAGTAAAATGATGACTCTTCATCCCTTTCTGCAGTCTTATCTTAGGAACTTATTTGTGGCCTTCTCTGCAGGCCATTAATGATCATCTTCTTACCCACCTCACCCACCTCCATGCTTGCCTTAATCAAAATTAAAGGTACCATTCCCTCGGTAGCCCAAAGTACTCGTGATAGATATTTACAGACAACATGGCAAATGATTCCCTGCTAATATCATGGCAGTTACTCCAGTGCGTTCATACTGCTATTTCAATATAAGTAGAATAAGAATTGAAGCAGAAATACTCCCTTAATATCAGGCGACTATCAACCAACCATTATAAGCACATTGGAGCAGATGTCATTGGGGAAGGCACCCTCCTTCATGATGCAAGAGCAAACTAAGCTTCACCTGGAACACTGAAACGTGTCCCCCTCCTCACTGGAGAGAGCTGTCTTTTGTCAGTATCACCTGGAGGCCAACCTTTGAGGGAGAGGCTAAATCAAAACAAAAGTATGATTAAGGAGAAATTCAGAGTCTCCACCTTTAGAACGGCTTTACTGTGACCCAGAACCCCAGACCTTTGGCTCAAAATTGACCACAAGTTCTCCAGAACAGCATTTCTGCCTTCTTACCACCTCAGAGCAGGACCCAAAACACTGAAATATGAGCTGCAATCACCACTGGCACAGTGAGTGGAGGGAGGAGGGCATCTCTGGGGCTGAGACTCGTCCAGCGCAGCTCAACCCAGGTCCTACCTCTAGGCTCTACAGCTCCCCTGGGGGGCTTCCTCTTGCCACTTCTCCTCCTTAGATCCCAACGTCCTTCCTCTAGGCTAGGAGAGAGGGGAGCTAAAATTCAGACCTGTTTTCTCCAGGGTGTATACTGATGCAGGGGAAGCAGTTGCTAATTCTGAGTAGTAGGCTTAGGAAGATGGGGACTGTGTGATCATGGTCCTCCAGAGGGGAAGGCTACTCAGTCAGCAGGACTCTTGGTGCCAGGGGAGCATGTGGGGAAGCAATGCCCAGCCCCCATGCTGGCGCCAGCACCCAGCATCCAGGGCTGTGTGCTCATAGTCCTTACCCTGGCTCTGGACCAGTTTCTGGACTTCCCAGCCCACTCCCGCAAAGCCAGATTATTTCCTCAAGTTTCCTTTTGGTTCCTGGAAGGCAAGGTCATGACCATAGCACGTTGGGTTCCTGTGGTTTGGCATCTGCCTCCAGTGCCAGCCCCCTCTGTGCCCAGTCTGGTTCTATCTGTTCCCACACCTCTCCTAGCCCTTGCTTCTAGACTCCTTTCTTGGCCTCTCCATTCTGCTGTCCTGCATTCTCTAAGAAAAAAATAACTTCATTAGCCATTTCCTCCTCTTACCACCTTGACACCTGGCCACATAGCATGCTCTGCATGACTCCTGCCCCCAGAGCCCTTAGCATGGATCATGGCATCGACTTCCTCTCCACCTCAGGCTCAGCCCTGTCTGAGACCCCAGGACCAATTTTGACTCCCAGTAGAAGATACATAAGCCACCCTTTTAACTTAGATCTCTCTAGACACAAAACCTCTTATCTGACACTCCCTCCCTAAGCCCTCTGTAGGATGGCTTGTATATGAAAATATTAATTATCACATTGTATAAGATTCTGACTGAAGATATTTTGGGAATTTAAAAGCCCATTTTGGATCAAGACTCATTCTTCCTTTTTGAAAAATACAGGCAGATGACTCGTATGTGATTACTTTGAGGCCTTTGTGCTCTCTGGCTGACTCCTAGAGTCATCCTTTTCTTTTTTCCCAAACCAGGCTCCCACATGAAAGCACACACACCACATTTGGTTGTTAGGTCTCTTAAGTGTTTCTCAAAACCCTGAACACTCCCCCATCAACCTCCTCTGTTTCTGAGAATAATATTTTAGTCTCTCATACTGTCTTTTATTTAAGAGATTGGGCTGGCTGTCTGTTAGAATGTCCCACAACCTGGATTTGATTCTTGTTTCTTTTTGGTGTTTTTTAAGTTGTTCCTCTATTCTCTGGATTTCCTGTGAAGTAAAAGTTAGGTTTAGAGATTTAAGATGGCGGTGTGAGAGGTGAGACAGGCTTCCTCCTAAAACCGCATATAATACAAAAATATAACTGATACAACTACTCCTGAAAGAGCAACAGGAAAGAGGATGGCAACAAATTGCATACACCTGGAGACAAGAGCAGACCTCATGGAAAAGGGTAATGTACTAAAGCTGTGGTCCTGCAGGATCCAAGCCCTTCCCCCACCCCAGCTCACTGGCGGGAGGAAGAGAAACGGAGCAGGGAGGGAGTGAAGACCTGGGACTGCTAAAGACCATACTCCGGAGATCTGCTCTGGAAGCACAAACCTACATTTCATGGTGCTTGCATGATACTCTTGTAATTATGGGGTTGGAAAGCTAAGACAGGCAGAATTCCTGGAGAGACTGACATTCCAGACGCTTGTGAAAGCAGGGATCCATATCTGGCTGCTCTGGGACAAAAGAAAGGCAGGCAGTCTGAGAGACATCCTAAAAAGGAAGCCCTTAGCAAGAGGGCTGCTAAAGGGGCAAGGATTGCACAGAGCTTACTGCTCAGGAGAAAGGACAGGTAGACAAAATTGTCCGGGGGCACTCTGCCCAGCAGATTAGGAACTTTCATGATCTTCAGGTGCTCCAGCTCCCTGGCTGGATACACAGCTCCAAGAGCCCCCTCCACGACAAGCAGCCCACTGTGCCTTTCTCCTGGTCAGCCCCACCTGGCTCGCAAACTGGCAAACCCTACCCTGGCATTAGGTAGCCTGAGGGAAGATCTGTCTACAGCAACTACAAACACAAAGCATAGAGGCTTATACCTGTGTGCTCAGCCCACTGGTTCAGGCAGTGGAGACAGGCATAGCAGCCGGGAAGAAGGAAACAGCTCTTTCCTCCCCCTAGGCACCAATACCACTCCTCTGTGACCCCCGACATTGCTTCAGGGGCTGAGCAGCTCCAGAGAGTAGAGCTTCTGGGAACTAGAGGGTGCCATATGCAAATATGAAACACCAAAGGAACCTGATTCAGAGTAAAATTATTAATACAACTCCTGAGAAAGATTTAAATGATATCGACCTCATGACTCTCTCTGAAGGGAGTACAAAAGAGAAATCATTAACATGCTCGAGGAGGTACAGAAAGATATTCAAGAACTCAGGAATGAACTCCGGTCGAAGATCCAATCGTTGAAAAACACAATGGATGATATTAAAGCAGATAGGATAGAGTGGAGGAGATGATAAATGAAATAGAAACTAGAGAAGAGGAATACAAAGAAGCTGAGGCACACAGAGAAAAAAGAATCTCTAAGAATGAAAGGATATTGAGAGAACTGTGTGACCAATCCAAACGGAACAATATTTGCATTATAGGGGTACCAGAAGAAGAAGAGAGAGAAAAAGGGATAGAAAGTGTCTTTGAGGAGGTGATTGCTGAAAAATTCCCTAATCTGGGGAAGGAGATAGTCTCTCAGGCCATGGAGATGCACAGATCTCCCAACACAAGGGACCCAAGGAAGACAACACCAAGATATATAGTAATTAAAATGGCAAAGATCAAGGATAAGGACAGACTATTAAAAGCAACCAGAAAGAGAAATAAGATCGCATACAAAGGAAAGTCCATCAGGCTATCATCAGACTTCTCAACAGAAACCTTACAGGCCAGAAAGGAGTGGCATGATGTATTTAATGCAATGAAGAAGGGCCTTGAACCAAGAATACTTTATCTGGCAAGATTATCATTTAAATTTGAAGGAGGGATTAAACAATTCCCAGATAAGCAAAAGCTGAGAGAATTTACCTCCCACAAACCATCTCTACAGTGTATTTTGGAGGGACTGCCTTAGATGGAGGGTTCCTACAGTTCAATAGCTGTCACCAGAGGTAATAAAACCACAGTAAAGAAAGTAGAACAGCTAATTACTAAGAAAATGCAAAATTAAATTAACTATCCCCAAAGTCAATCAAGGGATAGACAAAGAGTACAGAATATGATACCTAATCTATAAAGAATGGAGGAGGAAGAAAAAGGAGGAGAAAAAAAAGAACCTTTAGATTGTGCTTGTAATAGCATATTAAGTGAGTTAAGTTAGACTCTTAGATAGTAAGGAAGTTAACCTTGAACCTTTGGTACCACGAATCTAAAGCCTGCAATGGCAGTAAGTACATACCTATCCATAATCACCCTCAATGTAAATGGACAGAATGCACCAATCAAAAGACATAGAGTCATGGAATGGATAAAAAAAACAAGACCCATCTGTGTGCTGCCTACAAGAGACTCACTTTAAACGCAAAGACATACACAGACTGAAAGTGAAGGGATGGAAAAAGACATTTCATGCAGCTAATTGGGAGAAGAAAGCAGGAGTTGCAGTACTTGTATCAGACAAATAGACTTCAAAACAAAGAAAGTCACAAGACACAAAGAAGAACATTACTTAATGATAAAAGAGTCAATCCAACAAGAAGATATAACCATTATAAATATCTATGTGCCCAACACAGGAGCACCTACATATGTGAAACAAATACTAACAGAATTAAAAGGGGATATAGAATGCAATGCACTCATTCTAGGAGACTTCAACACACCACTCACTTTGAAGGACAGATCAACCAGACAGAAAATAAGTAAGGAGACAGAGGCACTGAACAACACATTAGAACAGATGCACCTAACAGACAACTACAGAACTCTACATGCAAAAGCAGCAAAATACACATTCTTCTCAAGTGTACATGGAACATTTTCAAGAACAGATCATATACTAGGCCACAAAAAGGGCCTCAGTAAATTCAAAAAGATTGAAATTGTACCAACCACTTTCTCAGACCACAAAGGTATGAAACTAGAAATAAATTATCCAAAGAAAATGAAAAATCCCACAAACAAATGAAGGCTTCACAACATGCTTCTATATTACCAGTGGATCAATGACCAAATAAAAACAGAGATCAAGCAATATATGGAGACAAATGACAACAATGATTCAATACCACAAAATCTGTGGGACACAGTGAAGGCCGTGCTAAGAGGAAAGGATATTGCTATACAGGCCTACCTCAGGAAAGAAGAACAATCCCACATGAGCAGTCTAAACTCACAATTAACGAAACTAGAAAAATAAGAACAAATGAGGCCCAAAGTCAGCAGAAGGAGGCACATAATAAAGATTAAAACAGAAATAAATAAAATCGAGAATAATAAAAGAGTAGAAAGAATCAATGAAAGCAAGAACTGGTTCTTTGAGAAAATTAACAAAAATAGATAAACCCCAAGCCAGATTTATCGAGAAAAAGGGAGAGTCTACTCATATAAACGGAATCAGAAATGAGAAAGGAAAAATTACTATAGACACCACAGAAATACAAAGAACTATGAGATAATATTATGAAAAATTATATGCTAACTGGATAACCTAGAAGAAATAGACAACTTTCTAGAAAAATACAACCTTCCTAAGTTGACCCAGAAAGAAACAGAAAATCTGAACAGACCAATTACCAGCAACGAAATTGAACTGGTAATCAAAAACCTACCTAAGAACAAAATGCCTGGACCAGATGGCTTCACTGCTGAATTTTATCAAACATTTAGTGAAGACCTAATACCCATCCTCCTTAAAGTTTTTCAAGGAGTAGAAGAAGAGGGAATACTTCCAAACTCATTGTATGAGGCCAGCATCACTCTAATACCAAAACTAGGCCAAGACACCACACACACACACAAAAAAATTATAGACCAATAAGCCTGATGAACATAGATGCAAAAATACCCAACAAAATATTAGCAAACCAAATTCAAAAATACACCAAAAGGATCAATCATCATGATCAAGTGGGATTTATTTCAGAAATGCAAGAATGGTAAAACATTCGAAATCCATCAACATTATCCACCACATCAACAAAAAGAAAAACCACATGATCATCTCCACAGATGCTGAAAAAGCATTTGACAAAATTCAACATCCATTCATGATAAAAACTCTCAACAAAATGGGTATAGAGGGAAAGTACCTCAACATAAAAAAGGCTATATATGACAAACCCACAGCCAACATTATACTTAACAGCGAGAAGCTGAAAGCTTTTCCCTTAAGATCAGAAACAAGACAAGAATGCCCATTCTCCCCATTTCTATTCAACATAGTACTGGAGGTCCTAGCCACAGCAATCAGACAACACAAAGAAATAAAAGGCATTTAGATTGGCAAGGAAGAAGTTAAACTGTCCCTGTTTGCAGATGAAATGATATTGTACATTAAAAAACTCTAAAAGAATCCACTCCAAAACTCCTACATCTAATATCTGAATTCAGCAAAGTTGTGGTATACAAAATTACTATGCAGAAATCTGTGCCATTCCTATACACTAACAATGAACTAGCAGAGAGAGAAATCAGGAAAACAATTCCATTCGCAGTTGCATTAAAAAGAATAAAATACCTCGGAATAAATCTAACCAAGGAAGTGAAAGACCTATACTCTGAAAAGCACGAGACACTTATGAGAAAAATTAAAGATACCAATAAATGGAAACACATCCCATTCTCATGGATAAGAATAATTAATATTGTCAAAATGGCCATCCTACCTAAAACAATCTACAGATTCAATGCAATTTCTATCAAAATACCAACAGCATTCTTCAATGAACTAGAGAAAATCATTCTAAAATTCATATAGAACCCCCCCCAAAAAAACCCGAATAGCCAAAGCAATCTTGAGAAGGAAGAATAAAGCTGGTGGAATAATGCTCCCCAACTTCAAGCTCTACTACAAAGCCACAATACTCAAGACAATTTGGTACTGGCACAATAACTGACCCACAGACCAATTGAACAGACTAGAGAGCCCTGATATAAACCCAACCATATATGGTCAATTAATATATGATAAAGGGGCCATGGACATAAAATGGGAAATGACAGCCTCTTCAACAGCTGGTGTTGGCAAAACCAGACAGCTACATGCAAGACAATGAAACTAGGTTATTGTTTAACCCCATACACAAAAGTAAACTCTAAATGGATCAAGGACCTGAATGTGTCATGAAACCATAAAACTCTTAGAAGACAACATAGGCAAAAATCTCCTGAATATAAGCATGAGCAACTTCTTCCTGAACTCATCTCCTCGAGCAAGGGAAAAAAAGCAAAAATGAACTCATGGGACTTCATCAAACTAAAAAGTTTCTATACAGCAAAGGACACCATCAACAGAACAAAAAGGCATCCTACAGTTTGTGAGAATATATTTGTAAATGACATATCTGACAAGGGGTTAACATCCAAAATATATAAAGAACTTATATGCCTCAACACCCAAAAAGCAAATAACCCAATTAAAAAATGGGCAGAGGATATGAAGAGACAGTTCTCCAAAGAAGAAATTCAGATGTTCAACAGACACATGAAAAGATGCTCCACATCACTAATCATCAAGAAAATGCAAATTAAAACCACAATGAGATATCACCTCACACCAGTAAGGATGGCCAGCATCGAAAAGACTAAAAACAACAAATGCTGGTGAGGATGTGGAGCAAGGGGAACTCTCCTACACTGCTGGTGGGAATGTCATAGAAAAGACTAAGAACAAATGCTGGCGAGGGTGCAGAGAAAGGGGAACCCTCCTACGCTGCTGGTGGGAATGTAAGCTATTTCAACCATTGTGGAAAGCAATATGGAGGTTCTTCAAAAAACTAAAAATACAAATACCATTTGACCAGGAATCCCACTCCTTAGAATTTACCCAAAGAATACAACTTCTCAGATTCAAAAAGACATATGCACCCCTATGTTTATTGCAGCACTTTTTCCAATAGTCAAGATATGGAAGCAACCTAAGTGTCCATCAGTAGATGAATGGATAAAGAAGAGGTGGTACATATACACAATGGAATACTATTCAGCCATAAGAAAGAAATAAATCCTATCATTTGCAACAACATGGATGGAACTAGAGGATATTATGCTCAGTGAAATAAGCCAGGCAGAGAAAGACAAGTGCTAAATGATTTCCCTCATTTGTGGAGTATAAGGACGAAGCAAAACTGAAGGAACAAAATAGCAGCAGACTCAGAGACTCCAAGAAGGAACTAGTGGTTACCAAGGGGAGGGGTGTGGGAGGGCAGGTGGGGAGGGACGGTGAAGGGGATTGAGGGGTATTGTGTTTTGTACACATGGTGTGGGGCATCACAGGGAAAACAGTGTAGCACAGAGAAGGCAAATCTGTGGCATCTTACTACACTGATGGACAATGACTGCACTGGGGTGTGGGTGGGGACTTGATAATATGGGTAAATGTAGTAACCACCTTGTTTTTTCCTGTGAAACCTTCATAAGAGTGTATATCAATAATACCTTAATAAAAAATTGAAAATAAATAAATGATACTCTTTAAAAAAGTTAGGTTTAAAGGTTAATTAAATTCTAGTTGTTTGGAAAGAGTGCAGCTGACCCTTGGACAATGCAGGGGTCAGGGGCCCCAACTCTCCAGGCAGTTGAAAATCAGTACCGAACTTTTGACTCTCCCAAAGCTGACTTAGTAAGAGCCTACTGTTGACCAGAAGCCTTACCAATAACATAGACAGTCAATTAACACATATTTTGGATGTGTGTTATCTATTATATTCTTACAATAAAGTAAGGGAGAGAAAAGAAAACTTTTAAAATTGTTGCAAGTATCCCGCAATTTTCTAATTATTTATTTTAAAAATTCCATGTATACGTGGACCCATGTTCAAACCCTTGTTGTCCAAGGCTCAACTGTACTTCATACATGTGGTATACTTCATGTTCCTTCGTATCAGGAGGCAAATGATGTTATTAGTGCACACATTTGCTTTCAACCCATAAAACTCCAAACCTTTCATTGCTAATTGCTTATATTTATGTATAGGGGTTGTATGTTGTCATAAAGTTAATTCAGAGTTATAACTCTGGGCTTCTTTCTTACAAGTTCGTGTTATTTCCATGACTCATTGAGGATAAGCACTGTTAGGCAGTGGGATGTGCGAAGATACATGAAAGACAGGCCCTATCTTCAGGGATAACACTGGGAGGCCAGTGTTTTGGATGTGAAGTGCTGTGTCATAGATGTACACAAACACAGCATGTCACATGGTACCTACATGGCTGTACATATAGTGGCCTGCAACATCACTGGGCTGACAATGAGAGTGCCTTCGACAGCGTGGAGTGAGAAATGGGCCGAACCACCTCCAGACTCCAAGCTCACAGGAAGCTGCTGCCCAAGAACTCCTGAAGGCATCCCTTCCTGCCTGGTACCCCCCTCCCAGTGCCCACTGTGTGGGAAGGTGGAAGGGCCAAGGAGTCACACACAGGACCATCAATGAAATAATTTAAGACTGTTTCTTGAGCACCAAACATAGGATTTTGTTCTTACTCTCTCAATGTTTGTATTTTTAAGAAATTGGCTCACATTACTCAACAGCAAGACGTGTGCACTGGCATTAAGTCAAACCCAAAACCCAAGTTGCTTTCAGTTCTCTAGGCTGTAAGGGACCAGATGCATGTGAGCCAAGACATTCCTGACTCATGGTCAGCTAGAAAGCCAGAAGCAACTGGATTCTGTTCAGCACAGACCTAGGACCCATTTCTGAGCCAAAACTTGACCCCTACTCCCTTCCATGTCTGCATGTAAACCCAAGTTCAGAGCACTATTTCTTCACTCAAGTCTCATGCAGCATTTATATACTGATCACTCAGGGAATCCAGCTTGATGAGCTTGATTCTGGCAGCCCCAGGGGGATAGATTTTGGAAAAGTAGCCCTGTCTGGCTTTGCTAAAAGAGAATGTGCTAGATGAGGGAAGCTAGCACAATTTGTACAATTATTGCAACAAGTAAACAACAGGATTCTGTCACTTTCTTAATCCTGCTGTAATCTTTGAAGCGGTCAAGGGTTCCTGGGTGCCCATTTCTGTGACGTGTTGCCTTTTACCAGACATTTCCCCAGACGTCTGGGATGCTCCCCGAAGAAGTGAGGCAACTGATGCAAAGGGCTCTCATCCACAGGAATGACCTAAATACCGGCTTCGCTCCTGATGAAGTAGTGCTGATTGCTTTTCACACGTATCTTCATCATCAGTAGCCAGCCCCAGCTTCCTTTCTCTAGATAAGAATATAAAAAACAACAGACTGAGCAGAGAGAGCAAAGAGGCACGTTTCAGCCAACAATCCCGGAAACGTGAAAAAGCAGCAAAATAAGATGAAATAAAAAGAATGCATCTGAGACCTCCCACCGTGGGAGCAAATCCCGATCACCAGTGCACATGAACCCTATCCGCCCATCAAGGACACACCACGCTCTGTATCAGCACACAGTCTCTTGCTTAACATTTGTCCCAGGGAAGTATCTTTTAGACATGCTTTTTATTACCAGCTGGTGAAAAAAATGGCTCTTTGGTAAGTCAAGGCACAGAGCAACTCTGTAAAATCTTTTTTAAAAATTATAATATTCATCTTCCTATTTCTGGTGAAACACTGAAATAAAGTCCAAGTGGTTTGACAAAATGCCATGCAGCTCTGAAAACCAGAGCCTGAGTGTAGTATTCCATGTGATATATATTTTTATTACTCAGGAGTTTGCATTTAATAAGTTATATGGCTACCCATTCACATCCCTCCTGGCAGAATAGCCCATGACTATCGACAAGGAAAAGCTCCATGTATTATGACTTTCATTCTCTCTACAGTCATCAAAAATGAATTTCCCCTTGCAAAACAGTTTATTTTGCAATTGAGTTTAAGTGATTCATAGGCTACTGAAAAATAGCATCTTGAAATTTATTCTTAAACATACTGCTTTATAAACTTAGTTCACACATATGGTGTTTCCCAGGCAAACATTCAGAGACACAGGGGTTTGTGAGCCTGCTGAGGGGATGAAATGGGGAAGTGGTAGGGAGCAGCTCCTGGTAATGCTGGGAGGAACCCACATGGCCTCACGGGGATGGGCTGAAGCCCACAAACATAGGGTCCTAGACCTGGAAATCCATGAGGACAGAATGAGTGCAACAGCGGAGAAGAGAGGAGAAAGGGTCCTCCCTCTCCTTCCGCCCTTACTCCTCTTCATTCCTTGTACCCAAACAGGAAGGGCCACTTCACAGCTTTGAGCTTTGTAAGAAAAATCTCAAATTGTTTAGAATGATTCACAGAGCAAGAGTTACAAAGCACCTGGAGCACAAAATGCTGGTGTGCAGACAGCAGAATTCAGGAATAGAATAACTCTAAGTGCAGGGTCAGACACCAGGAACTGGGAATGCAATAGCTACAAGGCTAATATGGGACTAGACTCTGAAATCTGGCAGACAAGTGTCCTGAGAGATGGCTGGACAGAAGTCAACCATGAATCTGCCATGTAGGAACATAGCTTATCTCAGTCAACAGATTTCCTTGGCCTTTTGAGAGACAGTGGGCCATGTAGAAAAATAATTTATCTGGAGAATTGGCTGGATTAAAGATGGCAGCGTGACAGGTGAGACACAGGCTTCCTCCTAAAACCGCATATAATATGAAAATATAATTAATACAACTAATCCTGAGAAAGCAACAGGAAAAAGGACTGTGCCAGACTGCATACACCTGGAGAAAAGAGCAGACTTCACAGAACAGGGTAACATACCAAAGCTGTGGCCCAGTGGGACCAAAGGCCTTCCTCCATCACAGCTCACTGGTAGAAGGAAGAGAAACAGAGCAGGGAGGGAGTAGAGGCCTGGGACTGCTAAATACCTAACTCCGGATATCTGCTCTGGGAGTACAAACCTACATTTCATGGTGCTTGCATGATAGTCTAGTGATTATGCGGTCGGAAAGCTAAGACAGGTAGAATTCCTGGAGAGACTGAGATTCCAGCCGCTTGTGGAAAGCAGGGATCCATATCCAGCTGCTCTGGGACAAAAGAAAGGTGGGCAGTCTGAGAGACTTCCTAACAAGGAAGCCCTTAGCAAGAGGGCTGCTAAAGGGGCAAGGATTGCACAGAGCTTACTGCTCAGGAGAGAGGACAGGTAGACAAATAGTCCGGGCACACTCTGCCCAGCAGGTTGGGAGCTTTGCCATATAGACTCTCATATTTAAGGAAGAAAAAGAAATCTTCCTCCTTAGATGATCTTCAGGTGCTCCAGGTCCCTGGTTGGCTACACAGCTCCAAGGACGCCCTCCGTGATACACAGCCTACTGCGCATTTCTCCCCAGCCAACCCCACCTTGCTCGCAAACTGACAAACCCTACCCTGGCATTAGGCCAGCCAGAGGGAAGATCTGCCTACAGCAGCTACAAACGCAAAGCATAGAGGCTTATGCCTGTGCTCAGCCCACTGGTTCAGACAGTGGAGTCAGGCATAGCAGCCAGGAAGAAGGAAACAGCTCTTTCCTCCCCCCAGGCACCAATACCACTCCCCTGCAGCCCTCGACATTGCTTCAGGGGCTGAGAAGCTCCAGGGCATAGAGCTTCTGGGCACTAGAGGATGCCATATACAAATATGAAACACCAAAGGAACCTGATTCAGAGTAAAATTATTAATACAACTCCTGAGAAAGATTTAAATGGCATCAACCTCATGAATCTTCCTGAAAGGGAGTTCAAAATAAAAATCATTAATGTGCTAATGGAGGTACAGAAAGATATTCAAGAACTCAGGAATGAATTCCAGTCAGGGATCCAATTGTTGAAGAACACAATGGAGGGTATTAAAAGCACACTGGATATGGTGGAGGAGATGATAAATGAAATAGAAACTAGAGAACAGGAATACAAACAAGCTGAGGCACACAGAGAAAAAAGAATCTCTAAGAATGAAAGAATATTGAGAGAACTGTGTGATCAATCAAACAGAACAATATTCGCATTATATAAGGGTACCAGAAGAAGAAGAGAGAGAAAAAGGGATAGAAAGTGTCTTTGAGGAGGTGATTGCTGAAAACTTCCCTAATCTGGGGAAGGAGATAGTCTCTCAGGCCATGGAGATGCACAGATCTCCCAACACAAGGGACCCAAGGAAGACAACACCAAGACATATAGTAATTAAAATGGCAAAGATCAAGGATAAGGACAGACTATTAAAAGCAACCAGAGAGAGAAATAAAATCGCATACAAAGGAAAGTCCATCAGGCTATCATCAGACTTCTCAACAGAAACCTTACAGGCCAGAAAGGAGTGGCATGATGTATTTAATGCAATGAAGAAGGGCCTTGAACCAAGAATACTTTATCTGGCAAGATTATCATTTAAATTTGAAGGAGGGATTAAACAATTCCCAGATAAGCAAAAGCTGAGAGAATTTACCTCCCACAAACCATCTCTACAGTGTATTTTGGAGGGACTGCTATAGATGGAAGTGTTCCTAAGGTTTAATAGCTGTCACCAGAGGTAATAAAACACAGTAAAGAAAGTAGAACACCTAATTACTAAGAAAATGCAAAATTAAATTAACTATCCCCAAAGTCAATCAAGGGATAGACAAGGAGTACAGAATATGATACCTAATATATAAAAAATGGAGGAGGAAGGAAAAAAAATAACCTTTAGATTGTGTCTGTAATAGCATATTAAGTGAGTTAAGTTAGGCTCTTAGATAGTAAGGAAGTTAATCTTGAACATTTGGTAACCACGAATCTAAAGCCCGCAATGGCAATAGTACATACCTATCCATAATCACCCTCAGTGTAAATGGACTGAATGCACCAGTCAAAAGACATAGAGTCACTGAATGGATAAAAAAACAAGACCCATCTGTGTGCTGCCTACAAGAAACTCACCTCAAACCCAAAGATATACACAGACTAAAAGTGAAGGAATGGAAAAAGATATTTCATGCAACTAATAGGGAGAAAAAAGCAGGAGTTGCAGTACTTGTATGAGACAAAATAGACTTCAAAACAAAGAAAGTCACAAGAGACAAAGAAGTACATTACATAATGATAAAAGGGTCAACCCAACAAGAAGATATACCATTATAAATATCTATGCGCACAACACACGAACACCTACATATGTGAAACAAATACTAACAGAATTAAAAGGAGAAATAGAATGCAATACACTCATTCTAGGAGACTTCCACACTCCTCTCACTCTGAAGGACAAATCAACCAGACAGAAAATAAGTAAGGAGACAGAGGCATTGAACAACACAATAGAACAGATGGACCTAACAGACATCCACAGAACTCTACATGCAAAAGCAGCAGAATACACATCCTTCTCAAGTGCCCATGGAACATTTTCAAGAATAGATCATATACTAGACCACAAAAAGAGCCTCGGTACATTCAAAAACATTGAAATTGTATCAACCAGTTCCTCAGACCACAATGGTATGAAACTAGAAATAAATTAAACAAAGAAAACGAAAAATGCCACAAACACATGGAAGCTTCACAACATGCTCCTAAATTACCATTGGATCAATGACCAAATAAAAACAGAGATCAAGCAATATATAGAAACAAATAACAACAATAATTCAACACCACAAAATCTGTGGGATGCAGCGAAGGCCATGCTAACAGGAAAGTATATTGCAAAGCAGGCCTACCTCTGGAAAGAACAATCCCATATGAGCAGCCTAAACTCACAATTAATGAAACTAGGAAAAGAAGAACAAATGAGGACCAAAGTCAGTAGGAGAGAGATAATAAAGATTAGAGAGCAGAAATAAGTAAAATTGAGAAGAATAAAACAATAGAAAGAATCAATGAAAGCAAGAGCTGGTTCTTCAAGAAAATAAACAAAATAGATAAACCCCTAGCCAGACTTATCAAGAAAAAAAGAGAGTCTACTCACATAAACAGAATCAGAAATGAGAAAGGAAAGATCACTAGGGACACCACAGAAATACAAAGAATTATTAGAGAATATTATGAAAAATTATATACTTACAAACTGGATAAACTAGAAAAAATGGACAACTTTCTAGAAAAATACAACCTTCCAAGGCTGACCCAGGAAGAAACAGAAAACCTGAACAGACCAATTACCAGCAACAAAATTGCACTGGTAATCAAAAAACCTCCTAAGAACAAAATGCCTGGACCAGATGGCTTCACTGCTGAATTTTATCAAACATTTAGTGAAGACCTAATACCCATTCTCCTTAAAGTTTTCCAAGGAGTAGAAGAGGAGGGAATACTCCCAAACTCATTCTACAAGGCCAACATCACTCTAATACCAAAACCAGTCAAAGTCACCACAAAAGAAGGAAATTACAGACCAATATCCCTGATGCACATAGATGCAAGAATACTCAACAAAATATTAGTAAACCAAATTCAAAAATACATCAAAAGGATCATCCGTCATGATCAAGTAGGATTCATCCCAGGGATGCAACGATGGTACAACATTCGAAAATCCATCAACATTATCCACCACATCAACAAAAAGAAGGACAAAAACCACATGATCATCTCCATAGATGCTGAAAAAGCATTTGACAAAATTCAACACCCATTCATGATAAAAACTCTCAACAAAATAGGTATAGAGGGCAAGTACCTCAACATAAAAAAGGCTATATATGACAAACCCACAGCCAACATTATACTTAACAGCGAGAAGCTGAAAGCTTTTCCCTTAAATTGGGAACAAGACAAGAATGCCCACTCTCCCCACTTCTATTCAACACAGTACTGGAGGTCCTAGCCACAGCAATCAGACAACACAAAGAAATAAAAGGCATCCAGATTGGCAAGAAAGAAGTTAAACTGACCCTGCTTGCTGATAATGTGAAATCATACATAAAAAATCCTAAAGAATCCACTCCAAAACCACTAGATCTAATACCTGAATTCAGCAAAGTTGTGGGATACAAAATTACTATGCAGAAATCTGTGGCATTCCTATACACTAACAATGAACTAGCAGAGAGAGAAATCAGGAAAACAATTCCATTCACAGTTGCATCAAAAAGAATAAAAAACCTAGAAATAAACCTAACCAAGGACGTGAAAGACCTATACTATGAAAACTACAAGACACTCATGAGAGAAATTAAAGATACCAATAAATGGAAACACATCCCGTGCTCATGGATAAGAATAATTAATATTGTCAAAATGGCCATCCTGCCTAAAGCAATATAAAGATTCAATGCAATTCCTATCAAAATACCAACAGCATTCTTCAACAAACTAGAGAAAATTGTTCTAAAATTCATATGGAACCACAAAAGACCCTGAATAGCCAAAGCAATCCTGAGAAGGAAGAATAAAGCTGGGGGGATTATACTCTCCAACTTCAAGCTCTACTACAAAGCCACAGTACTCAATGGCACAAGAACATACCCATAGACCAATTGAACAGACTAGAGAGCCCTGATACAAACGCAACCATATATGGTCAATTAATATATGATAAAGGAGACATACAGTGGGGAAATGACAGCCTCTTCAACAGCTGGTGTTGGCAAAACCAGACAGCTGCATGTAAGAGAATGAAACTGGATTATTCTTTAACCCCATACACAAAAGTAAACTCTAAATGGATCAAGGACCTGAATGTGTCATGAAACCATAAAACTCTTAGAAGACAACATAGGCAAAAATCTCCTGAATATAAGCAGGAGCAACTTCTTCCTGAATGCATCTCCTCGAGCAAGGGAAACAAAAGCAAAAATGAACTCATGGGACTTCATCAAACTAAAAAGTTTCTATACAGCAAAGGACACCATCAACAGAACAAAAGGCATCCTACAGTTTGTGAGAATATATTTGTAAATGACATATCTGAAAAGGGGTTGTCATCCAAAATATATAAAGAACTTACATGCCTCAACACACTAAAAGCAAATAACCCAATTAAAAAGTGGGCAGAGGATATGAAGAGACAGTTCTCCAAAGAAGAAATTCAGATGGCCAACAGACACATGAAAAGATGCTCCACATCACTAATCATCAGGGAAAGGCAAATTAAAACCACAATGAGATACCACCTCACACCAGTAAGGATGGCCAGCATCGAAAAGACTAAGAACAACAAATGCTGGCAAGGATGCGGAGAAAGGGGAACCCTCCTACACTGCGGGTGGGAATGTAAACTAGTTCAACCATTGTGGAAAGCAGTATGGAGGTTCCTCAAAAAACTGAAAATAGAAATACCATTTGACCCAGGAATCCCACTCCTTGGAATTTACCCAAAGAATACCACCTCTCAGATTCAAAAAGACATATGCACCCCTATGTTTATCACAGCACTTTTTCCAATAGCCAAGATATGGAAGCAACCTAAGTGTCCATCAGTAGATGAATGGATAAAGAAGAGGTGGTACATATACACAATGGAATACTATTCAGCCATAAGAAAGAAACAAATCCTATCATTTGCAACAACATGGATGGAGCTGGAGGATATTATGCTCAGTGGAATAAGCCAGGCAGAGAAAGACAAGTGCCAAATGATTTCCCTCATTTGTGGAGTATAACAATGAAGCAAAACTGAAGGAACAAAATAGCAGCAGACTCAGAGACTCCAAGAAGGGACTAGTGGTTACGAAAGGGGAAGGGTCTGGGAGGGTGGGTTGGGAGGGCGGAAGAAGGGGATTGAGGGGTATTATGTTTAGTACACATGGTATGGGGGGGTCACAGGGAAAACAGTGTAGCACAGAAAAGGCAAACAGTGAGTCTCTGGCATCTTACTACACTCATGGACAGTGACTGCATTGAGGTATGGGTGGGGACTTGATAATATGGGTAAATGTAGTAACCACATTGTTTTTTCATGTGAAACCTTCATAAGAGTGTATATCAATAATACCTTAATAAAGAAAAATTTGTCTGGACCCAGAAGACCAGTGGTCTGGCCCAAAGCAAGTTACTTAACTTCAGTTTGGATCTCAGTTTCCTCCCCTGTAAAACCTGCCTCACAGTGCCTCGATAGCACTCCACAAATAAGCCATCTTTCATTACATCACTTTCAGGAATACAAAAATGGAAAGCAAGTTCTGAGAAATCCCTAAGTTTTAGAGCTTTAAGAAACTGAGAACTCACAAGTGGTAAGAGACAGAATTGGGGCTGAAATGTGCACCTTGTCATTCCGTAAATGGGGTTCACTGTAAATCACAGGAATGGGAGCCCCAGTGCAAGCCGAAGGTGGGGGCTGACTTCCCATCCTTACAGATTTCCTCCCTCTTTGCCACCTGATGTCTGAAGGGGCCAGCAAGGATGGGTTATAGCTAGGAATTATTCTTTCCCAGCACTGTTGATGGAATACTTAGAGGAACAGGGAAAAGCAATATATTATTTAAGACAATAAAAAACAAGAATAGCCAACTTTTACTGGGCACTTACTATATTCTAGGCACACAGCTAAGTGCTCTGTATGTATCATTTATTTTAAATTCTTCCCAACAACTTCACAAGGTGGATCAATGCAAATAATATTATTCCTCTTGTGATAGTTGAAGAAACTGTTACCTGCTCAAAATACACAGCTTGTCCATGAAAGAAACAAAACAAGGACCCATCTGTCTGCTTCCAGGGCCTGATGTGGTACCAGATCCAGGCAGTCTCAGAAGCCTCTGGCACAACCGTATCTCCATGAGGACCAGAGTGTGAGACTGGCTGTCAGCAACACGATGTGTTCAGGGGGGTCTGGAGCTCAGCTGTGCCCATATTTCTCTCTATTCCTTATTCACACCCTGGTCTCAGCCCCCAATCTAAAGAAAAGTGAGAGAGAAAATGGACCCATCCTACCGGAAGGAGAAGGGTCTCCGATTCCAGATGCTGGAAGAGGAGGAAGTAATTGAGTGTCAGCTTGAGGTCTGAGGAGGCATCTCTTCCAGATTACTAGGAGGCCCTTAGTTCCCAGTAGGGAGAGAGAGCCTAAGCACATCCACATGACAGCCTTAAGAAACTGATGGGGGAGAAAGCAATTCGTGATCGAGTCGTCAACTACTGGAGGAAGCTGCCAGACAGGGGGCAGCATCTCCTCTGACTCCCTCGACAGGAGGGGACATTTCTGCACATCAGTGTGTCCCTGTGCATTGCAACACTAGAAAATTTAAATTAAAAATAAGATTTCCAAAAGTGCATTTTCCTAACTTCTTCACACGGGTGTGCTATTAATATGGAAATGAGGAGAGAGCTTAATTATGTTTGACTGTTTGCTGGAAATAAAGCAAACATGCTGATATGCTAAGTATCATCAGATTTATAAAATGGGGTCAGGCTGGTGTGGGCCTGATGGATTTCTTGTTGCTCATTATCCCACTGAATGGCTGGAATAAATTCAATGCTGAGAGAGGTCGGGCTGCAGCAGGGCCTCCTGCACCCCTGCACCCTCACAGTGCTCCAGAGAAGCCCGCTGGCCTTGGCAGTGACCTGGAGATAGAAGGTAGGCCTCCTCCTGCCAGCTCCTGTTCCTCCCCTCCAGCTGACCCCACCCACAGCTGCAAGGCTGGAGCGGAAGATCAAAGGGCAGGATTCCCAGCAGTATATAATTGATTCCTGTTTACAAAATGTCTCCACGTATATTGTCTCAATTAATCCTCCTAAGACTTCAGTGAGAAAGGCAAGACAGACATTTTTATCTGCCTGAGTTATAGATGAATAAATGAGGTCCAGAAAGAGGATAAGGGATTTATTTGTTCAGTGTTACTCAACTCACATGGCACAGACAGATCTCAGGACCCCTGCCCAGCTCTGCCACAGGATTGCCGCTCCTGCCAGGGGTCCTCTGTGGGCTGGGCTCTGCTCTGCCAGGCCCAGCTTCTTTTCTTCTTTCTTTCTTTCTTGGAATATAATTGATATGCAATATTATATTGGTTTGTGGCTGCACCAATTTACATTCCCATGAACAGTGTAGGAGGGTTTCCTTTTCTGCACATCCTCACCAACATTTGTCATTTCCTGTCTTTTGGACAGCAGCCATTCTGACTGGTGTGAGGTGATATGTCATCATGGTTTTGATTTGCATTTCCCTGATGATTAGCAATGTGGAGCATCTTTTCATGTGTTGGCCATCTGCATTTCTTCTTTGGAAAAATGTCTATTCAGGTCCTCTGCCCATTTTTTAATCAGGTTATTTGTTTTTTTGGTGTTGAGACATATGATTTTTTATGTATTTTGGATGTTAGCCCTTTACCCAATATATCATTTGTGAATATATTCTCCTGTACCGTAAGTTACCCTTTTTTGTTCTGCTGATGGTGTCCTTTGTTGTACAGAAGCTTTTTAGTTTGATGTAGTCCACTTGCTTAATTTTGCTTCTGTTTCCCTTGCCTGGGGAGACATATCCAGAAAAAAATTACTTATGCTTATGTTCAAGAGATTTCTGCCTATATTTTCTTCTAAGACTTTTATGGTTTCATGTCTTTTATTTAGGTCTTTGATCCATTTCAAATTTACTTTCATTTATGGTGTTAAACAGTGATCCAGTTTCATTTTCTTATATGTAGCTGTCCAGTTTTCCCAACACCAATAATTGAACAGACTGTTTTTTCCCTATTGTATATTCTTGCCTTCTTTGTCATATATTAATTGACCATATATATATGTGTGGGTTTATTTGTGGGCTATCTATTCTGTTCCATTGACCTATGTATCTGTTCTTGTGCCAGTACCATACTGTTTTAATCAATGTAGCTTTGTAGTTTAGCTTGAAGCCAGCAGCATGATACTCTGCTTTGTTCTTTCTAAAGATTGCTTTGGCTATTTGGGATCTTGTGGTTCCATATAAATTTTAGAATTCTTTGCTCTTTTTCATTGAAAAATGCCATTGGTATCTTGATGGTACCAGCCCCAACTTAGAATCTGTTAGTTACATGTTCAGGGGCTCATGCTCCCAGACATGGGGTAAGAGCCTCCAAGTGATTTTAGAACCAACTCCCTCTTCTTAATTAATTGATCTCTTCAAGAAACATGTATTATGTGGCCATCTGTAGCCCCTGAGAAGACCACAGTGAATAAGAAAGAAAAGTCTCCTACACTGCTGGTGGGACTGCAAATTAGTTCAACCATTGTGGAAAGCAGTATGGAGGTTCCTCAAAAGACTTAAAATAGAAATACCATTTGACCCAGGAATTCCACTCCTAGGAATTTACCCTAAGAATGCAGCAGCCCAATTTGAAAAGGACAGATGCACCCCTATGTTTATTGCAGCACTATTTACAATAGCCAAGAAATGGAAGCAACCTAAGTGTCCATCAGTAGATGAATGGATAAAGAAGAGGTGGTACATATACACAATGGAATATTATGCAGCCGTAAGAAGAAAACAAATCCTACCATTTGCAACAACATGGATGGAGCTAGAGGGTATTATGCTCAGTGAAATAAGCCAAGCCGAAAAAGACAAGTATCAAATGATTTCACTCATATGTGGAGTATAAGAACAAAGAAAAAAACTGAAGGAACAAAACAGCAGCAGACTCACAGAACCCAAGAACGGACTAATAGTTACCAAAGGGAAAGGGACTGGGGAAAATGGGCGGGAAGGGAGGGATAAGAGGGAAAAAGGGGCATTACGATTAGCAGATGTAATGTTGGGGGGGCACGGGGAGGGCAGTACAACTCAGAGAAGACAAGTAGTGATTCTATAGCATCTCACTACGCTGATGGACAGTGACTGTAATGGGGTTGGTGGGGGGGACCTGATGAAGGGGTAGTTTAATAATCGTAATATTGCACATGTAATTGTAAATTAATGATAATAAAATAAATTATATTAAAAAAAAAAAGAAAGAAAAGTGTCTACTCTCAGGGAGCTTATAGTTGAGGGCTGTGCTTCTCAGACTTCAGTGCCTGTGTGATTCACCCAGGGACTCTGACCAAAGGCAGATTCTGACTCAGTAGGTCTGAGCTGGGGCTTGAGATTCTACATCTTTAACAAGGGATGCTAGTGCTGGCATCCATGGACCACACTTTGAGTAGCCAGTGGTGGAAGGAACTGTTTTAGGATAACAGTAGAATATGTAGGAGCCACAACAAGGGTTTGTAAATTGGTCTAAGGGCACCTGTTTCAGAGTTGGGACGTCAAAGAAGGCTTCCTAGAGGAAAGGAAGGTTGCAGCTCCCCCAAGCTTCCACACAGGACTGGACTGGAAAAGGCCAACTGCCCTCTGAGGGAGAGTGGGGAGGTTTGTTCTGGGGGTACGTGAGGGTGTGGATGGTCTGAACTAGACTGTGCCCTGGGGCTGAAGGGAAAGTGCAGATTAGCACTGGATTATGTGGAGGTTCACTCCACCGGGTCACTGATCAGAGGTGGGCCAGTGTGACTAGCATATACTGTACGTTGTGCCCTTGACCTTGGTCTATAGTTCCTGAAACCAGACTTTGCTTTTTTTCCCTTTCCCTCCTTATGATTAAGCTCTTGCTTAGCCAGTAATGATGTTCATCTATTCTCTGAAATATGTGGAAGTTTCTTTTTCTCCATGTCTTATTCCCACCTGTCCTCGTGGGAACTGAAGTCCAGTCTGTCTGCTCAGCCCCTACCACTAGCTGCTCATTAGCTTACACTACTGCCTCGAAGTGCCCTCCACTTGCCCATCTCAATTTCCTTCCATCCTGAACTTTGCAGCCCTAGACCTTCCAGGTCCAGCACAGCCAGACATCGAATGCTTGGGTCAGGACATGGAAATGTGTCCAGTCAGAGCCCTGCTAAACTAAGGCTCAAGACATTAGATTCCCAAACAAGGAGGTATATTTTAAGCCATGTTAAACTCCTAATTAGACGTTAGTTTTATTTACTGTCTGTCATAAAGAAAAGAATCCTTGTCCCAATGAGGATAAATGCCTCTCTGCACTACCCTACTGAGACTCACTTGTTTCTGCTGGTGACTTTATTAAAAGGTAAGGAAACTGGGCCTGCTTATTAGCATCACAGCAGGAATCAGATCTTTCCTATAAATGAAGCTCCTTCTGCAATTGTAGATTGAAACAAACCAACTAAGGAGCCATTTCAACTTACCAAGGCAGGGAATACTGACGCAGGGTCTGAATATTGTTATAAAAAACAGGATTAGACTTTTCAAGAGCACACAAAAAAATCCCATTGAGGCAACATCCATTGTTACAAAACTGCATTTCCTGCACCTGTATGAGGATTTGGAGACATCGGCCATGATTCCAACATTACAGACTGAGATTTCAGAATCCTGTGGAAGGCTGCTGTAGGCTTGCATTCTGCGTGGGAGTGACGTTGTGACTCTGAGCTCTACAGAGACTTCTTGCCAATGGCACATCCTTAGCAAGGACATCTATTTCCTACTCAGACAGGGTCTTTGACTCTTGAGTGATGATGAAAGATAATCTGTTTTTATCTCTCGCCCAAACTCGCCCCCACCACCCAGCATTCCTATGCTGAACTGCCCATGACACTGCATTATTTTTAAAAAGTAGGCTGTCCCCGTTTTCAAACCAGAAGGCACAAGTCTTTTGATTAAAAAACACTCTCTCTGATTTCTTGTTTGTAAGTAGCATTTCTTTTTGGGACCATAACACTTTGACCTCATAAACTGGAAGAGGAACAACTATGTTGAATGAAGGTGAAAATGGCAGGCAGCCACAGCCTAGAATCTCCACAGGAAACTCTCTACATTCAGGAATAAATACCGATTTTCTTTTTCTGAAAGTGCGTAGGTGCTGGAGCTGCGAGAGGGGATCTCAGGGCAGAGTGATCATCGTGACCCCCTCTGTCCTCATCAGCTGTGCCCTTCCCAGGGGCCCCTGGGGCCTGGCCAGGCACAACATCCCAACATGCTTAATGGAGAGAATGGCCGACACTGAGTGTCTTACACCCTAAAGCTCACCTCTCTTCTCAGACTCACCAAATGAAGAGAACTTGCTTAGAAACAAGACAGACTCATAGAGAGCCCCCAAAAACCAGACGATCCCCATGGGAGTTCCCCATCACAGGTGAGAGGGCAGCAGGTGTGGACACAAGAGACAGGGAGCAGGAAGGAGGCTGAGGTGGGCTGATGCACAGCCAGAACCAGGGAGACCTGAGGGGTGCAGGTGCCACTTTGGCAGGTGGGAGGGGATCTGACCGCAGGTACCACTTGGCAGCGCCTCTGGAAGGTCTGCAGCAGGTGGGCCTGGCCCAGCCCAGGGAAAGGCCAGTAGGCCCTGAAGGTGGTGGGAAGGCTGACAAAAATAAGGCAGAGCCCTGGCATCAAACGAATTTTCCATTCAGAGAGCCCAGGAAGGCAAGCAAGAGCCCAGTGACTGAGCTGAGGAAATAGGGTGAGGCGTTGTCATTAGAACTAAGGAACCAGAGGGCAGACCCTGGCTCAGCCACAGTGGGAGGAAGCAGACTCCCTGTCCTGAGCCCAGGTGTGCCACCCTGGCCCCAGATCTGGGTCACAGGCAGAGGCAGTGTGGATGGGCATCTGGCAAGCAGGTGGTCACACCAGGTCACAGATACATCAGAGAGAACCACTGGGCTGAAGAAGGAATAGGGAAGGCTTTAAAAAAACAAAACAAAACAGAAACAGCTGGTCAAACAGGTATGCAATAGTGTGGAATCTGACATGTTGAATGCAACTCAACAATCAAAGGTTTGGAATCAGACATGTTGAATGCAACTCAACAATCAAAGGTTTGTAAAAGAAAGTGCTCATGTGACTCATATAAGTGCGTGCGGCGCGCGTGGCCATCCCTCTGAGCGGTGTGTGCCTTTCTCTAGGAGAGGCTCCTGACTTCCCAACCTGATTTATGCCCTGGGTATCAGGCCTGTGGCTCTGAGTGTCACCCCTACTTCAAATTGCAACTCAAAACTCATCTCTTTGAAGTAGTGATTTTTTTCCCCTGACAAAATCCTGTCCTGTCCAAGTGAATCTGAGCTTCAGCTTGTGTTCTCTCTCCCTCCCCTTAGTGCTCCCAAGGTCAAACGCACACCGGTAGTGCATGTGGAAAATTATTCTTACCAGGAGTCACCCTGAGAACTTTTACTTCATAATTATTAGTATCATAAAAAAACATTAATTAGCACAGGCCTATACTAGGAATAAAAATCCTGTGTCAATATCAATAGTAACAGCTACTAGTAAAATGCAATTTGCACATACCTGTGAAGTTCAAGTTCACTGTCATTCACTGGCACGTAGAAATGATAGTATAAAACCAAGGTAGTCTCATTTCAGATGAGCAAATAAAGTTGACAGCAGAGTGACCCTAATTAATGAATTTGCTGAAAGCCTTTCTCTGTTAATGGGTCCTTAGCCAAAGGTGAGGTTTTAATTAGGATATAAATTCCAGGTATATTGACAGTATCTGTGGAAATGTAAAGGCTTCAACCCAACAAATAAGTATTGCTTACTGTGTATTGGGTACCGTCGGTGCACAAAGACGAAAGAATCAGAGCTCTTACCATCTGGAGAATATGACTTGAAAATATTTGTGAAGCAAGAACTAAAAGGAGAGGGAAAGGTTGAAAATACAAGGCAAATGAAGTAAACTTCTGGAAGAGGCAATGAAGAACAAAGTTTGGAAAGAGGGACTGACTGATCCTGGACTGAAAAGGACATACCCCATTATCTAAAATGAAAGAAACAAATGAAGTGGGGGTTTCAATATACATGGGAAATCGTGTCTGCTCTCTGGTCATTGCTTCATTGATAAACTAGGAGGAGACAGGAAGTTTGCTGAGGATGAGAGTGTTGAAAGTGGAAGTTTCTGGATTCGTGGCTCTCAAGCCCTGTGAAGTTAGTCTGTCTGATGGACCACACACATGAATACCAAAGTCATTGCTGATGATAGCAGGGCAAAGTACAAGGAAAGTCTGTGTTGGGCTGCTTAGAGAAGAGTGAGTGAGTGACGTGGAGACTGGTAGATAGGAGTGTGAATGAGAGGTGGACAATGATGACCATAGCAGCCCCTGACCATCCAGGTGAGAGTCTGTTTAGGGAGTCTCCTACCTTAGCAGGTGAAGGCTGCCTTGCATTATGACATCGGGACTGCTTTCTCGCACTCCGCTGCAGTGTCATAAAGGCGGGTGACCAGGGTCTGCCAATCAGACGTGCCAGCCCCAAACGTGCGGCAGAAAGCTCAGGCTTGCACCCATTGTACATGAGCCGCTCTGGAAGAGGATGGTCGCCAATTTCCTGTGCCCAGTTTCTATCTGCAGAGGCACTGGAGTGGGTGGCCGCCTCTAGGAGTGCCAGGTGCTGGATAGGCCAGCAGTGGGTTTTCAACAGACCAGTTCTGCAGAGCAGTTTTGGGTATTGCTTCTGATGGCACAACCTATAAACTCAGCTCTCCAACTTGGAACCTCACCCCATCCTGCTATACCTCCCCCACCATGTGATCCAGTGGCTCTCCAACATCCTTTGAAAATGCTCATTTTCAGTCCACATCAACCAGGCAGTTTTTGTAACTTGAGAGCAAGGGAATCCTGACTCACCCTGGGATATGGCCACACTGAAAGCACCACAAAGAAGGACAGGTTTCCCCACAAGGACATGAAAGTAATGGTTTGGAAGAGGTTTGGAGAGGTGGGAAATGCTGACCTTGTCCAACCTTATCCTTTAACATCCTTTCTGTACTCTCACCCTGGCACTTCTCTGCACTTCCTGGAGTTTGTCAATTTCCTGTAGCCTTCTGAGATGGAGAAGGTTCATACTCCCACTCTCCTGTTACCTGTAAGTAGGGTACAGATCACATTCAGGTGCTGAGCAAGTCTGGGTGGTGGTGCCTGGGGTCTCTAGGTTGGCCAGTTCCATATAAGGTTTGGTCTTGTATCCAGAGAGTCGTCAGTGACAATGGCAGTAACTTCAGGGGCTGCGTACAGAGGGTGTGGCTAGCCTCCTCTCCCAACTGAGTACCACAAGATAGACTCCAAATTCTGGTTGGGTCAATCCCATTCAGGAATTCTAAGAAAACCTGAAGGGGTCCCTAACTTGAGACTCAAAATAGATAATAAAAAATTTAAGTTTTAAAAAAGGACATCTCCCAGTACAGAATGGACAAAATAGAATTTATGGAATCATTCATTTCTTAAAGCAGAGATGTAAGTAAAGATAGAAATCATATGCAAAAATAGTGTTTTACGTCCCAATGTGGTTCTTATATGAATAACCTGAGCTGCAGTTGATTAGGGAATATCTCAGTGCTGGTTCTATTCAAATCCTTTTTCCATTAAGTCACCTACAGAGAGTTCTTTTCTGCATTCTAATCTGGTCCATCCCAATCAAAGTCAGACAATATTTATTACATGCTCATTATCTCACAGGCTCTGCTAAATGCTGGCATGCAGCACTGGGTGTAATACAGTTGCCCCAAAGGGAGCTTGCAGTCTATCAGGGAACACAGGCAATTACATTACAGAGAGATGAGCGACCATCTGGAATTGGGAGAGGATATAGGACGCCAGGGTGTCTGTCAGGCTGGCTGGTTTTTTGTGTCACAGTAATACACTATAAAGTTATCAGCTGACTTTTCTGAAATTATTCAAAGTTTCTATTTTAATACTAATTTTATTATTTTCTCAGTCTCTTTCCCTTTTGCTCTTTCGCATATCCATGATGGAATCCGGAGCCCCTGAAAATATTTAGCAGTACAATCCTCTTCCAATGCAAAATATTCTGTGGATGTTTTCCATGAATGCCTCCTTCAAAATGCATTCTGGAGATACTTTCTGTAATTGAGTGAGAGGGATTTTATAGCCTTTGCTGGATGCAAATTGGAGAAGACCACCAGCTCTAATAATGTCTGCCCGAAAGCTGTTTCCCCATCCTGGGTGATGATCTCTGATTTCCCATCACTGACTACTGACACCCTCCTGACCCAGATCCTATAGCTGGAGTTCAGAACTATCCCTTATTTAAAATAAAATGCTATCTTGCCATTGCCATTTCACTGGTTTATTTATACAGCAAGTGGGTTTCAAGGGCATTTGAAAACTAAAGGCTTTAAAATGTTTAGCTTTTCCTCTTAACAGTAATCTCCTCTGTCAACCCCTTAAATAAACACAGTGTCCCCTGTTTGGTCTTTGCTCCTTTGCTCTCTCCCTCCCTGTCCCTTGGGATTCTCCTCCACAGATGTTCATAGGATGTTGGAATGTGGTGAGGACCTTGAGGTCATCCCCTGTGATAATGCCTGACTTCCTTCTGCTCTTCTCAATGAAGCCCTTTCTTCAAAACAAATCTTGCAGAGAATCCAATATATGAACCAGAAAAAGGGGGGTCTTCTGTTTTCCTGGGGGCCCGAGGGCCCAGCCCCTGCCTGCTGCCTCTTTGCACACCCACACAGCAGTCCCTGATGCACCCAGTGACATCCTAGCAGAGCTCCTCAAAGTAGGTCCAGAGGTGCTTGCAGGAGACTCAGGCTTCTGCCTTCTGTGCCCCACCCACAACCCAGAGAATCAGAGTCTCAGGAGGGGGCCTGGGAATTTTCATTCTACAGAACCTTCCGCCGAGTCTCCTACTCATAAAGTGTGAAAACCACTGCTTATTACTTCAAAGTGCATTTTAAAACTGCTATTCTGAGACAACAGAGGATACTGCCAGACCTCCAAACAGAGCACAGCTCTATTTTCATCTCCATGTATGGGGGTTGAGATCATACTAAGCCCCCAGTTCCAGCTGCCTGCAGAGTCACGATGGGCTCTTCAAAAGCCAGTGTCAAAATGAATTCATGTTTTGTTCCTGCCCTACCTGCCATCCCTGGATCTGAGGTGACCTTGTGAAGGCCCACAACTGGCCTTTGGACCTGAAGTTGTGCTTCCTACCCATGATTTAGCTGACTCCCCACTTTTCCTTGGCTTCCTGCCCAATGTCCATCTCCTGGACACCAGACCTCCTCCAACACCACATCCCTTGAGAAAGATCCATGACGGTTGCTGCTGCACAGATAATACAATACCTCCATTCTTTATCCCTCATGACACATACAGTACCATACACATGGGTGGTCTCCAGTCTTGGTTAAGCTTTAGCACCAGCTAGAGAGCCTTTTGTAAATATCCACCAGGTCCCACCCAGAGATTCTGCTTTAATTGCCTGGGATGAACACTGGGCATTGGGGGTGTTTTTTCAAGCTTTACCCAGCGCCCGCCTCCTCCCAGTGCACTCCTCCCATAAATTTAGTCTGAAGCAAAGGTTGAAAAGCAGTGCTTTAATCTGAGTAGAGTCAGAGGCACATGTCTCTGCCTAGTAAGACTGTAAGACATGTCAATGACTATCCAGTGTGGTGTGCACCTTTGGATTGCAAGTCTTCCCTCCTTTGTGTAATTACTAAATGTTTATGGAGCTCCTAAATTATGCTGCATTATCAGACACCATCCTAGTCCCACTTTCTTTACATTACTCTTATTATTACCATTTATCCATTTTAGACTGTAATCCAATCAGTAAGATCCATGCCTAGCTTTCATATATAACCCTACACTTCCACGCAGTAAACTGCCCCTTGTAGGAGAAGCAGTGTGGAGTGCAAAACACATTTTTTCTTTGGTGACTGGCCACCTGTTTTCAAATTCAGGATCTGACACTTCCTAGCTAGGTGGTTGTGCAAGTGACTTCTTTTGAACCTCAGTTTCCTTATCCATTAAATATAGTATCATCTGTAGGATTGGTGTAAGAATTGCAGAAAGATGACAAGCTGGCCAGGTGCTCCTAAGGAGGGTTCAACCAATATGGAGCTTTGTCTTCCCACTTGGAGAAAGCAGTCCACCCTTTCTAGGTGTGTCCAAGGTTGCATAGATTGTGCTGGGAAAAATCATATGGGAGGTAGGACCTGCTTCCCTCTGCACAGAGGGTTAGGCAAAACATAAAAAGGAACAGATAGTTTATTACTGATTTTGTTTAAGTCAAATGAGAAAATGTTTGAGCGTTTAAACACGCAGCAGTTTTAAGACTCCCAGAAAAGTTTGGGTGGTGATGTTGTTCAGAAATATGGGAAAGATGGCAGACAATCACCAAAGAAACAATACTTGAAATAAGAAAAGATGTAGCCTAGTTTGGCTAGCAGGTGAAGATGGAAGTAGGTTGGGGAGCAGAAGACTGATCCTGGCTCTGCTACTAACTACTGTACAGCTTTGGAACAGTCTGAGCCACATTTTACTCACTAATCAAATCTTTAAAAAATAAAGTGCAGGAAAAATGTTAGTGTTTTAAAATGCAGAAACAGAAACTTTTCTTAAGAAAAACATCCAAAGACTAATATGTGACCACATAACACCAAATTTTCTGTGCTGACGTTAGTTCCATGGGTCTCGCTGCAGTGTGAGTGCGAGCACGTCCGTGTTCTGCACTGGTTGCCATGAGCCCCTGAGTCTAGGTTGGACAGTTTTATAGAAGCCTCATCTTTCTTACACCCAAGCTGAATGAGAGAGGAGCTTACAGATTTCCAAAATAAAGAGTTTCCTGTTTTAAATGGTTTTTAGCATACTGATGTCCTTTGACTTCTACAGAAAATTCCATTTTTATTATCGTTATTTCTATTTTGTCTATTAGGTGCTCATGGAGGTAGTTCATTGTTTAAGAGCTATGCTAAGAGTGGCCTGGGTTCTATTTCACACCGTTTCTTTACTTTTTTCTTTTACCAGTACACTAAGCTGCACAGTAATATAGTCCTTCCTTTTCTAAGAGAAGAGACTTTGCACATCTGCACATTTTTATGACAGATCTAACCTGAAATCCAATTTTTAAAGTATCTGTATTTTATTTTCTCCCAAAGCCATTACATTGTTCATTCTTAACCTGCCCTAAGCTAAAATGCTCATTCACAGCCCCCTGTTAGTCTGGTTTTATGAAGGAGCAGTGAGGTCAGTTATAAAGGCAAGCCGACCTCTGTAAATTACTCAGATCAGCACATCTAAGACAGAAAGTCCCTGGTGACTGTTCCCCAAGATGGCCCAGCCACTTACTGCTTCCTGATTTGGCTGAAATCAAGAAAGGGACATGATTATCATTATCTTCCAGTCAGAAAATTAAAACCAGGGAGTGACAAATCAATTCCCAAGACATACATTTTCACTCATGAAAGTGGAAAAGATATAATCCTGAGATTCCCCTGTTGCTAGCCTTGAAAGGTAAAACATGCTGACAAATCTCTGAGTGTCAGGGATTTTTCAAGACTCTAACATACTATTTTTCAAATGGAAACTGGTGACCACTGGATGACATAACTACTCAGTGTGGTGAGTCCTTCAAACAAAGAGGAGGGTGGTGCTGGGGATTTTAGCCAAATCCTGAGTGACTCTATTAGCATAGGGATCAGATCAATGTGAAATGTAATACTATAATGACTGAGCTTCTCCTGGACTCTTGCTTTTAATTCTCTGTTCCCCAGAGAATAACTTTCTTCTCTCAATCGAATCTTCTTGAGAGGAGGAGAAAGCACAGGGCTAATGGTGGGTCAGGAAGGGCTGGAGGGTTCTGAAGGAAGGACAATCTCCCAGCAGACAGCAGGCAGCAGAGGGCGCTAGTAAGCACTTAACTTCTAGAATCAGATTTCCCCATCCATGTGACCTGGGCTGAGTTATCACCAGATTTAAATCTCACTTCTTGCTTTGTTTCCCTGCCTTCGATGGTTAGTATGAAATGAGGTCATGACATACAACACTGAGGGCACTGCTTGGCACATAGTGATTACTTACTAATTATGCAGGGTTTTAATTATTCAATCTTCTTCTCAATATTAAATAATTTGTATAGTGAAGATCAGGGGAACAGTACATTTTGGGCAAATGAATGAAATATGTGACAGTTTGAATTGATCACTACTGGTACTGGCTAGTGCGTTCACCATCATCACCAGGAGTTTTTGGTAGACAGAGGCCTTCTGAGTTTATAGCCATCCTCTCTCCACATGCCTTGATGTGTACACATGTATTTCACCCATCCAGGCTGGGCCTGTAAGGGTAACCATGGCCCCAGCCTTAAAAGATCTCGGACCCAGAGGGAGAAATGAAATAGGTCTAATGAAGTCTACCAGCATCCAAAGGACCCTCTAAAAGAAATGACCATTTCTCTTCTGAAAATCATGCTAAAATTTATACCATTACATGATCTCCAAAAATGAAAAACTGTTTTCCAGTTGAATCAGAATAGTTCTGGTGTGTCTGCAATAGCCAGAGAGAGAGAAGTTGGCACAAAATGATGTGTTCTTTGGTCCATTCTCCTCTTAACCTTCTGGAGAGAGATCAATTTGGAGAAATTGAGGCAGTTTAACAGCTTTCAAAGAATAATTTATACTGAGGAGGAAATAGAATCCTACATCTGTCCAGGAACTATAGCTTTGTGTAAAAACATGCTGTTCATGTGGTGTTTCCAATATGAAATCCAGAAAGCAAACTAGAATCTTTTTTGTGGGGTTGTATCACCTAATGGCTTGATGGTTTCATCACATCAAAAAATTATTAAAAAAACTATTATGTCTCAGGCATTGGAAATGTGAAGTATTTCATACTAAATAAGACATAAAATAAAACACAATTTCTACCTGGAAGGGCCTCAAGTCAAGAGGGAGACACACCAGTAAACAGACAAGTATAGTAAAATACATCATACACATAAACGTGTGTGTGGTGGGGGGTGCAGGGAGGGTTGGTAGAGGGGCCAATTCGGCCTGAAGGGATTAGAATTTTATGGAGTCAGTAAGCCTTGCCCTCCTTCTGAAAGGTTGAAAGACAAGTGTTTGCCAGGCAACCAGGGGAGAGGAAGGAAAATAGGGGGATTAGTCCAGACACAAAGAGAAGCATAAAGATACAGAGGAAAGAAACCTGCCTGACTTCTGTGGGCATCTGCAACCAGTTTGCTAAAGTTTAACTACAGTGCAAGGTGTCTGTGCATGGAGACGGAGCAGGGGCTTTAGCTCCCATTCCAGCTCCCTCCCCATGCTCTCCTCCATCAGCCAGGATTCTTGGTTACATGCACCAGAACCCTACTTTGGCTGTTCTAAGCACACAGGGTGTCTATGGAATTCCTAGTCAAACAGGGTAAACTGAATACATGTGTTTACATAGGCACCCTACTGAAATTCCACTAAAAGCACAGCTTGACAGTAAGGGATTTTTTAAATGATATAAGTAAATATACAAGGACAATGAAAATGGGGAAAGAGATAAAATCAAAAAATATTTGGGAACTGAAAAGAAATGGTTTCCATGGTATCTGACTCAGAAGACCTAAGGAAATGGAATTCCTTCTACAGAGGAAAAAAAAGCAGTTACACAATTTGGTTTGCACCCCAGCAGACTCAAAGGCTCAGGAATTGGTGGCACAAGGTAACTCTGGAAGTGGTAAAGGTGGGGCTGAAAACAGACAGACTGGCTTGGAATCTGTTAAACAGTTATTGGAACTTCAAATCCTAGCTCTGCTCTGAAGAGTCAGACAGCTGGTCCTCACTGCCACCCATCAGAAGACTGGGTATTTGTTCTTTGGAGAAGCACAGCAGCACCGTCTGGACCGAAAGATTACAGGCACAGATGAGGGTGACAGAGTGTATTGAAAACAAAGAATGAATAACGGTTTATATATTGAATGATGGTAACCTCAGCCCTCCTCCCATAATTAGCTCCCAGATTGCTGGTGTCCAGGCTTCTTTCAGCCCCCAAGGAGAAGATGGAAAGTTGTTGATGCTGTTCTGATCAGCCTACAAGAAAAGACCTATAGATGCTAACATGGTAAATACAATGGCCAGGTGGGCCTCCTTGAAGTGAAACCCACCACCATCCAGCCCCACCAGTATGGGGTTTCCAGTTTAGCTCTTCAGTACCCTACTCTTGTAAAAGAGGACAACCCCTTATGTTAAATACCAGACATTTGATGAAATCTCCAACATAAAACTCAGAGACTATTATGGGTTGAATAATAAGCCCCAAAATTTATATGTTGAAGTCCTAACCGCAGCATCTCAGAATATGCCCTTATTTGGAAATAAGGTCATTAAAGATTTAATAATTAAGATGAGGTAATACTGGATTATGATGGGCTCCTAGTCCAATATGACTGAAGCCCTTGAAAAGAATGCCATGTGAAAAGAAAGAGATACACAAAGAGGGAAGGCAATGTGAAGAGACACAGGGAGAAGACAGCCATCTTTAGCCCAGGAGAGAATCTGAAACAGATCTTTCTCTCATAGTCCTCAGAAGAAATCAGCTCTGTTGACACCATTATCTCAAACTTCTAGCCTCCAGAAATGTGGGACAATAAATTCCTATTGTTTTAAAATACTTTTGTGGTATTTTGTTACAGTAACCCTAGAAAACTAATACAGAGCCCAAGGCAAATAAATAACCAAGACAAAGAAACTTAGGTAAAAACAAAAACAAAGACAAAATGAAATTATATACTAAGATAAAAAGTTAGAAAAAACTTAACTATGCTTAATAGCCACAGAAAGATAAGAAAAGATAGTCCATCCGTAAAATCAAAGCAGTGTGCTCTTAGAAAATAACATTCAGAGAACTAAAATGAGCTATTCAAAATTTAAAATAACATTAAAATATTTTTAAAAGCTTAACAGAAATGTTAAAAGGGAAAAGTTGAGTAAATTTCCCAGAAGACAGATTTAAAAATATCAAAGTGATTTTTTTAAAAAGGTGATAAAAAATAATTAGAGAAACACAGTACGCCCCATATATAAATAGTAAGAGAACAGAGAATATGGAGAAAAGGACAAAGTTGATGCAATAACTCAAGTATTTTCCCCAAACTGAAGCCCTTATGCTTCTAAAGGACCCCAACCACTTCCCAACACAATAGATGGAAGAAGATCCACAGATCTACACAAAAGCACATCACCAAGAAAACAGAACGTAGAAGACAGTGAATATTTTTAAAGGTACTCAAGGCAAAAATAGGTTATGCACAAAATATCAAGAATTAGAATAGTACCAGGTTTCTTAAGAGTAACCTGGAAGATAAAAGATAATGAATCAATGTTTTCAAAATTTAATGCAATTTTTCCAAATCTCAAATTCTGTACCCAACCAAGTATGAAATGAAATGTTTCAGAAAGTTGACTTCACAAATGCTTTCACAAGAAGCTACTGGAGAATTTGTTCCAGCCAAAAACCAGGTAAATCAAGAAAGATGGAAAAAGAAAAATTATATTCAGGAAACAGAGGATCCAATACTGGAAAGAGAGAAACAGAAAGAGAGGGAGAAACTGCACATCAGGCCTAGAAAGCAACTAGTGCAAGGAAATAGGTAAAAAAGAAAAGAGGGATTCAGAAGATATGTCTCCAAGAAAAATTACTGTCTGATAGAAATAGATAGACAGTAGATAGATATAAATAGAATGGATATGTTCCCTAATGTGTTCTAATATACTGAGAAGAGATATCCAGTTCTATTGACAAATTTGGCAAAAGTGATGGATACATGGAACAACATGCATAGGAATAAATGAGCTAATTGTTAACTCCAGATAGATGGAGCGGTGAAAGGAAGGAATGGTGATCATGAAATAATGTATGTGCAGCTACTTTTCATGCTTGTAATAATATAAACATTGAAAATTAAACCCAAAACTAAATGAATCAGGTTGTGAGGATGGGGAAAAGGGTATGTGTGTAAAGGGAGGGAAGAAAGCCACTATTTTTGTAGTAAGTTATTTTAGAACTATCTAACTCTTAAAATGGTGAACATTGTTACCATTTTTTTTTTTTTTGCCAAAAATTGGCATTTATTAGAAGGATACAAAGGGCTCACAGACTCTGGAGAGGGTAGTTTGGAAAATGAGTGGGAATCAAGCTGGGGCGTGGGGCACAGCAGATATATACCTTCCAGTGGTCTCTGCCTAACTGTAGGTCTTGTTCCCAAACCCTGGCTACCAGCGGGTGGGAGAGCAGATTTCCTCCTTCAGCTTGCATAGTTGCAGTAGTTTTCTGCGTTCTACAAATGAGGAACTTCTTCCCTCAGGAGATAAAAACCAAGGGCAGTTAGTGGGATACACAAAAGAGGGAAGAGCCTCTCCCCGCCTTCACCTCCCCCACCCTCCCCCACCCCCTCCACCCCACATTCCCTCATGTTTGTCAGTTTGCAAAGAGCCTAGTTCATGGGCTTCTTGCACTTCTAAGTTCACCCCCACCACCTCCCTCTCACTCAGTATCCTGGGCTGCTAGGGTGAGGTGGCTCCCAGCTGGAGGCAGCTCTCCTACTTGGAAGAAAGACTCTGTGCAGTGTGGGCCCTGCAGCTTCTTGTGTGGGAGTAAGCCTGGGGTCTTTCCTGGCCTGAGTGGGAAGCCTCTAAGGATCTGTGTTAGCTCAGAGGAAAGGAGGATGTACTCAAATACAGACTGCAGCTACCCAGAGCATGGGAGGGGGAGGGACAATACAGTGAGAAGCGTAATCAAGCCTCTCTGTTCTTTAGACAGTATTCAAGGAAATCAAAATCCTTTTGTTTGTCTTCCTGCAACCTCATTCATTCCCTGAACTCATCAGCGGTAAAAGGGTGGCAAGTGTTATCTTTATTTCCACATAGTGGGTGGGAAACTGGGGCAGAGGCCACAGGGACCTGGAAATCCAGCTTCCAGACAGCAAGGGCAGAGGGCTTGCCTCAGCCTAGGAGCCAGGACTGGCCTCGGTCCCCGTGAATTTCTGCCTCTGCCCACACCACAGTCAGTGGGGGCACAGTTCAGGGTGGCCTTCAAGCAATCATGAGAGGAAAGTAGACACATTCCTTCCTAGGAAACCACAGGACTCGAAGGTCCGTGCATGCTGGGGTTGGGGGTGGGGAGCTTTATTCTGTAACATTTACTTTTATCAGAAGAGCAGTTTGCTTTGGATATTCTTTGTTTCACATATTTATTAATTCATTCAAAATTATTTTTTGAGTGGCTACTATTCGCCAGGCCCTGTGCCAGGCACCACAATACAAAAATGAACAACATGGGTTACCCTTGCTTTCAGGAGCTTCTAGTCAATTGGAGGCAACAGACCCAAAAGCGAGCATGATAATGCAACCAGATTGGTGTAGCCAAAAGGAAAAAAAAAGTTCATTCTCCTATGGGAGAATGAAATGGAACCCGTCCCAGCCTGCAGAGCTGAGAGAAGGTCCCCTGCAGGGGGAGAACCTGGGTTCAGTCTGAAAGGGTGAGGGTGCTCTGCAGGACAGGAAGGGGTCTTTTAAAACTGTTATGCTATAGGTAGGAAAGACTAACAGGGTCGCTCAGTGCCTCAAGCATCCTTAAAGGAAGAATTGCTTAGAGGGATCAAGGAAAGACTCTCTATTTTTCATCCTTTGACAGTGACTTTCCCCTGTATGTAGCAGGCAGGGAGTGCCCAACACATGTTTCTCACGGCAACACACAATGAGTGATGATTTATAGCCCTGCGATGGGAACTCAGGCCTTTGGACACTCACCCGATCCACTCAGGAACAAAGTAGGAAACAGTCAACAGGGGAAAAGTCACAGCCTCAAGGACAGCATCCTTAACCTCTTGTCATCTCAGAGCTACATACAAAGGGAAGAGTTAAGGAAGGCAATTACATCACTATGGGAAAGAAAAACGTGTTTTATTTGAACATAATTTGGGGGTGCAAAAGAAAACATCAAACTGTGACTAGAACCCTCTTCTAATAATAGCATGTCTGCTGGCATGCTGCAGGGGAGGCTTCTTAGAATCCCTAGTGGATATGAGGTAAGCGCTGTTCAGCTGCCTGGTGCAGGGTATACCTCCCTCCAGCTTGCACTCCGCTCATCCCTACTCTGGAGCTGCTGTTCATCGGGGAGTGAGGTTCAGTCAAAAGGCCTCATTTTCGGTGCATTTGTTTCATCAGGTTATGAGTAAGGTAGACAGTTTTTTCACTCAGGCTTCCAGGTAAGAGATGAGGAGGAACTTGGATGCCCCGGAAATAGGAGGGTAACACTCAGGACATAGGCAGCCCATCAGGCAGCTAGCTTTAAGGTAGGTCTCTGTTACTTAGGAATACCTAGGCATTGAAAAATTTTCCTGTACCCCAGAGGCAGAGAATAGCTGGCTAAAGCAGAGAAGAGCAGCTTTGTAAGGCTAGCACATCACAGCTCTGACTTTTGGGGTTGGTTCTGAGAGCAGTAAAGCAACTGTGTTAGATTCAGGCACTTCATAGGTCTGTGGTTCCAGGAACTGGCTTAACGTAATTACTCTCTTAAAAAGTGTTATAGCCAATTGCAGGCATGAAAAACCATAATTTACAACTTGTATTCTCACATATACACCCATAGGCAAAGTCTAATGTTAATGGTCCACCATACATTTCTTACAGACTCACCTCTAACCATCTGTCAGTGTAGCCAGGCTAACCTCCACGCATGGAAAGCACATTCTTTTCCACCAAGATGACTGCTAGGAAGATTACCATCATCAGAGAGGCCTTGGACTGAATGCCCAGTCGAGTCGTGATTTCTTTTTGCAATAGGGAGGCTGGGACCCAGCTGGATCTGATGAGATTCTGGGCACAGCAGAGCTTTCAGGTCAGTGTACCCTTCTGGTCTAGTTCACACAGAGACCACAGGGGTAAGACAATTCCAGAAGCCAGTGGACTCCACTCAACATTAGCCCAGTATTTCAAGCCTTGGAACTCCTTGCTAAACCTGGAATTAACCAGGAAACCAGGGCAGCAAGCAATGAATTTGAGCAGGACAAGCTTTGAAGTTTATTCAGAATGGCACTACAGTATTCATCTACTACAATTTTCATGCTGTCAGAGGTAGGCAGAGTGAGTTTTAATAGTCTAGAGGGGATGACTCCATGGATTATTACTATAAATGATTCCTGTGAAGAACAATGTCTTCCAATTAGATATGAACCAAATTAATGTGAGTCTGGGACACAATTAGGTATTTTCTTCTTACAAAGACAAAGCTAAGTGGAGATCTGAAGCTATTAATCAGTTAAACAGAACCCCAAACCCATTAAAATGACTCCATAGAGAGCTAAGCTGAAAACTTTATTCTGTGACCTTTGATTATAAGGACGTCACTCTCCTATCGGCTCAGCTCTGTGCTTGCAGCCTATCACCAAGGGGAAGCTTCAGTATTAAAACTTCCAGAAGTCCTGAGTGGCTCTGTCGGTTATTCTTTATCATCACTTCCTTGTTCCCTTTCTGGGGAGTGTGCCTCTGAGATTCTAAGGGAGGAGAGGAGACGAGCTCCTTTTTCCCCTCCACTGGACTGTCCGTCTCAGTAAGGTTTTATTGTCTTGATTTGGAAATGCCTGGCTGCCTCATAAAATGAGCCAATTGTCTGAATGATGAGCCCGGCTCATTATGTTCCACTAATATGTGATGCAGTCAGGCTTTCAAGCATCCCCACTGTGGGGAAGTTGGGGTTCCTATGGCCAGGATCCTCACTGAACTTAAACCACCTGATGATGTAACTGGCCTGTTGCTAGGCTACCACTTCCACATCTTTAGGCAATAAGCTATTATTGTGCTATATAGAGAGCTTGGCCCAGTGCTCTGGGCAGAGGCAGAGATGCTAGTGTTCAACCTACTGCCAGAAGAACAAGCCAAGTAATAAACCCTTTCACCCCAAAGAACATTTTGCTGTCAATTTCTTTGGTCACACTGAATCCATAGAGAACTTGCCTGGGGCTGAAACCCATTGGCAAGACAATTGGCGAAGTTGGCAGAGTTCATTGTTGACCAAGGAAAATGACAGGCTGCCCTTATGGGAGGGGTGCTTCAGCAGGCTGTACCTGTGAATGGAGAGAGAGTGGATTGTGCCTCAGTGGGTGTGTGGTCTGATGTGGCTTGCCTCCTAGAGGACTGGAGGCAAGTGGAGGTGACATCTGAGGCAGTAGGGGTGGCCCTTGGTATAGTAAGTAGATCCTTTGAGAAGCAGAGTGCCCATGAGGCAGCGGGGACTGTGGGTTGGCTGCTTCTCACAGTATTAAAAGGACTACAGCAGAGACCCAAGGAATGGCAGCCCGAGAACGCAAGCAGCAAACTTCTGTGGATTCCCTGAAAAGGGAAATGGCATTGATGCAAGAGGAGATGGCATGAGAACACCGGCAGCAAGGTGCCATTGGAGAGGTAAACAATTCTTTACAGAACGAGACAGCAGCACTGCCAGGTGTTCTGAAGGAGGAAGAGGCCATCAAGGAAAAAGATGAACTCCTGAGAGAAGCACAGGTGGAGGTGGCATGAGAACGTCAGCTGCGAAGCATTGAGGTGAAAGTAAGAGAGCTTCTGAAAACTGAAGTAGCATTGCTGTAGAAAAGGTAAAGGTTGCAGCAGAGGAGGCACTCAGGGGAGGAGTGAGAAAAAATGCTATCAGCTCGAGAAATGGAGGAGCTGGGGAAGGACGAAGGGGTGGTGCCAGAGGCACTGGCCCCTCCTGTATTGAAAGCATGCCCAGTGGTTGTAAAGAAAATAAAGACCCAGCAGCTGAAGGTTCCCCAAGGAGAGGAGCAGCCCCCTCCCCAGGTCTTGGAGGACTCTATGGTCCGCCCCTATACTCAGGCTGAGCTGGTGGGTTTGGGCTCCTGGTTTAGGCAGAAGCCCTCAGAGTCAATATCAGCTTGGCTCCTGCGTCTGTGGGACTTAGGGGTGAATGGAATTATTCTGTTGGGATCAGAGATGGGAAAGCTGTCTTCCCTGACAGTGCAGCCTGCCTTGAGGCAGCGATTACAAAATGCACATCAGATCCCTGGGAATCACTCCCTCCTCGATTGGCTTATGGCTGCACTTTGTGCTGCACTGGCCCAATCCGGGTGATCTACCATCCTCTCCTGTTAGATGGCAGACGTATGCTGAGCTCCAACAGGTGTTATGAGAGCTAGGCATGAGAAATGCCACCTATAGTCCAGATAATTAGGTCCCAAATGAAGATATTTTCACTGCTGGGATGAGAAATATTGTACTTCAGATGGTTCCTACAAACCTCATTGGGTCTCTGGTGGCCATTCTTTCCCCTCACTTAGGGCATCCCATAAGCGAGGTGACACGTACAGTAGCAGGCTTAGGAGAGGCTGGAACAACAAGAACTCAGAAAGAAATGAAACCTGTCACTCACAAGAAGAATTTACAGGGCCCCATGAAGGTTACGAAGACCCAGAAGTGGGTTGATTTAATACGTGCAGGAGAAGATGGAAGGAAATTAGATAGGAAGTCAAATAAGATCTTACTAGAGCTATGGCAACAGCTGAAACCAGAGCAGCAGTTCCAGACATTAAGACCAAAGAGGTAGAGGTCAGAGACAGAGCCATGAGTCCGGCCTGTGTGTTTGCAAGACATCCTGCTGGAAAGTGAGCCAACCTCACTTGAGCCCACACAGGAAGGTGATTGGGGAACACGGTTTGACAGAGGATGGTCAAGGTATCTGCCCTGAGGGACCGGGGGGAACTGGAGGCCACATGTTGAAATAGCCATCCATTGGTCCCCAGTGTACATATAATGTGTCCTGGCTCTGGTGGACACTGGGGCTGAATGTTCACTGATTCATGGTAACCCTGAACGGTTTGCTGGGACCTCCACTCTCATAGATGGATACGGGGGGAAGGCTATCAGAGTGAAAAAAGCCCAAATCCCTTTGGGAATGGGGTGTCTACCCCCAAAAGAGTATACCGTGTATATCCCTCCCATCCCTGAGTATATTTTGGGGATTGATGTCCTGCAGGGTCTATGGTTGCAGACCACTGCAGGTGAGTTCAGACTGAGAGTACCTATGGTGAAGGCAGTTCTGAGGGGACATGCTAGGCACCCACCCATAGCTTTGTCTGTGCCTCAGCGGGTGACTAATACCAAACAATAAAAACTGCCTGGAGGGAATAAAGAGATTGGATAAACTCTCCAAGAGCTGGAAAAGGTGGGTATTACAAAGCCCACCCACAGTCCTTTCAATTCCCCAGTGTGGCCAGTAAAAAAGCCAGATGGCTCCTGGTTTATGACTGTGGATTACAGAGAACTGAATAAAGTCATACCCCCTATGCATGCTGCTGTCCCCTCTATTGCAGGCTTGATGGATACCCTCAGCCATGAACTAGGAACATATCATTATGTGGTAGATCTTTCTAATGCCTTCTTTTCCATTGACATTGAGCAGGAAAGTCAGGAACAGTTTGCCTTCACATGGGATGGATGGCAATGGACTTTCACCGTCCTTCCACAGGGATACCTCCACAGCCCCACCATCTGTCATGGACTTGAAGCCCAGGACTTGGCTACATGGGAGAAATCGCCAATGGTGCAGCTGTACCATTATATTGATGATGTCATGCTCACGTCCGATCTCTTTCAGATCTAAAAGGTGCAGCACCTAGACTGCTGCAACATATACAGGAGAAAGGATGGGCTGTGAACAGTACCAAGGTTCAGGGACCTGGTTTGTCTGTCAAATTCTTGGGGGTCATCTGGTCAGGTAATACCAAAGTTATACCAGAAGCAGTTATATATAAATTCCAGGCCTTTCCCACCCCAACAACTTTAGCATTGCTACAGGAGTTCTGGGTCTTCTAGGCTACTAGAGAGTGTTTATCCTGCACTTGGCACAAATTCTGAAGCCCTTATACCAGTTGGTATGAAAGGGTGTCAGGTGGGACTAGAATGAGAAATGTGCATCTGCCTTTACTACAGCAAAATGGGCAGTCAAGGCCGTGCAGGCCCTGAGTGTGATAGACCCATCAAGGCCCTGTGAGCTGGATGCTCATGTCACTGAAGACTGTTATGGCTGGGGTCTCTGGCAGCAACTTGAATGAAATCACCAACCGGTTGAATTCTGGTTACAACTCTGGAAAGGGGCAGAGGTACGATACACTTTGATAGAAAAACAACTGGCTGCCATGTGTCATGCCTTGCTGGCTACAGAACCCATCACTGGAATGGCCCCGATAAAGGTAATAAACACCTATCCCATCTTGGGGTGGGTACGAGACTGGACCCAAAAGCCAAGGGGTGGTGTGGCACAAACACCCACACTAGCCAAGTGGGGTGCTTACCTGCAGCAGCGTAGTGCCCTCTCTAGTAGCCCCTTGAGTGAAGAACTACAACGCTTGTTGCAGCCAGTGACATACACTGGTGAAAAGCAGGAAGAACTTGCTTTTGAACCATTAGTAGCAGAGAGTCCCTACTGAGACGGAAGAGCACCTATACCTGAAGATGCATGGTACACAGACAGCTCCAGCTGTGGGCAGCCCCCAAAATGGAGGGCCATAGTTTTCCATCCTAAGACTGAGACAATATGGGTGGAGGATGGTGAGGGGAAGAGCAGCCAATGGGCAGAGTTGCGGGCCGTGTGGCTTGTGATCAGCCAGGAGCCCTCCCCTATAGTTGTCTGCACTGACAGATGGGCTGTTTATCAGGGCTTGACCCTGTGGCTACCAACCTGGTACCATGCCAGCTGGCTGGTTGGTCACTGTCCCTTTGGGGGCAAGGATTGTGGCAAGACTTATGGGCCTGTGGTCAGACTAAAATAATTACAGTATACTATGTGACAGGTCATTTGCCACTGACATCCCCAGGAAATGATGAAGCAGATAAATTGGTCCAGATACGTTGGTTAGAAGGAAAGCCTGCCTCTGATGTAGCCCAATGGTTATATCAGTGTTTGTTGCATGCAGGGGCACAAGACAATGTGGGCTGTAGCCCGTCGGTGGGGCCTGCCTTTGACCTTAGAAGAAGTTAGTAGAGCCCAGCAGGAGTGTGTCATGTGCTCCAAAAGGTACTTACTTGAGTTCCACAGCAACATGGGGCAATAGCTAAGGGGTCTATACCCCTCGTCAGGTGGCAGATAGACTATATTGGGCTTCTACCTGTGTCAGAAGGATATCAGTATGTGATGACTTGGGTGGACACAGCTACTGGACTTCTGGTTGCTTTTCCTACCCATTGTGAAGACCACCAGATGACCAAAAGAGGCCTGGAGCATCTCTTTGCTGTCTATGGCCGACCGCAGGTAATTGAGAGTGATCAGGGCACCCATTTTACTGGACATACACTGCAATAATGGGTGTGGCAGCTGGGAATCAAATGGAAGTTTCATGTGCGATACAATCCTACCACAGTAGGCATGATAGAGAAGCACAATGACTTGTTAAAATCCGGACTAAAGTCAGATACCAATAGTCTGCAGGGATGGTCAGTCTGCTTATGGACCATGCTACAGTGTTTGAATGAGAGACCCCAAAAGGGATCCCTGAGCCCCATAGACATGTTAACACATATGGCTGCCTCCCCTATACAACTTAAGTACAAACAAAGGAAGAATCACTGAAGCTGAGGTTTGGTCACCAGAATAACATCTTACTGCCAGCACCAACTGCATTGAAGCCCGGAGACTCCATTGAGTGGACTTGGCCTTGCCCCTTTCGACACATGGACCAACGATGTCTGGCTCTCCTGGCACCTTGGGGACAAGGCCTGGAAGCTGGCCTCCTGTGTATTCCTGGAGTAACAGCAGAGTGGCCACCAAAGGTCACAGTAGTATATCCTGAATGGCCAGACGGTAGGAGCATCTTACCGGGGAGTTTTGTTTTATCATTATGGCCAGTGCATGCACCTCCAGTAGCACTATATATAGACCCTTCAGTAACCCCCACAGGGAAAGGAGTAAAAGTATGGTATACTAGACCTGGAAGAGACCCCCTTCCTGCTACAGTCCTATCACAGGTACCATTTTCTTGCATGCATCCTACCTGATGGACAAGATTTGCCTCTGTTGGTGGCATTAAAACACGTGTCTTATTGCCCCTAAAGTCTTTGTGGATTGGGAATTTCCTCTGGCTTGAGGATTATTATGATTTTTGTCACCTGTATCAAAATATTGCTGAATCTTATTTTTTTTTATCGGTAAGTTGTTGTTATCATCTGTTGCTATTGTGGAATCTGGTTACAGTGCTCTAGCTTTCTCTCACAGGGACCATTGTGGAAGATTGAAAGTGTGTAGATTGTAAGGTGAGAATCCTGGAGGGGTAGAGTGTGGGGAAGTTGCGGTTCCTATGGCCAGGATCCTCACTGAACTTAAACCACCGATGATGTAACTGGTCTGTTGCTAGGCTACCACTTCCACACCTTTAAGCAATAAGCTATTATTGTGCTATATAGTGAGCTGGGCCCAGTGCTCTGGATGGAGGCAGAGAAGCTAGTGCTCGACCTACTGCCGGGAGAACAAGCCGGGTAATAAACCCTTTCACCCCAAAGAACGTTTTGCTGTCAATTTCTTTGGTCACTTTGAATCCAAAGCAAACTTGCCCAGGGCAGAAACCCACTGGCAAGACACCCACACTCTCATGTTATATTATCAGCTCCTTTGGTGGCCCATTCCCCATATGCAGGTAAACACACATATTATAATGAATCACCCCCACATCCCAAATCTACACCTTTGCCCCAATTCTATTTAACATGACCCTGAAGCCAGGGCAAGTATGGGAGTATGGGATAGCTGACCTTGAAACATCTGTCTCTGGGCTCACAAGGTGTGTTTACACTGCCCTAACATAGGAGAAAATGATTTGTCCATGCTACACATGATTGCACAAGGAAGAGAAAATATGACTTATGGTTACTTAGTTACCTAGGATCTATTCTCCCACCCCCCACACCCCCTTCCCAACTGCTTGGGAAGTTAGTATATATTAAAGCCATTAGGCCAAGGATACTCATTCCAAGGGTTATTGTTGTGCCAGATGTTTCCCCTGCTCAAATGAAACACTGATCACAGTTATGTGTGACCATGTGTAAATGGAACGGGAGTGATGGCATGGACTCCCATCAAGCCCAGCTCCCATTTGTCCACATAAGAACAAGGACTCATTTCTTGCTTCCATGTCATGAGTCAACAATCACAGAGCAATTGTAATATTTCAATCTTCAGTTTTTCTTATTGTGTTCTTTTATCTCATAACATTTTAAATTTGTTCATCTCTGACATTTATAGATTTAGAATTCTTCTTGAGACCTGAATTTCCAAGAAGGCTGGATTATGCAAGTGCTTTAGTAGATTATAAATTACCATAGTGTTGGCTGTGAACCAAGTTGTCTATCATGACATCATTAAAAATCAGTTCTTAAATACTTTAGATGACTGACAAACCAAATCGTTGATAAGAAATCATTATAATTATGGTCAGTAATTGGGTTATAATCCAATATTGTGTTAGTCTATTTCGGCATAACAACATTACTACAAATTTAACTACTTAAAACAATGCACCTGTATTATCTTGCAGTTTCTGTGGGTTAGGAATCTGGACATAGCTTAACTGGGTCCAATACCCAGGGTCCCTCACAAGGTTGTTACCAAGGTGTCAGTCTGTGTTAGGATCTCTTCTGAAGCTGGACTGGGGAGAACCTGCTTCCAAGCATGTATGGTTGTGACAGGATTCAGTTTCTTGTGGGCTATTGCTTCCTGGCTGTTGACAGGGGGGTCCCCCACATTTCTTTGCCTTGTGGAGCTCTCTATACAGCAGCTTATTTCATCAGCCCTCGAGACAGGAGTCAATGGAGAGAGCCTACTAGCAAGACTGAAATTAGAATCTTATGTGACATAATCATGAAAGTAACATCACATAGTCTTTTGTAATTTATTATTGAGAAGCAAGTCCCAGGCCCTACCTATACTCTCAAAGAAGGGATTACCCAGACATGAGTACCAGTAGAGGAAGATAATTGGGGAGCTGTCATAGTGTCTGTCTACCATGAAAAATATTTAGAAAGAACAAAGGATTGATCTCTGTAGGAAACCCCCTTTAAAAGTTTAGGTGTAAGCCATAAAGGGGAAAAAAATATTGGTGGCAGCAGCTCTAAATAAGACTTTGCTGTAGGAGTGAGAAAGCAACAAGTATAGATGGTCTGTTAATCAGAGAGAAGGAATAAGAAGAGAAATTAATAAGTTATTCTTTGTAAAGAAGTAAGGACAAAGCAAGCCAGAGTAACTCAATTCAACACATATTTATTGAGCATTCATATAATCCTGCCCTGCCTTACATGTTAATGCACACAGCAAGGAGATGGTGGGAGTACGAAGAAAGATAAAAAGAAGTAAGTAATACATGGTCTTTTCCTCTCAAGTTGCTTGCAATGATAGCAAATATTTATATTGATTTTATCCTTAACCAGGCAAAAACCTAATAACTTTACACAAATCACCTAATTTAAACTTCAAAACAACCCTATAAACCTGGTATTATTGCTGCTCCCGTGAAAATGATAAAACTAAGGCATGGAGGAGTTAGTGACTTGGCCAAGGGCACAGAGCAGGTAAGTGAGGAAGGTTGACTCCAAAGTCTATGCTCTGCACCAGTGGTCACCACGGACCAAACCTGATGCACTCCCTGCTTTGTAAATAAAGTTTTATTGAAACATAGACCATGCCCATTTGATTACATGTCTATGACAGCTTTCACATTACAATGGCAGAGCTGAGAAGTTGCCCATATGGCCTGCAATACCTAAAGTATCTACAGTCTGGCCCTTTACAGAAAAAATTTGCCAGCCCTTGCTTAAACCACTACAGTGTAATATTACCTCTTTCATAAGAGACAGACATATCATGTACCGAGTTCTAAAATACAAGATGGAATATGAAGTGCATAGAGATACAAAGAAAAAAGAACACTGTTACTGCATTTTTCTTGGACACAGTAGTGGTGTATGCGCCTTGTTGGGGGATTGGTGGTGGATGGGGGTGCTCAAATTTCCTGGTCATAAAGTTGTAATTTTCTAAAATGTGGAAATATGAGAGCTGGATTCAGCAGCTTTAGAAAAAAAAGAGCAATTGGGAGGGAGACTTATATCTTATAGTAGTTGCCGCAAATAACTATGTTACTGTGTTTATGCAAATAAAGTAATAAAATCTAATTAAACCCCTTGACTCTAAAAAGCCACTTTCACCCCTAAACTTCAATACTCATATGTAACTTCTTCTAACAAAATCAAGCACTTATTAAGGAGAGAATGTATGAAGTATGCAAATTTAAACTGCCCTTTGAATCCTAAAAAGCTTAGGAAGACATTACAGTTAAGCTGACTACTGAAAGCCCACTTGTTAGTCATCCTGGCATCCATCTGGACCTGCTTTGTTCAATTCCTCTAACTCTTGCTCCTAACTAGATTATTCTTATTTTTTCATCACTTAGTTAATTCATACCAAGGGGTTCATCCTGGAAATAATCTTATTCAAGACACCTAAAAGTGGGTGAATATTTGCTTTGATCTCTTGTTTATCTTAGGTACTTGCTAATGGTAATAACTGGACTGTGAGGTTGACATTCTACAGTGTCTGACGCCGCAGTTCACTGGTTGGTGTTACTGGTCTCAGTAACAGAAACAGCCATCTTCCTGGGTTTTTCTTGAAAATGTAACTTATTTCTCTGATAGTAAATATCACTTGAAATAAAGTTGAAAACAGAAAATCTAATAAAAGACATGTTGGACCATCTTTCTCTAGAGCTTCAGAAAAAGTTTAGGGTTTCATAAGCAGTACATGACAAAGCTTAGGCACATCCAAAGATTGATAGGCATTCTACCACTCCAAGATTTCCCCTGGTGATCATAGCTACGGAGTTTCACTGTTTGCCAAATTATTATTACATGATTCCCAGTTTTGTCAGCCTATTTTGCTATCACTTATGTTCTTCTAGTTTTAATTCTCATTTTATGTTTTTGGCAAAATAGAGGTAAGTTAAATGAGGTTGAAGTTGCTTGGAGTCAATTGAAGTCAATTGCTGTTAAATATGTATGAAGGTTATAGGATCAGAGCCTCACTTGCTAGAAGAAAATAATTCTTTGAATTTGCACATTTTCTGCCCATAGGCATTTTTAAAGAGACTTCTCAGCACACCCCGAGCTTTATTTGAGCCACATTCCATTCCATTTCTAGTCACACATTTTTTTCTCTTAAATATCATCCCATTTCCAGAAAGAAGTTCAGATTATGCCTAAAAACTTTAATTTCTGACAAAGTAGATGATAATTGAATTATTGTACAAGTTTTTGTTCTCCCCTGCTTCTTAATCCTTCAAGAGTCCTGTCCATTTCACTCTAAAATGAGGAAGGATAAGGCTTACCCAGGAGGCCTGAGTTTAATCCCCTATCAGACTCTTGCTTCCCTGGAACAATACGGAGGCAGGATTTAGAAGAGTGAGTGAATACACCACCCAGTTGAACACTTCTATTTTCTTCTAAGAAATGAGATATTAATGATATGTAGAAATGTTAAATACAGACCTTCTCCGCTAAAAACAGAAGGCTGGGTTTACTTTCCATTTGCATTTATTTCTCTCTTCCATAGAAAATCCTAAATTTAACAAGAAAACTCCTACAACTCCTGTAAGTGAAAAAGATATTGGAAAATATCATAAGGCATCAGAAGATGAACAAAGGGCTGGGCATGGGTGAAAAGGAAATAAGACCACACAGAGGGGCAGCATGATGGCAGGGCAGTGAGGATGCTCACTCTCTCCGTGGGGGGGCTGCCTCTTCCTGTCAGGTCCTGATTTCCTCAAGAGTAAAATTAGAGTCATCACATTTTCTGCTAATTTACCAGGCCTTATCAAAATATGCAAGTAAGAAAACTCTCTTTAGTTCATCTACCAAAAGTATCAGACACCAATACACTAGGTAGTGGATAATATTGTATTTCAAAATAGTGATTCTTCTTTCCATATGCCCCTTTCTATGGATGTCTCCCTGTGAGAGGAGTAAACAACTCTGCCCCATTGATATTATGTTCCTTGCTTTGATGAAAAGGAAGCAGAAATGATCTTTCTGAGCAGAAGCTTTAAGGCCATCACATGGCTCTGCCATGCTCTCGCTTTCCTCTGCCAAGAGACAAGCAATGTTGGAATAGGAAGTGTGACAACTACCTGGGTCCCAGATGAAGATATGCAGTTGACTTACAAATGGCATGTAATGTGAGCAAGAAATAAACCTTTATTGCTGTCAGCTGCTGAAAGTCTGGGGCTGTTTGTTACTGCAGTGTAACTGAGCCTAAGCAGACTGACATGTATTATTTGGAAAATTCTGACATCTTTTAATAGGTGAAGCAGAAGTCTAAAGTATTTGCGTCGGCCTTGTCCAACACAGTTTGATAAGTATATTCTCTTCTTAACGACCCATCCTTATATTTATTTAATTAATTATTCAACAAATATTTCTTATGTCTTGAGTGCTTGCCATATACCTTGCATACTGCTAAAAATTTGAACACAGGGGTACAATATGTCCCTCTAGGAGCATAGGAGCACCTAATCTAGAGAGGAAGATAGACATTAAACAACCAACCACACAAATAAATACAAAATTACTAATTGTGAAACTGCCATGAAGGAAAAACAAAGGGCTCAGTGATAGAATAACAGGGGCACCTGAGTTAGATTGGGCACTGAGTTAGATTGGGCAGTCAAAGAAGTTTGCTCTGTGCATCAAAAGCAGAGACCTGTAGCATGAGTAGCAATTGGCCAGTAGGAGCATGAATGTCTCAGACAGAGAGAGCAGAATATGCTGCTGTTCTGCTGAGGAGGAATTGAGTGTTTGAGGAAAGAAGGACAGTGTTGCTGGATCATGGAGTGATGGGGAGAAGAAAAAGCAAAAGTGGAAAGAGAGTGAGATCAGGAAAGTTCCTAGAGGTAGTGTGTCCACATGCCCCAGTGTGCCCAGGTCCTACTGAATGCCTCTTGCCATCATCAGTAAGACCCCCTTTCTGCCTCTACATGCCTCAATTTGGATGATAAATTATATATCTAACATACTCCTCAGACATTTTAAAGATTTTTGGATTTTATGCCAAAAGCAAAGGGAAGGCAAGCCACTGGAGGAGAGTGAGTGGATCAGATGTGCATTGTAAAAAGATAACTGGTTTCCAAAGAGAAGATGGCAACAGTGAAAAAATGGAGACCAATGTGGAAGCTATAGACATGGACGAGGAGAGAGAGAGTGGGGGAGATGGTGAGCTGTGAAAGGATATGAGCTGTACTTTTAGTAGCAAAACACTGCTTAAGTTCCTCTATTGTTTCCTTTGCTGCTGACCAAAGGAACATAAGGTAATCCTCCTCAGATGAAATGGTAAAACCATTAGTTTTTTATTAAGGTTATCCTTATACCAAATCCCACTGCTTTTACTTTCAATTTATCTGCATTCCCATGAAAATGAAACCAATGGTTTCATGTTTCACATCATATTTTCTTTTCTATGGACCATGTTGGTTGCTTGTGTCTTCATGTTCCCCTTTCTCTCATTCCAATTCTTCTTTTCCTAGGTCTTGGCCCCTTCCTCCACATGAAGTTCATTTCCAAATTCCTTTCTTCCTCTGTTCTGCATTCCCTTTTCCATTCTTAGAAAATAAGGACAAAACAGGAAATATTTTATGTGTAGAAGATTAAGGAATATGTACATACCATGTTAATAGTGCATTTTCTATTTAACTTAGTTTATATTTCACTAAATAATATGTATGACTACTCTGAATGAATAAATTATTGATCTAATTTTTCCTCCTATTTATTGACTGGATTAACATCAAATGGTGCCAGAAGGTTAGTTCCTGGCCAATATACGTTGTAGAGAGACAGGTAGAAAACCAGGTAAAGATGCATATTCTAGCAATGTGAAGACTCCTCTCTGAGCTTCAATTTCTCTACCTTTGAGGAAATAAGGTTCAATATATGATTTCCAAGAAATATTTAATTTTATTACTCTCTGATGCCACTCTAAAACATTAATCTGAAAGTTACCATAAAATACTCCAGAAGTAGTTGAAGCTCAAATACCAGAACTTCAAGACTGGTCATTCAGTTGGGTCCCAAGTTTGTCCATTTTTACTGGACTGCATATTATTAGTGAAAACATTTGTGTCTCAAAGATAAGACAACCAGATAAGAAAAAGTGTCCCTGTCCTTCAAATTCAGAAAGGACAAGACATTGTTCCTTGGTGGTAGTCAGAAGCCAGGAACAGTCATCAGAACTCATTTGATCAATGACATCTCCGTCATCAAACGTGCTTATTAAAGTCTGCTAATCAGGGACAGCCTGTGCATCTGACAGTCAGCCAATCGGTAATAGTCTCACACAGAGGTCAATCAATGCCTAAACACTCCCACTAGTGAAATCCCACCAATCGCTGTACTCCACTCTCCCCAAGCTCTGTATGAGATCAGCAATTCACTTTGACCTTAGAGACTGTGCCTTGAAAGTACAGCTCTCTCTTTAATTAGCAAGCAATATATACGATATTGACTCACAGCCTTTTCCTTCAAGACCTGGAATTTCTGGGATTTCCTTCAACCCACATACCTGGAATTTCTTTACAATTCCATTTAATCTTATTCTTCTTAAAGAGAGGCAATTTGTTACATATGGGGCCAAGCGTGATTTAAAAGTTGAATGAATGTGTAACTCAAAGGACTCTCATTTAAAAATACATGATCAGATCAGACATTCCATGTTTTGACCTGGAAAATAGAGAAACATCATACCTCATACAACAGACTTTCAGGAGTTTGGGAAATGGGGGGCAGCAACATGAGTTAGCTTTGAGAAATTGTGTTATCTTTGAAAAGAAGGTGTTCAGGTGGTCTTTTTCTATAGTACAAGAAATATATAGAGCCTGGGAGCTGGGACGGAAGGAATCCAGGCAAAGATGGAGTGCAGATTTTTGGAAAGTTTTTCCTGATCATAAGTATTCCTGAATTTCCCAGCTTAGTCTTCAGACATATAAGTATTTTTACACTGTTTTAATTTTCTATAATTATTTCCTCTTGTTTCTACTTCATTCTACAGTAACGTCCTTCCTGAAAATGTCAGGCTGAGAGAAAGGATGATGCTCAGTGAATCTCCCCAAGGACCATCCTGTGAGGGCATGAAAGGGGAGGTGAAAAATCAAGGGAATGTTAAAGTAAGATGAATTTAAACAACTGTGAAATGACTTCCACCTTTCAAATTAGCAAGTTAAATATAATATGCCCAGTAAGCAAATGTGTTAGGAAATGGTCACTCTCATGTTCTTCTGATACAAATGTAAAATAATTCATTTTCTAGAGGATGATTTTGTAGTATTTATCAAGAAGATTTAGGACATGCATAGCATCTAAGGCAGTGAAATCCCCCGTAGGGCTGTATCCTAAGGAAATGATAATAGATACACAAAAGTATACGGAGAAAGGTGTTCTCACAAGGAGTACGGGCTCACAGTGCTTATATCTGGGGTGTGTAATTAATGGGATTCCTATCTTCTTTCTTTTCCTTCTTGTATGTTTCTAAATTGTTGAGAAAACTTGTTTTGTTTTCACGATGAGGGGGGAAATAAGTTTCAGAAAAAAAAGAGAAATTCAAGGAGAGCTTTACGTCCCTCTCAGGTGACATTTTCTTTCTGGTGACAATGGCCTCCCCTGTCCCACTGATGCCAGGGGAGTGACCTAAACACTGGGAATTCCATGTCAGTTGGGAGGTGAGGGACTCATCTTGGAAGTCATGGTAAGAGGGCTAGAACGGGGCAACTCAAGCCTTCCTGTGACCTCTCTATGTAATTCATCCCTGTGCTTAAGACTGGAGGGGGATGGTTCTAGAAAATACCCTCTGAGATTCTGCAGGAGCCCAACATAAGAATAAGAGGGGACGTTGCATTTGCCCAAGGCCTGGGGCCCAGTTCCTGGTTGGCTCTCTGCCTGCTTTCCCTCAGGCTCCTTCTGAGATCCATCAGCCCAGGGCCCACAGAGGAGACCTGCTTCATGGTGGAGTTAACTCCCTCTCCGGTTGGGTATTTTTATTTGCTGCTGTTTCCCTGATTCTGTCTTGCTTCTGAGGAGTCATTAAGCTACATAAGCAAACCATATTTAGGGGGCTGCACAGCTGCAGAGGCCCATGGATATTTTGTGGTGAACAAATCTCCACGTTTTTAAAGCTCAGCTGTTTGAAACATGCTGAATGCAAAAATCACTGGTGAGTTACAATGTGTTAAATGACCATAATTAAAGGCACAGTTCATGATATTTCATTGCAAAAAATTAAAGCTGGAGCACCTAGAGTGGTGAGCACTATATTCTTTATCCTTTTATACGGAACTGAGGAAGAATGGCACAAAAGCAACGTTGAAAGAGAATTGTGTTAAAGGAAAAGTTATATTACTTGGATTCTTTCAGCCTCTTTAGAACCTTCAGCAAATGATTTTTATATAATGTTGTCCACTCTCCATGCTTTTCATCTATTTTACAGAAGAATAGGGGTTAAATTACATTTTAACAAATTTTCCAGCAGATGATAGTGTCTAGATAACTAGCCTGTTGTTTTTTTAATTTGGGATTTTTATATTAAACGGTTGTGAAAACAAGACATGAAATACTAAACTCTCCTTGAATTCAGCATAATATTGGCAGCTTAGGAGTAGAGCTTCCTGGTCAGTTACTAAATCACACTTACTCATTTAAATGAAAACTTTTGGAATTTTCCAAGATCACCAATTAGTATTTCCCTACTTTGTACCTAGAAACCTCTATTTGATACAGTTTACTTTCCCTTGTACATACCTCTGAGTTTACACACATACATCTATTCCCCCTAAAAGTCTAAATTGGATGGCTAGTTCTTAATACTTTTCATAAACGGTTGAATGACATTTCCAACTGCTTTTAAAATACAAATCCTAAGATTGATATATGCCTTCTAGTGTGGCTAACTTATAATATTCTATGATAACATGATTCATGGGCCTGATTTGACAAAGGTTTTAGTGCAGTCAATTATTCAGACTGTTGGTAGTCACTCTGCTCGAGTAAGTACCGTAGCATTCAGCTCTTGCGGATGACAAATGCTCTGGATTCCAAACCTGTTGCCGCCATTTGACATTCTGGGCTCACCTCTTTATCTTCGTGTCCTCAAGGAGAAAGTACGGCTCATAAAGCCAAACTTGTCACCAGGATATAAAAAGAGTACACAGAATTATTATCAAATGCTTTATACGTAGAGAATGGTACTGCTTGCTACGCCCTGAACTTGACAGTCACTTTTAACTCCAGACTGGGGGCCAACAACTTGACTCAACTGAGGAAGCTGTGGCCTCATACCTCACTTTAGGCAGTGGCTCTCCACTTAGATTTCCCTGGGACACTTTTCAGGTAAAAAGATGCCCAGGCCTCACACCGGGTCAGGATATCTGGGGGCAGTTCATTGCATCTCATATGACACTTTATCTCCTTCAAGGGTAATGAAAAGTCATTGCCCAGCCACTATATGCCCTGAAGGGTGCTGATGTTTTACATGTGTTTTTCATTAGTCTCCACAACACTGTTGGTCTATTTTACAGAAGACGAAATAGAGATTTAGGATTCAGATGCTTCAAATTTGCCAAGGTCACAGTTTCCAAATGCATTGCCAGACTGTAACTCAGCCCTGTGTGTCCCCAGACTCCAAGTCTGTCCTCTGCCATTCTGCCTCCACAAGCAAACATTTGCAAACCTGGCAGAGAACAAGAATTTGGCAAAGAACTGGAGACAGGCAGCAGTGTCTTCGGCCCAGTACCAGGCCCATCTGCTGTTTTCACCTGGAGTTCAAGCTCCTGAGAACTGATAGGGAGTTTTCCAGGAAAGGCAACCTCTTGACTGGCTGTGGGTCAGGTTCCAACCATTGCTTATCTTTGTTGCCTTCTGCAGCTCTGTGCAGACAATCTAAAGGTTCAGAACAGATGCCACTTGAACATAGGGCTCTGTTTAAGCAAGATATTTCCATGCATGGCCAATAATAACAATGATTTGTGGATCTGGTTTCAAAAGATTCTACTAAAATGAAAATCCCAAAGAACAGATGGAATCCTAAGTCTCTGTCCATAATGTAGTAAATATTTATAACAAAAAAGTTTGTTTTGATGCTTACATTTGTGCTGTGACTGCACTTGAAGGCAATGAGGGATTTTTCCAAAAGGCATTTATTTAGTTGTGAAAAAGATATTCTGTGCTTTATGGTTTAATCACAAGTCTTCCTGGAGAGAGAAAGACAATTGTCCGCAGGGGCTCAGCATTTGTGGGGCAGAAGGTAAGAGTGGGTGAAGGTAAACCTTCTTTTAGAAGGAGGAGAGAGAACGTCGAGGAGAGAAAGCCCCCGTTGGAAGACAATGCCTCACAATGGAAAGGCATGAGCATTGTAATTAGAAAAATCTGGGTTCAAATCCTGATTTGCCTTAAGTAAACAATTATTTATTTAATAAGTTCTAATCCTGTGCCAGATACTGAGCTGGGCATTAAGTACCCAGGGATAAGGAAGGAATAGTTCCTGGGAGCACACAATCTAGAAATATATACACATTTAAAAATGTTTAAGCTTATGATGGCTAAGCACAATGATGAATGACCTTCTTTGGGTACTAGGGAGGCACAAAGAATGGACATCCCTAAAGCCAGGGGCAGGGGAAGGCCAGGAAGCCTTGCTTACTGATGACTTTGGGTGAGTAACTTACTCTCTAAGCATCAGTTTTCCCAAGCTGATTATAGCTATCTTGCTGGATTGCTGTCAGAATTAAATTAAATGTGTTACATGCAATGTCTGTGTGGAACCAGATAAATAGTAGAATTTCTGTAAATTGTTATAATGTTAATAATAATGATTGTGCTGACAAAGATGGTGTTGACATAAATGACACATGGATCAAAAAACAAAGAAGTCTGGCAGTGGTTTGAAGAGCCAACTGCTTTGTCCCTCAAAATTAGGTTGGGCATCCATGTTCCTCTTCTGTGCTCTGAGCATGCTGCAATGTAAGTATCGCTTAATTCCGTTAAATGTGAGCTCACTGAGGACAGGCGTAACTCTGTCTATGAACCATGGAGTCTGCAGGATTTAGCCTCAATCCTAACATGTGGTAGTCTTTCCATACATGTTCATGGAGGGAAAGACATAGAAAAGAAAGAAGAGATGGAAAGGGAAAGGTAGGTGAAAGGAAGAAGGGAGAAGTTAGGCAAAATCATCGTTCGAGGACACCACATGCTCCCAGTCCCTAAGCTCTATATCATGCTTCACAGCAGCCCCTTCTGTAAGCAGCTCATCATTCCACTGCTCATCATTCTCCAGGCAGATGCCAGGCGCACCCTCAGCCTGATTTCCTTCCTCTTCCTCTCCTCTCCTTCCTGGAGGCTTGAAATACTGGCCATGCCATGTTCTGAACATAACTTTTTTATCTCTCTGAGTCAGGTGAAGATAAGTCCAGTTAAACATGGCAGACTGAAATATACTTTAAGTCTACATCTTCCTAATATTCTATTACAATTACAGTGAACATTTTAAAAATGGTAGAGGTGATCAACTTACAAGAACAAAGGTGATGGCAGAGAGGGTGATTAAAAATTTTTGAAAATTGGAAAGCTCATGGAACAAAGATAAGTAGCCGAGAACTCAGCCTGCAGAGAGAAAATCAATAATGAGCAGCTGACTCATTACACTGGAAATGCTCAGAAACTGTAGGTACCTGGAACCTCTGAAGGCAAAGTTATGGGTAAGGCTTAAAAAAACAAAGCACCAAACCCCCAGATTTCCTCCTTGGTCTGTCCAGCCAGGCTACTGCTCCTAATATATCCTTGGCTAAAATATGGAAGTTTCCTCTCTAAAAAGCTAGAACTAGAGATATTCTGGGTTTTGAATGCCAGATAGAGATGGAGCTGGAGGCATAGTACTATGCCAAAACTAGGAAGAATAAATGAAAGTCAATGTATTGGGATGTGACACTCCCCTTAGCCTCCCTCTGTTGCTACCAGCATCTTGGTGGCCAGGCCTGATCCACAAGGAAGCCTCCTCTCAGGGAAACTCAGGCAGTGAAAACCATCTACAGATACTAAGTCAGGAGTATTCCAACAAAATGGCATAGTCCCTAAAGCGAATTCCACTGCTGGACAATTCTCATCTACACAAAAGAGCTTCCAACCTTTATTTAAATGCCCTGCTTTTAAATAAATACAGACAGCCTGAATTCCAAGACATTTGAGGAGATCTAATACCATGAAAGAAAAAAAACAAAAAATAAAGACATGAAAAAAGGAAGAAACTTGGAAGAAATAGATATAATGCAGTGAACAGAAGAAAACATCAATTAATATGCTCAGTTATTAAAAGAAAGGATTAATGCCTTCAAAATTCTAAGAGAAAGGTATAGCCAATCTAGAATTCCATACTCAAACTAATCAAGGGTAGGAGTAGAATCAAAATATTTTCAGACATTCAAAATATCAAAATTTTACTTCTCAGGAGCCTTTTCTTAGTTAGCCACTGGATGTCAGGGAAGATGGTAAGAGAAGTCCCAGGGTGGCAGTTGTGTATTGGGGTAGGGATTCCATCCAGACTGTAGCAGAATAGTGGGTTTCACCAGGAATATCTTCAAATTAAAAAAAAAAGGAACCATATATTGTCTGTGCATTGTAACATATTGAAGGATGTTTACTATTGTTTTGGACAAAAATTAGTGTTACGTTCATAGAAAGATAAATAAACAAAATCATAGTAGTATTAACTCCAGAGGTGGAGAAAGGTTGTAAGAGAAAGGAGTAAAATCATTATGCTATAATTCAGCTCTTTGTAGTATTCTATACAAATAAATTATACAAGCATTGACTATTTATTTAACCAGAAACTGTGACATAAATACCAGGAGGAGATGGGTGAAGGGAAATGTGCATGGAGTGTCAGGGGGAAGGAGGGAGAGCTAAACCCTTATCATTCACAGAAAAAAGTAAGACATAAAAAAAAACTGAAAAGTCAGTAAAGTGCAGTATAAGCAGAATATTTAGAAAAATGCCAAAAGAAATGGCTAAAATGCATTAAATGGACTCCCTCACTTGAGCAGAAGTTGCAGATGAGAAGAAGCAAGTCTGTATGTGTATTATTTTTTTTAAATATTAAATGTATAATGCACAAATTCCCTAGCAATTGTACTGCACACAACAGGGACTCAAGAAGTGGCTATAGCTATCGATAATGTTGCTCAAAGCAGCCCCACTGTTCCCTGTGACCCTTCCTCACAGAAACCCCGGTGTGAAGTCCACTTTGATGGTGTCCACAGCTCTCCATATCCTCTTTGGAAGAACTTAGAGAGGCTGGTGGGAGGTGGGGGTGGGGAGGCAAACATCTGTGGGGAAAAGCACCATTACGAATAGATTTCTCCTTTTTCTTAAAATATTACAATGTAACTATGTATATGGTTATTATATAAAACATAAAATAATCACGTCTCCTTCTACCTGATGCCCACTGTTTACCAGCTCTAAATATGGGGGACACTGGCTAGAGAGAGGTCTACTGTGAGTGCAGCTTGCTTCCTTCAGTGCTGACCTAGGACCTGTTGTTACAGTCAAGCAGAATCCACTAGAAACCAGTGTGATGCAAGGAGTCACGGCCATCTGGATGGATATTCTTACATATTTTTTTCTTTCCTGAAGATACAAGAGCTTGAAGTTGAACATACAGGGAAGAACTCCGTTGTTTCCCTTATGGAACTCTTATCTGGCCGGCTGGTCAGAGACTGTGACTCTCCTTGTCCTTAGCCATCCTTGATTAGGTAAGAAAATCCACTTCAGTATTATTGCTACCATTATTTTTATTTCCCACACATTAAGTCTGTTTGACATTCCACAATGCACATACAAATCTAGAGCTTTTTTGAGAAAGAAAAACAACTTCTACAAGGGTGAGACAAGAAAACAACTGCTCTGCAAAATGGATTTTACAATGTGGTACAGTGCTTTCTGCTCAGGTTAATACATCAGAACAAGGCATCCTTCCCCATGTGTTTGTTGTTATCCTAAGGCCTGTCTCCACTGACCAGGAGAAGTGTAGAACTCTGGAGTCACGTCACGACCAGCAGTGACAGCAAAAGCGGTAGCTTCACGTCGTAGGCCTTGTCAGTAGCTAGCAGCCAGTCGGCAGACTCAGAGAGGGAGCTCACCCGGGGGGGGCGGGAGGGGTGGCTGCCGCAAGTGCCAGGCTGAGACTCTGGCATTGCCATCTTCGCTCTGCTCTCAGGAGCGTGCATCTGTGTGGAAGCCATTCCTCCGGGCTTTCATTTCCTCATCAGGGAAGCAAGGTTGGATGTTGTCTGAGTTTCCTTACAACTTGACTCCTAATGTCCCTTCTCTGTCATTCCAGAACTGTAAATATCAGGGCAGCTAAGAAGACAGTGCTGGGTCAGTCATGGCTGGCTCCGCTCCAGCTCCAGCTTGTCTTGTCACCTGAGGCCGGCAAGGTGACTGAGTGCTAATTTCCTTTTCTTTAGTGGAGAAAAACAACAGTACCTTTCCCACATTGTTTTGAGGATTAAATGAAATAGTGGAACTCCCATGGTGGCCACAGCAAGTGGCCCCAAGGAACTTGTCACCAACCCAGGATTGATGTTCTCCCTCTTCTCCTAGATGTTGGCCAGAGGCCATGGAGGAAACGGGCTGGTGAGACGTCCCTAGAAGTGACACTTTGAGGACCAGCCACTAAAAAGTTTGCTAAATCCTGATATGATCTGAGGAGGATGGGTGAGGATGAGCATCATCAGAGCAGAAACTAAGTCCTGAGAGGCCAGGATTAAAGAAAAGCAGGGATGCTCTCACTTCTGCAGCGCATGTGCTACAACCGGAAAGACGCAGAGAAGATGAGCAGGGCCCCTGCGCAAGGATGATGCCCAGATTCATGAAGCATTCTGTATTTTCTAAATATTCACATATTAACTATATCATTGTTCCCCCAATTTTTTCAGTTTGAATGATTCACATTTGCTTTAAACTCTTACATAAAAATGAAAAAGTAACTAACAAAAGACAAAAAATGAAAACCAAAAGAAATTGAAAAAAACTGCAAGTTCCACAAGGCAAAATAGGTTTTTTAAGAACCTGGTGACCTATTCTGTGGGAACCCAGAGGGGACACGATGACTTTTTCACAGCTATAAAGATGTAGCTCTGGCCCTAGAGCTGTTGCCAAGGGCTCCATGCACACCTACACACACGCGTGTGCACACACACATCCACACACATACGCTTGCTCTCATTCTCTCTATATATCTCACACACACACACACACAGACACACACACACACAGACACACACACACACGGAGCTCTATCCAAGCTGGATTCATTAGGTTGCTGGCTATGTCAAGGCTATAGTTATTGTTCATTATTCATAAAGTGTCATAAACATCTAAGCTACCTTACAATGGATGCGGCCCTGCTGAATAACAATAGCAAGATTAAGAGGCTACTTTCTTGCCCCAAGGAGCTTGCAGTTCAAAACCTGACACATGAAAGTTCAGGACTAGTCCCATGCTCGCTTGCAGAAATGTACCATAGAGAAACCACAAGCTCTTAGCAGGTAGATGCAGTTATGGTACAGGTTTCCAGGAGGTTTCTGAGGTTGTGCATAGAAGCTTAAGTTGTATAAGGCTATTGGTATATCAGTTAACAAGAAAAGGGGGAAGTGGACAGAGCAAATAAGGGCGCTTCGGTGCTAAACATATCTTGGAATCTGAAAAATGTTTGTCCAATCTAGGAACTCATGGCTTCTGACACCCAGGCATCTCCCTTAGGGGACGGAAGTGAACAACAACAGCAAGATGCATCCACGTCCTGCGGTTACCCTATGACTCCTGTGAACTCTGTGAGCGAGTCAGGCCCCGTTCTCCTGGCCATAGAGAGATTGGCTGCTGTGCCCAAGGTCACAGAAGGCAACAGAGCTGCAATTTCAATCAGGTGCAATCCAGCCCAAGGCCTTTCCAGACCAAGCTACTTCCTTGTCTTCGGACTATGAATACAACAAAGTTCAAGCACGCATCCTCTCCTTACTCTTCCAGCTCATCTACCTGCTGACTCAAATCCAGTAGGAAAGGTACCTGGAGGTCCACCAGCTGAGAAGGAGAAGACATCCACATAGCAGAGCTCTATTATTACCAGCTTTGCTCATAGACTTTGAGATAGGCTGGGGAGGCAGAGAGGCATCCTAGGCTAGGCTGAGCTGATTCCCTCAGCTGAGAATGCACAGTGGGGAATGAAGTGATGATTTCAGGCCAGTCTCTGGGGGGCAGGGGAGAGAGAGTTAGCCTGAGTCTCTGGAATATTATTTAATGGACTATAGCAGATAATAAAAAATATAATTATTAATTGACTAATAGACTAACCTTGGTCAGTGCCTTGCAAGACTGTGAGACATTTATCACCAAAAAGAACTGTGCAGACAAGGTGGATATACCAATAGCACAGGCAAAGTACACAACTGCCCAGGAGGTATGGTTCTGGGGGAGTCAACACCTCAGTCTCCAAATAATTCATTTTCCTGCTAGTTGGTCCCTAAAATTCCATGCTTAGAGCTTCATCTCTTTAGCTTCCTTTATTCACATTGTTGATTTTGACCTTACCCTGTAAGCCAGGCCCTGCCTGGGTTGGACTGGAGATACAGTTGGCAAGATGAGAATTTGCTGATTATCCCAGGGAAAGACAAACAAATGCAAAGGCTTAAAACACAGGAGTGAGCAGGGGAGCGGGGTGGACGGGCCGGCAACAAAGAACAGGTGAGTGTGCCACACAAATGGAGATGTCAGCCCCAGGCACAGAGGCGAGCACTGTGCAAGGGATGGCAAAGGGTTCAGGGCATGCAGTGCAGCCAGGAGTCAGGTCCTCAGACCCCGCTCTGCTGGGTGGAGGATGCTACAAAAGGGAGTGATATCATCGTATTTGTATGTTAAAATGAAAATAAGGAAAAACAAGGCATTTGGATTGTGTAATCCATGATGTCATTTAGATTCTGATATAAACATCCTGAGAAGGGATGATGATTTTTAAAGTTGTGGATCCTCTGGAATGAGTACAGGATTCAAAGCCTAGCTTTTACATTAAGGAGGAAGAATACCAACACGGGTCCAAGCACCTGAGGGGAGCGAAGGGAGGTCCCCAGAGGGAAGGTGCACATGTGGCATGAAAAGGCAAGCGGGGTCTCATTCTTGTGGATGTCTCACTCTTGTCCGCTAGGCCTGTGAACAGAGGGATGGAAGTTATATAAGCTCATTAGTTTTATTTAATCTATCAGAAATTATTACATGAACTTAAACCCCAATTTTAATCAACTGTAGAATAGAGAGTCTTTTTAGCAGAATTGGCCCTACCTGAAGGATAAGATGTGAAGCAAGTTTTGGCACCTTTGGTTAAGGTCCATATTCAGTCACTTCAAAAAGTTTAACTAAAGTTGAATTTACCCACACAAAACATGATTTTGGAAAGAGCAGCTAAAGTCTGACAAATAATTGTCGGCCAGCCTGTAAGTGCTTCTGGTCTAGTGTTTTGTCAGTATTGGTTTATATGGGAAGGATAATACTCTACCTTCCCCTTCATATAGGGGTAGAGGAAAGTAAGTGTGTGCAAATATTTGCCAAGTTTCTGCCACATTGCAGGCAGCATGGCAGTCCTGGGGTAGGGCCGAGAACAGAGAGGCATAGCCTGAGACTTCAAGGTTCTTCCATTCTTGTTAGGGAAATTGACACAGTCCGTGAAAGAAACAGGCAAGAGAAGAATTAGCAGTCTGGAAGAATAATGGAGGGGGAGTTTAACCAGAAAACAGGATGTGCTGACATCAACCTCACAGAGAGAGGGCAAGACAGGCTTTTGGGTGATGTTTAAGCTGAGAACTGGAAGGAAGAATTGGCCAGGGGATGTGTGAGGGAGAGCAGTGGGGGCTGAGAAAAAGGCGTGTGCAAGGAGCAGTCTCTGCAATAATCGAGATATGCACAAAGTGCAGTGGAGGGTCAGGGGAATACAGCAGCCAAACCCAGGGAAGATGAAGGCCAACAGCTGAGCTGGCAGGAGTCCTCATCCAGGGGCCCTGCTGCCCTGCAGATCTCTGACTCCTGGACAATGGTGTTGGGTCAGTTGTTCCTGTGACTGCAACAAATCTGAAAACCCATCAATCAACACAACGGACTGTTTCCTGTGGTGGGACACACCATTACACTGTCTTTAGTAATTTGGGAAAAACAAACAAATGAGAAATGCTGAGAATTCACTCCCAGGGAGCCAATATTCCGTCATGACTGTACAAAGAGAATGTGAGAGCAAAAACCTATGGGGAGAGCAAGCAAGCAGGCCTGGGAAATTTGGATGAAAGGAAAGCTCTTTTTTATTTTTCTTGAGTTGATGACATAGCAGTTGAATTTACTTTTATCTTCAAAGATAGAGGAATTCTATAGTCTTTTTATTTTCCTAAAAAAAAAGTCACTCTCTGGTTTCCAGATTGCTTACCCCAAGGAAATGTTTCTATGCTGTCAGGAGGTAGGAGGTCCAAGAAGTAAATAGAGCATGAGCTGCTCCTGAGGTATAGATGTCTTTCTATGTCTGACATTTGGAAAAGGAGTTCTCTAAATGTACATGGAAAAAAAAATTGACTTCAGCTATCACTTTGAACTTAATCATAAAAATGCAAGAACTCTGACACTATTGATTTTACTTTATGCTTCCCTCACCTCTCAAAAATCAAGACAGCCTTCATACTTGCATCTGGACGTCTTACTTGCTGGAGGTCATTAGGTTTAGGGAGTCTACTATTCCCTTTTCATAACCATGTCATTGCTTTCCCAGGACTCAGAGTCCTTACAACCAGGCCATGGTGAGCACTGGCGCTGTGAAGCCTCTTTTAGATCCGCCAGTACTGAAAGGAGCTGCCTTGACTCTAATACAGCCCTAAAATTGGAAACCAAATAATATTGCATGTGAATTATTAGGTCACATAAAGAAAAATTCTAATATCCTTCCTCCAAAATGTTTCTGCCTTTCATATCCTTTTAATGTTACCTTTATTATGTAAAATTATGAAAGATAACTACCTATCATCTCCTAAAAGCTGCAGTTTCAGCAAGTCGCTCTAAGTGACAGACAGTGCAGTTCCCATGTGCAATGGCTCTTTCCTGGAAAAGATAGTGCTTGGATTGAAATGCCTGGGCCTGTCTTGTAAAATCGTCTTAGAGCCTACTCCATTTCAGAATGAAAATCTGACATCACATCAGTAAGAAGCTTGAAACTATTTACATTTGCTCCCTCTCAACATCTTGTGTCAGAATAATGAAAAGCTCTATGCTTCCTTGACTGAAGGCTGACATTCTGTCCTTCATGGACTTCTACTCACCATAGAAGGAAATGGAGAAATAATTTTCAGAGTTCCTATTGATCTGGCATTGCATTAACTGTCTGCTGAGCCAAGCTATTTATTGACTAGATGTTTGCTGGCTACTTCTAATCAGCTCAGCTTTCCTGAGCAGATTTTAGGATGGGGGCGGGGGGGGCGGAAAGACAGCAGGATGGAATTCTCTGAAGCTGTCGCAGAGCTATCTGTATGACCCCAAAAGTCTTTCTTCTGTTCCAATCATGTTTTATAGAGCTGAAAAACAATGTTTGGGTCTTAGTCACAAACAACCACTTGCCTGGGGGATATGAAATTGTCCCTTGGAAAAGAGGGCTGAGCCACACAAAATGACATTTCTTTCTTCCATAGAGTTAGATGGTGGAGCTTGTGTGGTAAGATCACCTTTTTCCTTTTAGCCATTGACCTCATTTAAGTCACATCCTCTTAGGAGCCACTCTTGTCTACTTAGACTCACTCTTTGAGACACTTTAGAATCTCAAAGAAAATCAAGAATAGTCAATTTTTAAAAAGTAAACTCCATATATGCTACATACAGAAACATACCCAAATCATTAAGTGCACAGTCTGATAGACGTTTACAAAGTGAACATATCTGTGTGACCAGAACAGAGATCAAGAAAGAGGGCATTACTGGCACCCCAGAGAGCCTCCTCTGTCACTGTGTCCCAGGAGGGTAACCATTATGTGGACTTTCAACAACAGAGATTAGTTTTGCCTGCTTCTGAACTTTATATAAAAGGAATAATATGGTATGTAAAATTTTGTTTCTAGCTTCCTTTACTCAACATTCTCTTTGTAAGGTTCAGGCAACAGAATTTTGAGGGTGAGTTACATAGGAGACAATATCTGGTCTATAATTTTTTTTGCCTGATTTTGGCAGGTGTTTATAAAAAGCCAAAACCGAACCCCTGAGCCTTTATTAATAAAAGTTTAGCTGACATACCAAACTAGTGCAGATAATCTTGAACAGAATGTGCTTTGAGTAAGTGGGTACTGACATGTCAAATTACTTCAGAAACATTTAAAGAGGTCCAGGTCCAGGTGAAACACAGTAAGCACTCCCACAATTCCAAGTTTGACACAGCTGTATTTCCATTTATGATATTACAGTGACTTCCTGCTTCAAAACTTGGCAAAATTCTTCTAAGCTTCTTAAATTTCCTGCAGCTTAGAGCCACTGTATAAATATGCACAGGGTTTTCCAAAGCAAAGATTGCTACTTTTCTTAGCTCCCGACAATGAAACGAACAAGAGACTTTGTTGGAACAAGATGCAAAACACAATAATATTTAATTTGACATCAATTTTAAAAGCAACTCTTAATAATTTCTGGAGCTAATAATTCAGAGAGGCAGAATATTAATGAGACTTTGTCAGATAGTTTAGCTCATATAGTTAGGATTTCCTTCTGCTTTTAAAAATGAAACTAACCTGTAATTTATATATAACTAAATTTTCCTTCATACTGCACCATAAAAGCCCAAATTACCTTCCTGATATTAAATCACTCATCCTCATTTCAGTAGAAGGGATGTTTGATTTTTCTCTTGCTTGAAGAAGGGTCACTAGAAAGATATCTATAGAAAAGCTCCCTCATCCTGAACTGGCATTTGAGAGACCAAGATAAATACAAGGTAAAATTAGAAAGGGATGAAGAATGCCAAGTTAGCATAGTTTCAATGCCCAGTTAAGTCTCAAAACCTAGCACAGAGCACTGTGCATATGTGGAAGAGGTCTGTGCACTCGTCCTTCCTTTACAAATGTCTATTGTGTACCTACCATGTACCTAGCACAAGTGGGTAATAGTTTACCAAATGAATAAAATTTGGGACTATATCAGAAATATGCATACTTGGGACCAACTGTGTGCTGATAAACAGGCTCTTTGGGGGGAAAAGTTCCTAATTCTAGTGTTAGCCAAGTTCCATGATGTAAATATTCTCTCCATGTCCAATTTCAAGATACTAGTGTGAAGTCACTGACTGCAATGGGGATGAGCTGACTTGACTCTTGTGAGCAGGCAGGAGCCAGCAGTTCCGGGACATCACTGCCTTGAAACATGCTGGTGATGATGGAATAATGGATACATGAAACAGGAGGAAGGCAGCATCAGCAGTAGTGGACCTTCTTATCAATTAATCAAAGAAAACTGAGTGTGCATTCTAGGACTCGGAAAGCTCACATATGTGGTGTCTCATTCAAGTCTAACAGAGCCGAAGAGCAACCAATGGTTTTCCAGGGGAGAGCAGCATGCACAGAATGATCTCCCAGGGCAGTGATCTGGAAGAGTTCCAGAAGTCTGAGGGCCCAGATAGCTTCTGTGCCATGTCCCCAGGATGTTCTGAAATTCTCGTAGTTAGCACCATTCTTTAGGGTCAAATCTTTGTGCACCCAAATGCCAGCATCTTTGAGAAACGTAGCAAGTTGTGCCCCTGGTGAGCTAGCAGCTGGGCGAAGCAGGAGGAATGCTGACTCAGAGATAAAGGGCTGGTTCCATTCCTGGCTTGCTAATAACTGATTGTTACTCATGTGGTGAGTCCCCTCACCATTCCAAGCCTCAGTCTCCTTGCAGACCCCATGACATGCTGCAAATCACCTCTGCGTGCAGTAGCCTCCTCAGCCTGGGCTGCCCCAGCGTAGTTGCTGGCTCTAGCTAACAGATCCTGTGCTTTGACAGTGTGGTTTATGTGGTAGTTGGCAGACTAGATACGGCAGTGGAGAGAGATGTCCGTTGACTTCTTTTTAAAGCTACTTCCTGTAAATAATTCACACTAAACCTAGTATGAAATAGAACTTTTCTCTTGGGGATTCCTGTGAAGATCACCAGCTCTTAATGCTTTCTAAAGGGTCTCGAGATTTCCAAAGAACGATGTCATTGCAGCTATGAACATCAAACTTGCTGGAGCCTAAGAAGGCCACGCACATTGTAGGATGCAGCAGTCTTTTGTAGGTCAAAGTAAAGCCTAAGGTCAAAACAAAAGCCTAAAAGAGACTCCCAGGATGTTGAACACCATGAATACAGCTGGATTCAAGTGTTTTCATATTCATATAGTAAACTGAGCATGGGCTTTGGGGAGTTAAGTTTCCCACCACTCCTTCCTAACCCTCCTCCATATGCCTGGGGTGTGTGTGCATTTTTATCATCCTCCTAAGTATCTTAAAAGTTACAGCCAAGTTACCACATGCTAGAATCCACTCGGTCAGCAGTAACGGGCAAACACAGTTGTGCTAATTTAACACTGCTCATTGTAATTGTACCCCAACTCACCATAGACCCAGGCAACACATAAAGCTGAGCCTGAGCGGGCTCCAACAAGCCCTCCAGCGCCCTTCAGAACCCAGGTCCCAGAGGTCCTAACACAGCCCTGCCATTGCCCTGGCTCTTACCTCATGTCTGGAGAAAGACAAATTTTGCCAAATCATAATTCTTGAATACCTTGACATTTTCTTAAAAAGCCCCTTTATAGCCTGCCCTCCAGCCACTTTTAGGTAAAGAAGTGTTTTTCCAAATTCTTGCTTATTCCTAGTGAGAAGGCATCTCTCCATTATAGAAACTTTTTAGTGGCTTTAAAATTTTAACAAATGAAATTTGTGAGCAGGCACTTTGCATGAGCTGACATCAGCACGTCCCTGATAGCCAGTTGGCATTAGAGCTCCAGGATAAGAAGAGGGGACATTAAAAGTAAATTGTTGGGGGTAAAGGTTATTTGAGGTCTTGCAACCCTAGCTGTGTCAGAGTTTTTCCAGAGACGGTGAAGTGTGTGGTTAAGAGGATCCATTGATTGATGGAGCAAAATTGGCTTCCACAGGTAGAGAACCTTCTTCATTTATCTATTTATATTTGCATCCAAACTTTTTTTCTGATTATCAAAGAAATGCAAGCTTGTAAAAATAAGAGTGGTAAAGAATATAAAAAATAAAAGCAAATGTTCCCTACAATCACATACTCTGAAATAACCACAGTTATTTTATATAGACTCCCCTGAGGTTTTATGCATACATGAATATCTACATAATAATTACCATTATTTTATACAATGGGTGTGTGTGTATGTATATACTATTTTACAACTTTTTTCCCCCCAGTTATCCAGGACATCTTTTTATGTCAGTCCATGAAGTTCTATGACTTCTTTTTTAAGGATTGGACAAAAAAATCTTCCTTAGGAATAGAAGCATCACTGCAATTTTTTGTGAGGGGAGCATGAGGCAGGCAGTGTCCCATTTCACAGATGAATAAATAGAGATTCAGAGAGGGTGCCTGTCCCTCCCAGAGTGCAGATCCAGACGACACCCAAACGTGGCCCAGACCTTCACACTTTTGGCTTCAAAGCATGCTTCCCTTCCCCAGTGCCAGTCCATTGCCTCCTCTCTCTCAAAATATGTTAAAATGATTGATTTTGCAGGTTGCTGCCAGAAGGGATACTCAAATAATCGTTAAACCACAGGGAATGGTCATTCATCTCTGCAAGAACTAAAAATAAACCCACTGGGTTTTCTCTGCTCCATTTTCCAGCAGAAACTCAAAGAGAACCAATGATACATTGGCTTAGAAATGCTTATGTGTGTTCCCTTTAAGAGAAACAAGTCTTTTGGAAATCAGTTATTTATTGTTCCCAGTTAACATGCAGAGACCATTATAAGCCTCCCATTCTTTCTTGACTGGGAAGACAGCCATCCTTTCAGGATGAGTAGAAGTCTGACACTGGGGAACACTTTGGGCTGCTTCTGCTTGGAAGGGCTGGACAACTCCTGATCCCCTGCGCTTGGAGCTCTAGCTGCCTGACCTCCAGGATGTGGGGTCCCAGTCCCTGTCCTTCCATCCAAATGCCTGCCCTTCCCTGTGCAGCTACTAAAATACAGTGCATTCTACTTGGCCACATCTGAATTCCTGCTGCTCTGCCCAGCCTTGAGCCCTCTGCTGCTCCTAGCTTCTCCTGCCTGGATCAGCCTCATCCTAGCTTGTATTTTGCTCCCCTCCCTCTGGCTCACTGGGGCAGTCAGCCTGTCTACTTGGCCATATTTGCTGTCCCATTTTTATTTGCTCTGTCACTGAATTCTGTTGATTATTCAGATATGTCTAGTCCAGCCTCTCTGCATCACCCCCACCCTCTGTACTCAGCCCAGAGTCCAGCTCACCTTAACCTTGGCTCTGGCTAGGAGTTGCCCTGTAGACATGAACCTTCAAGGTTCAACTCATAGCAGACAACCTGCCCCTGCCTTCAGTAAGCCTTCTCGAAGGAAAGTTCCAGTCATGCCCATTCTGTCTTTTAAAAACATCAGTGGTTCACATAGTCAAGTCCTTAAATACTAATAACAGAGGCTTCTTTATCAAAAGAGCTAAGTTAGGTTAACAACTATGTAACTTTCTGGACTCACCTGAAAACTCTCTGTCACTTGGATAAAATGGATAACTAAGCATTGTGTCATGGTAAGAATAAATTTAAAATAGTTAAATAAAAATATTAAAAGGTCAGTGGAGCCCCATTGCAAGTGTTCATTGATTCCCTCAACAGATGCTTTTTGGTGCTGAGATGCCAAGGATGAGTCCCAGCTCCACCCCTGCTCACAGAGGCGCACAGCCAGCCTGGAGAGCAAAAGCCAGGGAATGAACCGAGGCTGGGACGGGATCGGGCAGGACCCAGGAGGCCAGGTGCTGAGGGGCACGGAGGAGGTGCTTGGAGGAAGGGGAGCACAGGCCACACTGAGTGCTGAAGGAGGGATGGAAGTCAGCCAGGGGGTGGCAAAGGGGGTCACGACCTCCAGGGTCTGCCCCAGCCAGAGTTTCTAAGCTCATCCCCACTCCCACCCAGCTTCATTCAGTGGCCTCTTGGCACACCTCACCTTTCCTCTTGCATTTCCTGTGAGTAGAAATCCTCCTTCAGTGGAGCGCACCCCATCTCTGCCATTCCCTTCAAGTCTCCCCGTAGGGCACATCCTGCATCAGCTGTTCTGTCCACATCCATGTACTCATTCCACAGTTACTTTGCAAACTTTACAAGGTGCTGCTTTGTATCGGGTGTGCAATTATGGGCTGAATATAGACACGAAGAGGAAAAAAAAGCCTTCATCTCCCCGCTAAAGAATCTGCCATCCATTGTCGTAAGCAGCAGACCCAACACCTGGACGCTGCCGTGACATCAGATGTGACAGATGCTTTATGTCATAATCTGATCCCCATCTGTGGGTTAACGTCTGTTTCTTCTCTCCATTTTTCTTAATTCTGGTTGTAACTCATGTCTTCATCACACACGAATTTGCCACATTCTACTGTGTGTTACTGGTTTCCTTGGCATACTTTCCGGACTTGATTGTAGCTCCTACTGGTCAGGACTCTTCCTTTACTATGCTCCCCATAATGCCCAGCAAAGTTCTCGGTCCATATTTATCCTAGAACACTGTAAGGTACCAGGCTCTCACAGTGAAGCCCTTGGCCTCTGGGGTCCCCCAGCTGAATGGGAACTAGAATTTGCCTGTGTGGTAGAGAGCATGGAGCCAGCACACCACACAAGGCCTGGGAGGGTCGCCTTTATTGCTGTGAGTAAGTGGGCGAGGAAACGGCACCATGGCCGTGCACGACCTTAGTCTGGCCCCCTGTCTGCCTCACCTGGTCCCCTGGATCTTCCTCACTGGTCCCTCATGGGGAAACATCCTTCTTCTGGCACATTCTCCTACCAAAAATGCACCCTGGCGTTTCTGTTGTTCAAAGCTGCACTCGCTGGCGCACATTCCCACCTAATTCAATAAATTCCTTTTATTACTAAGCCAGAGCTGCAATGATTTATCTCCCATCTCAGATCACTTTGACTCTAACATATACTTAAATTACAAACCATGTCAGGAAAACATCTCATTTTCCATGAGTAGTAATAGGTTTAAAAGTTACAGGATAATATTTTATAGAGAAAAGGTTGAACTCTGTCATTTCCTTCCTAAGCCTGAAATAAGTAACACAAATATAATACGTTTTTTTTTAATTTTCTGGTGACTTTGAAAAGCAGTTAGATGGGAACTGCTTCCTTTTCCCTTCAAGGTAGAGATTTAAATGCCATAGACTTTAGGAAATATTTTTTGAAGTTTTCACCATGTCGTCAGTTGAGGATTGCTGATGAACTATGAACTGATGTTTAAATCACATTTAATTGAAACAGAAATACAAAATTGGATTCTGTCCTGTCTTGTCAAAATTCTAATGAGCCTTACATGTAGAACCTTGACAGTAGGTATATTAATGCTAACTCCAGCCGCAGTCATATTTGCAGGAGAGTTACCAATGCAGTGAGTTATGAGAAATGTTCCTGTTGCATATACAGATAGATAAACAGATGAATAAATACATAAATGAAGTTGAAATAAAACCAAAGACCTTAAGTTACCAGGACATTTTGGCAACTTCCCTCCCATATGTTTTCTTTTTTCATAATAAACTCATTTACAAAATAAGAACAGAAGTTGTTCTGGAAATATTCAAACACATCAAAGGGAGGACTAATGATAAACTTAACTTGTTCTTTACACTTCTTCCCTTTAGCCACAAATGTAATTTTAAGAAAGCAGAGTTCCTGTAAGAGAAACATCTGTTTCTCTATTTATAAAACTACTGAAAAAACCGTAATGAAATGCAGTGAATGACCTAGCAAAGAGAGAAATCAGGAAAACAGTTCCATTCAAAGTTGCATCAAAAAGAATAAAGTACCTAGGAGTAAACCTAACCAAGGAAGTGAAAGACCTATACTCTGAAAACTACAAGACACTCATGAGAAAAATTAAAGAAGATACCAATAAATGGAAACACATCCCATGCTCATGGACAGGAAGAATTAATATTGTCAAAATGGTCTACCTGCCTAAAGCAATACAGATTCAATGCAATTCCTACCAAAATACCAATAGCATTTTTCAACGAACTAGAGAAAATCATTCTAAAATTCATATGGAACCACAAAAGACCCTGAATAGCCAAAGCAATGCTGACAAGGAAGAATAAAGCTGAGGGGATTATGCTCCCCAACTTCAGGCTCTACTACAAAGCCACAGTACTCAAGACAGTTTGGTACTGGCACAAGAACAGACCCATAGACCAATTGAACAGACTAGAGAGCCCTGATATAAACCCAACCATATATGGTCAATTAATATATGATAAAGGAGACATACAGTGGGGAAATGACAGCCTCTTCAACAGCTGGTGTTGGCAAAACTGGACAGCTACATGCAAGAGAATGAAACTGGATTATTGTTTAACCCCATACACAAAAGTAAACTCAAAATGGATCAAGGACCTGAATGTAAGTCATGAAACCATAAAACTCTTAGAAGACAACATAGGCAAAAATCTCCTGAATATAAGCATGAATGACTTCTTCCTGAATGCATCTCCTCAAGCAAGGGAAACAAAAGCAAAAATGAACTCATGGGACTACATCAAACTAAAAAGTTTCTGTACAGCAAAGGACACCATCAACAGAACAAAAAGGCATCCTACAGTTTGTGAGAATATATTTGTAAATGACATATCTGACAAGGGGTTAACATCCAAAATATATAAAGAACTTACACGCCTCTACACCCAAAAAGCAAATAACCCAATTAAAAAGTGGGCAGAGGATATGAAGAGACAGTTCTTAAAGAAGAAATTCAGATGGCCAACAGGCACATGAAAAGATGCTCCATGTCACTAATCATCAGGGAAATGCAAATTACAACTACAATGAGATATCACCTCACACAAGTAAGGATGGCCACCATCCAAAGGACTAAGAACAACAAATGCTGGCAAGGATGTGGAGAAAGGGAAACCCTCCTACACTGCTGATGGGAATGTAAGCTAGTTCAACCATTGTGGAAAGCAATATGGAGGTTCCTCAAAAAACTAAAAATAGAAATACCATTTGACCCGGGAATCCCACTCCTTGGAATTTACCTAAAGAATACAACTTCTAAGAATCAAAAAGACATATGCACCCCTATGTTTATTGCAGGACTTTTTACAATAGCCAAGATATGGAAGCAACCTAAGTGTCCATCAGTAGATGAATGGATAAAGAAGAGGTGGTACATATACACAATGGAATACTATTCAGCTGTAAGAAGGAAACAAATCCTGCCATTTGTAACAACATGAATGGAGCTAGAGGATATTATGCTCAGTGAAATAAGCCAGGCAGAGAAAGACAAGTGCCAAATGATTTCCCTCATTTGTGGAGTATAACAACTAAGCAAAACTGAAGGAACAAAATAGTAGCAGACTCAGAGACTCCAAGAAGGAACTAGTGCTTACCAAAGGGGAGGGGTGTGGGAGGGTGGGTGGGGAGGGTGGGAGAAGGGGATTGTAGGGTATTATGTTTAGTACACATGGTGTGGGGAATCACTGGGAAAACAGTGTAGCACAGAGAAGGCAAACAGTGAATCTGTTTCATTTTACTACACTGATGGACAGTGACTGAATTGGGGTATGAGTGGGGACTTGATAATATGGATAAATGTAGTAACCACATTGTTTTTTCATGTGAAACCTTCATAAGAGTGTATATCAATAATACCTTAATAAATAAATAAATAAATAAGAAAAAAAAGAAATGCAGTGGACATAATTCAAAAAATAGCCTTTCTTTAAGAAAACATTTCAGTTTATCAATTTTATATCATTACTAACAGGTCATTTTAACTGCAGAATATTAGAACTCATTTCCATTATCACCACTAATCAGAATATGGAGTCCCACATGCTGATGATTTTGACAAATTCATGTTGCTGATAAGATGAAAATCATATTTGTTTGCAACCAAATCACAGGTTATCATGCCTTCATAACTTGAGGGTTGAATTTCACTTATTTTCAAAACTGTGAAACTCAAGCGCTATATTTTCTCTATTATCTAGAATCATAATCAGCAGTGGTGTATTTCGATTGCTTTGTAATGCATCAGAATCACTGAATGCAGCTGGTAGCATGAAGCAGAGTTAATTGGATTGATAACATGGCAATATCCAAATGGCTGAATATTTTAGCATCACATTTACTGGAAATCTGAAAGCATTCTTCATTTCCCTCCTCATTTCTGATTAGAAGATAGCCCCAAAATTTTACTGCTTAACCTTGTGGACTTGACCTCTTCCCTCAAGTGTTTAACTAGCCACCTTGGCACTGACCAGTCACTAATTCAGATGGAAGAGCACAGCCAGTCTCATTTTGTTTTACGAGGAGAGAGGTTTTCCATAGTGCAGCACTGTTTGATTTGTTTTTACTTTGCTTTTCAGAAGCTCTGTTGTTTCACTGCCCAGGAAAAGGGAAGGTTTCTTTCTGTGCCTGACAGGGCAGCTCATGGGCAATCGGGGCCTGCTGGGCACGGCTGCCTTCTGAAAATAGGCAGCCTGCTTCCGCCAGGCTTCTGCTTATCCAGCTTATGGTTTTGATGTGTGCATAAAACACCCACAAGGATACTTGCAAAGAGAATCTGGCCCTGAAGCCCTTAGCTAATTCCAGGTTCCACCGCCCACTCCGATGCTCTAGGAGTCTCATCACATATGCCTGAAGCCATGGCTGACTGTGCACACAAGTGACATTCTCTCCAGTAATCATCAGAACAAATTTTCAAGTTGATACTATAATCCCATTTTACAGATTAGAAACTGGGATTCAATAACTTGCCTAAAGTCTCACACCTAGTAGATGTGGGAATCGGGATTTGACTTCTAAATTGTAACTCCTCCTTTCATCCTCTTAGCCAGGTTGCCCTCCCAGTAAGCACTCGGTACTTGTGCTCCAGTTTCTGAGCAATGAGACAGCCCCTTTTAGCCCCTACCCCTGATTCAGTGGATCAACCCAACTGGCTTTTCCCAGTTTGGTATTTTATAGGGCTCTCTTCTCTCCCACATGGGTGGGTGTGTTGGGATGCTGAGCCATCTGCTCCTCCAGCCTCTGCCAAATCAGAATTTCTTTCCATTTCCCTCCAGCCACCCTGGCAGTTCCTACTCCTCCATTCCCTGTGTATTCCAGTCCAATGGCTTTTTTCATTCCATATCCTTCCTGAAGGCTGCTGGTTCCATCTCAAATAGTCTGCTTACCTATCTTCTAAAGATGAACATTTTCAGTCCAATATTTTAAGGCCACTGAGATGTTAAGTTCTGGAACCAACAGATCTACAGATTATGGCTCTGCTACTTACCAGCTGAGTGACCTTGGGCAAGTGGCTTTACCTCTCTGAGTCTGTTTTCTCATCTACAGAATGGACAGAGTAATGCCAATCTCACAGGGTGGTTGCAAGAACTCAGTGAACTTCCTTCTGCAAAAGATCACTCAGCAACACTTGCGACCAAGGCCAGCACATTTCGCACCAAGCTAAGAAGAGAACCGCGCCCACTGGTGTTACACAGTTGTAGAGTGCACAACCTCTGCAATTGTATGTAACAGTTCTGCCCGGCTCACAGTTAATGATCAGTAAATATTAGCATTCTTTCCATTCCTTCTTGCTAGGTGCTGCTTTAGAGATCACATTGTAATGGACCCTTAAAGTGTCTCTGTGAGGTAGGGAGAGCAGGTAGAGTCCACAGCATGTAGTTAAAGTAAAGATTTGAAGAAAATAGCCATGCTGTTCTCAGCCACATAAATTAAGGAAAATTTTCACGTAGATATGTGGGTGGCAATAGCTGTCTGTTGGTATGTCTTCTGCCCACTGGGTGGAATGGTTGTGGGCCTGAGTCATTCAACTGTTCCTTTAGCCCAAGAGAAAGGTGCAGACTCCTCACAGGGGCCCAGACGCAGCAGCTCCCGGGTGCTCTGTCCTCAGTCTGTCTGGCAGACTAGCTGTTTAACTCAGACTGCTCACTTCTACACACTGTACTGTTGCCAAGAAAGTCTCAGATATTGAATAGTGTATATTTCCCACTAAGTCCCTCTAGGTTCAATGTAATGCCAGAGAACTTTCTGGCAAGGTCTCTGTGAAGGGAGGTCATCTGAGCCATTTTCTAGCCAAAATCCTTTAAACTCCCACGTTAGTGTTATTATTTCCCTAGCCCATTGTCTGATAATAAATATCCTTCTAATCTCTTGACCTGGCCATGATTATCTGAATTACTGTCCTGTTGTTACCTTTCCCTTCATAGCCAAGTTCCTTAGATATGTGATCTATACTAATTCCTTCTATTGTATCTGCTCCCTATACTTTAGACTCTATAATCTGGCTTCTATTTCCCTTAAAATTCTCTCCTTCCTCCGTTTCTTGGCATCTCTCCAGACTCGCCCCTCTTTTTTTTTCCCCCCTTGAGTTCACCAATAACTTCTTCCTAGTCAAATGCTAGCCTTACCAGGCTCCAAAGAAGTTCAACGGAGAAAGGAAAGTCTTTTCCACAAGTGATATCACACCAACTGGAAATCGATATGGGAAAAAAATGAACTTTATCCCCTAATGAACAATTGTAACTTTTATATCCCAAATTTAATTAGATCTAAACATAAACATTCAATCTTTAAGTCTCTAGAGGAAATCATAGGAGAGACTCTTTGTGATCTTGAAGTAAGCGAGGATTTCTTAGACAGAACCTAAAAATTATTAACTGTCAGAGTTAAAAAGTGATGTTAGACTTCACCAAAATTCAAAAGCTCTACTCAATAATAAAGAACCATGAAGGAAATGAGTTGGTGAACCATAAGCTTTCAGAAAATATTCCTATCGGACATATCTGACAAAGGACTTGTACACAGAATATATAAAGATGTCTTACAACCTAATAATATGAGAGTAAAAACACCAATAAAAATGGCCAGAAAAAAAAAGCCCTTGGACAGAGAAATGGCTAATAAGCCTATGTAAAAGTATTTGACATCATCAGTCATCAGGGGAATGAAAATTTAAATGACTGACAATATCAAAAAGTTGGTGAGAATCAAAGCATCTAGAACTCCTATACATGCTGGCTGAGTTGCAAAATGGTACAAACAGTTTGGAAGACTCTCTAGTAGTTTCATGTAACACTGAAAATATAATTATAACATGCCCAGCAATTTTGCTTCTAGGTATTGCCCAAGAGAAATAAAATCACACATAAAAAAAGAGAGAGAGAGAGAGACCTGTATAAGAATGCACACAGCTGCTTTATTAAAGATAGCCAAAACTGGGGGAAAAAAATTGACCATCAAGAGGACAATGGATTTTTAAAGTGCAGCAGAGCAATACAATGGAATCCTACTCAGACTAAAAAGGAGCAAGTAGTGACATAGATGGCACTCAAAAACATGCTGAGTGAAAGAAGACAGACATCAAAGAGCATGCACTATGTGATTGCATTTATGTAAATTCAAGAACAGGCAAAACTAATTACAGAGATAGAAATCAGAACAGTGGGGTCCTCTGAGGTGGGCAGGGGTGTGGGAGTAGACTGACTAGTTGGGGACGCAAGCAAACTTCCTGGGGAGGTGGGAATGTTCTATATCTTACAGGAATGTGGATTCCATGCAGGTATGTATTTGTCAAAACTCACTGAATGTGTGCACCTAAGATCTGTGAATTTCACTGAAAATTGTAAATTGATGAAAACAAATTTTTAAAGAAACTAAACTTCCCCTTCCTAGACTTTTTGCTGTTGTCTAATCTCTTTTCAAACCATGACCTCAGCTTTGGGGGCTCCTCTTCTTGTTCCCACACTTCATTCTGTGTGCTGCCAAATGGTCAGCTCACATTCCTGTATCCTCCCCCTTGGCATTTTCTTATTCACTCATTCATCCTGAGTCCAACCACTGTCAAGATACAATACAATTAAATTCATAGATTCGAGACTTATTTCTTAGCAAGGCTGGAGGACATTCCTTCTGAACCTAAGAGAATGTGCCCCCAGTGATTGGCACACCACCAATCCTCCCTTCAGCCCACCACTTCTCATCTCCCTCTGAAACCAAGCAAAACCAAATTGTTTACCTGGAAATATCATAAGACCCACAAACATCAGAGCCAGCTTGGCACCCTCAGGCCTCCTAAACCTGTGTCATGATGTCATCCTTGCTTTCGGGAAACAGGCTTCTCCTTTGGTTTGAATCCTGTCTCATTCAGAGGCTGAATTCACTAGAGAGTGATCATAGCTAATTCTGGTGTCCCAGTGGCATCTAAGTGCATTGCTGGTATTCAGTAAATATTAATAAGTAATAACAACCATGTGTTTGAGTAAGAGAACCAAGCCCCAGGCACAATGTGACCAGAGAAACTAAACAACAAACTGTGAAGCTTTCTATGCTTATTAATTAAGATTAAAGAGCTAGCAAACTATGTAAGAAAAATGAAGCAATCTTTTATATTTGGGCCTAAAATGCCCAGAATGATTTAATTTTACTGAGTTCTCTTTATTTTGTTTTATTTTCTTTGTGTTTGGAAAAGAGCCCTAACTCAGACAGCCATAAAGGAAAGTCATTAGAAACAGCAACTGAAAAGCATACAGCTGTTATTTCCTTAGCTAAGCTTTATTACTCAACTGAATACTCAGGAATATACAAAAGGATAAAAGGCTTGTGGAGAATCTGACAAGGGGTCTGACTAAAACATTTTTTAAAAGAATTGTCCAGATCAAGTAATTTTCTTGTTCCAGCTCTTTGTACCAAAGACACTGAAGGGCTTGTTCCATTTTGCAGAAATGCTTTTGTCTGATTTTCTGAAGCTGGTGCTACATGACTGTGGAGTGAAGTTATTGACACATGTCCCCTCTGCTTTTACTGCATCTGCTAAAGAAATGCCTAATGCCTGGAGATCTTTCATAACACACATCTTGTTTTATAGAATTGAAATCACTGAGCCACTGGGGAAGCGTTTCTCTAGGCAAAAGGACACAAAACCTTGAGCTAGATGAATTACCCTGTGAGTTTAGAGACAGAAAAAACTGCTTTTAACAAGAGATGGGGGAGAGGAGAGGAAAAGATCAGGAGAGGTCTCAGAGAGGAAGTGCATTTGAATTGGACCTTGAAGAGTGATTAGATCTGGTTATGTGGATATTGAAGACACGGGCTTTGCACAGAACAGCAGAAGCATTAAACCTTCCAAAGGCTTTTCCCTGTCCTACATTCTTGTAAATGACCTGCCCCTCATTCCTCTTCGCTTTTGCTTCTCTCTCCCCACTCTGCCCACTAAGCCTGACTCACTCCAGCCTTCCTTCCCAGTCCTTCTACATCTCATTTGTCACTGTCTCTCTGGAATGCTCTTCTCCCCGACCTTTATAAGGTGGTCTCCTCTTCATGTGATCATCTTTCAGCCTTCCCTGACCAACCTGCCACCCCCACCCAGGCACTCCTTATCCTATTGCCCTATGAAGTGCTCTCTAGAGCTTGCATCGCTAATTAAAACAATCTTAGTTATCTTATTGCACATTTCTTGTAAGTTTTCTGTAAGGACCAAACATTGTCTGTCTTTTCATTTCTGCATCTTCAATGCTTAGATAATATCTGCTCTAGAGTAAGCACTCATCAAATGAATGAATGAAGAATGCAAGGAGAAAAATGCTCTTGTTCCTTGAAATTCCTTGGGAAATGCAAGGAATGAGTGAGAATGAGACTAGTTCTCTTTGCATACAGTTTCGCCTGGATGAAAAAAAAAGCTGTGGGTGCTGTGGCCGGAGAGTTGGATTGGAAGCCCAGTTTTGGTGGGCCTCAGAGGCAGGTCAATCAGCTTGTGAGCAAGTTTCCAATGGACAGGTGGAGTGTGACAACCAAAATATGAATGCAACACACAGGCAGGAGTCTTGGTAAAGACCATTCCTATACCGATGGGGAGCCAGTGCCTGCTTTTGTCCGCAGTGGTGACAGGAGCAGGGCCATACTGAAGGAAAATTAAAGCAGGGCCAGTGTGGACCTGAGGGAGGAGGGCGAGAGGAAGTGAGACTAGCGGTAATCATAATGACAATGGGAACAATGGCGATTTACTGAGGGCCGTCTGGGTGCCAGGCCCATTGCAATGCACAGTCACTACACCATCTCACCAGTGCTTTCAGAAAGTCCAGGGGAAATACCATCCCGATTCTACAGAAAAGAGGAGCGAAGCATGAAGAGGCTAAGTAACTTGCTCAAGGTCACAGAGCTCAACAGAGCAAACTGGCGAAAATCTGACTAGAGAACTTCCCGGAGCCAAGTGTGGTAGACATCAGTGCTTTCAACAAATATCTCTGGCTGCTGTCTTTCCAGGCGTCTGCCACCTAGGCGTGGCCTCTTGACTTGCTGAGGCCAGGGGAATGGGAACGGCAGTGGTTAAGTGTCACTTCTAGCTGGAGCTTCTGGGAAGCAGCATGAAATTCACCTGAAGTCTTCTTTCCTCTGCCACAGACACCAGTAACACTGCCGTGTGGCTGCTCTGGAGCCTGGGTGCTGGAGAATTTCTCAGAGTGCAGCTCCCAGCCAGGCTGTGGCAGATATATAACTTAGGTTGTTTTGAACCACTGAAATTTGAGTGTTTTTGGTTTTTTTTTTTTTAACACAGCATTATCCAGTCTGGCTTGCCTTACACAAGGAGGTCACCACAGAGCTCACTGGACAAGAGCAGAGTATCAGCAATGGCCCCGGGAGGATGCCTCCACAGAGGTAGTTTGCGTACCGACTGAACTGTGCCGAAGATGGAACCACACCCTCTTATTTCTGCTCCTTTCCACACCACCCTCCTTTTTGGACTTCAAAATGGAAGGTTGAGTTAATCTCCCTCTTTGGTCACTAAAGTACTCCTCCGTTATCAACATTGGCCCAGGCCAGGTTCCTATTTTAATTTTACCTCTTCATCTTGATCTCTAAATAGATTTTTCCTTAACTATATTTGTGTCCTTGTAAAATGTTTTTGTGAGCACGTTTTTTTTTTATTTTACACAATTGTTATTCTAAAAGGCTCGTTCTGCCTGTTAAGCTGTTTTATTATTGTTTTCACTCCACCCCATTCTCTGCATGTGGCTACAGGCACATTTGGTTTATTGCTTCTCCCGGCTTCACAGGATTTCACAGTAGATGTCCACCACTTGTCACCTGTCCTCGGCCCTAATGAGGAACATGAGATTATCATCCAATCAGCTTCCCTACACCATGCCTAAATGAAATCCAGCACACACTCCCTTACAAAATCCGCAATAATTGTCCTGAGAAAATGTAGCATAAGTCCAGGCACACCTAATTCCATGAAATGCTACCGGATCGCCATGCACTTCAAAATGGCTGTCTGAGGTCCCCCTGCTCCCAGCAACGCCAAGAGTCCTGGCTTCCCGCAGGGTAACCAGCCTTTGTGTTTATCACATCCGGAAAATGGTCTTACCCCTTTCTTTTCTGTCCTGTCCTCAGTAACTTCCCCAGGAGGAGCCAGTTTTGTGCGGTGCCCTGAAGTCACTGCTCCTCAGGGAAGAGGCATCTGCAAGGCCACCTCTCCAGGGCTGATGGGCTCAGCCAGGCTGCATTCTTAGCCAGATCCCTGGGGTGAGGGACGCTGTACTGTCAGCTCTTACAGCCCCAATGCCTAGTCAGGGGCACAGCAGGCACTCAAGGAATATTTAAGGCTTTGTTGAATTTGCCACGAGAGGTTCGTAACTTACTCTTTCGGCACCCTGCTAAATTATTAAATGTGGCCTGAAAGACAGGATGACATTTCCCAAGATGCCTGCGTTCCGGGAGGAATTCACTTCAACAAGAAGGATAATGAGCCACACATTTTAATTATTGCAAGGACACTGTGTGGCCGATGGTTCTTTCAGCTACTGACATGCCTTAAGCCTGGATTCTCAAGATTATGTTTGCTTTTGGTGTGTGAGGTTCACCCATTTCCCATTTCCTTCTTTCTACTTTCATTCTTCAGGGAATTTGAATGAAAATACCTCTTTTGCTTTACAAACTAGACATGAGCAGATTTAACACTTTAGATTATAAAACAAACAGCTCTAGCAAAACCCACAAAGCAAATCTTTTAGGAACAAAATATCAGACCTTGGGCTCCCCTGAGGATGAGCTGTCACTCACGTGAGCAGGCAGCAGCTCTGTCCCCGCCTCAGTGGCAAAAGGGAGCATTTATGATGGCTACAAATAAATGTGAGAATGCATGTTTCCCCAGCTTAAAAATATTTAGCACAAATGCCAGGTAAATAATTCTGGGAAGCTCATCCGTGCTGCATTTGGCTTCCTCCCAGCCTCTCCTCCACGCCGACCTGCAGAGCCATCAGCTTATGTGCCCGGGGCCTGCTCAGGTCACAATCTGCCTCTCAGCCTTTTCTTTAGTATTTCTCAGTGTCACCAGAATGATGCATTTGATTTAAAAAAAAAATGAACAAGTCTGGGAGCAAAACCTTGATTAAGAGAAATGTTTGAGCAATGGGGATGTTTGATTAATTCCATGTTCTAGGTAACTGAGAGTTAAGAAATCCTTTTCACTTCAATCCTTGTGATTGAAAACATTTCTAAAATGAACTATTCCATACTCCTGTCTTTGTAAGCACAGAGAGAAACAGGATAGAATCTTTCTTTGAGGACAGAAAGTTCAGCAGTAATTCTTGGCCATCATTCCAGAAAGCCAAGTATAAGAGTATTCATGCAGATGTAGAAGGTATTGAAACTGGACAAGGACAAATCCTCATACCCTCTAGGAGCTGATATTTAGAAATAAGTCTTTCCCTTTCCTTTTATAATTTGCTATTGGAGGCATAAAAGGGTTAATTGAGGGTCTTCATTATTTGGAGCCCAGACAATTGAAATTTTTATTTTTCATTTAGAATCAAAGTGAATAGCTGTTTGATCTATTTTATAATTAAATATTAAATAACTAAATAAACTAACTTCAGGTTCTTGAGTCCATAAACTCATGTTCTGCTGTAAATGAGACTGCCTCCTAAAAATGATGAATGTTGTCCAGAGAGCATTAAGTATAATTTTGATACAACATTGATCCATACTGTATATTAGGGGAAATTCTGGTTCTTTAAACACTCATGATTTTTTTTAAGCAAATAACCGTAACTTATCTAAATGTGTTATACAAACTTCTGTTTTGGAATGACAGTGTAGTGTAATGGACTGACTTCTGACTTTGAGGTCAGGCAGATCTGAGTGACTTGTAGCCCTACCCCTGCAGGAAAGTTATTCAACGTCTCAGAGCCTCAACTTCCTCTTATGAACAATGAACATAAAAATTCTTTACAGGGCCAGCATTTAAAGGAGAGGATATGTGTGAGGTCCTGGTGCCTAGTGGTTGATGAAAGTCAGATCTTCCCCCATGATTTAAAAATGAATTGTATCATATATTGTATTGACCAAAATCAAATAATCTTTCTATTTGTCCTAGAATTGTAACATCGCCTGCTCAGGTCATACCTGCTATAGATTCTATTGTGATGGTTCACTTTATGTGTCAAATTGACCAGGCCAAGGGAAGCCTAGGTATCTAGCTAAACATTATTCCTGAGTGTGTCTGTGAAATATCTCTGGATGAAATCAGCATTTGAATTGGTGGACTCAGTAGAGCAGATTCCAGTCCCTAGATAGAACAAATGGTCAAAGAAGAGAGAATTTGTACCATGTCATCTCTGCCTGCTGCTCAAGCTAGCACACTGGTCTTCTACCTTTGGACAGGTATATATACCATTGGCTTCCCTGGTTCTCAGACTGTAAGACTCAGACTGAACTATACAACTGGCTTTCCTGGACTCCAGCTTGCAAATGACAGATTGTGGGTGCAGATAATCAGCCCCCACAATCACATGCACAAGTAAATTCCTTCTAATAAATCTCTGTATTTATCTCCTATTGGTTCTGTTTCTCTGGAGAACCCTGACTAACTAGCACACCATTTCAGGAACTCAATCTCTACCAAATGACCCAGATTAGAAGTGTTCATAGAACTTTAGCCTTCCCAGCCCACCTGGTAAGGGCCCTGGTTTATTTAAATGACAGGGAGACCATAGCTGCAGAATGGCCAGCATGGGAATTCTCAAGGTACTTTTACACAAAGTCATCTCACTTTTTCTTTGTTTTTTTACAGTGGCAAAGCCAATTTCAGTGATATGTTAGAAACCAAACTCTGTGTTCACCCAGTTCCAAAAGAAATAACCAATGTAAATGATGGCATTTTCTTGCAGGTCTTTGGGACAGGTTACCTCATTTGATATCCGACTGCAGAGAGAAATGAGGCGAAACCACTTTATAAACAGGGTTTGAATCGGTGGCTTCACATGAGCCCTCATGCCTCAGCCCCTGGCCTGGGACAGTGAGTTCAGAGGAAAGTAGGGTCCCCAAGACTCCTGCTGCCTCTCCCCGCCACTGCCCCCAAAGCTAAAAGCACAGGCTGAATCCTTACTAGCAGTGAGAATGTAAGCCATTATTTAGCTTTCTTCCTTTGTAAATGGAAAATAAAAATCCCTACTCAGGAGGGTTGCTGTGACAGCTGAAATAATGTATTTAATAGACATATAGGAGGCTCTCCATGATGGCCAGTATTTTCTGCAGGCACAGAGAGTAGACATAGGAAACACATTATAAAATGACCTTGACTTTTCCTCCTAACTCAAGTTTCCTCGCAAACTGGACTTCTCCTCCTAAACTCACTGACTTGTCAAAGATGTGGAGCAACGGGAATGTCCATGCATAGCCAATGGAGTATAAAGTGGTGTAATCATTTTGGGAAAGTATTTGGAAGTTCTAAAGTTGATCATACACTTATGATATGACCCAGCAATACCACTCCTAAGTGTATACTCAAGAGAAATGTGTGTATGTCCCCCAAAAGGACTTGTACAAGAATATTCACATCAGCTTTATTCAGAATAGCCAAAATTTTAAAAATAGACTAAGGGTCCATCAACTGGTTAGTGGATAAGCAGACTGTGGTATATCTATACCATGGAATACTACTCAGCCATAAAAAAGAAGGAACTATCAATACATGCAACAATATGAGTTCATCTGAAAAACATTATATTCAACACAGGAAGCCAGACACAAGAAAATACATACTCTATAATTGCCAACTTCAATGATAGACAGCAAAATAGAGATTACCTGGGAGGATGGCACAGTGGTATTAACAGGAAAGGAACCTAAGAGAATTTTCCAAGGTAATGGATATACCCTATATGTTGATTTGGATGATGGCAGCACAGATAAGTACAAAATCATCCAGCTATATCTTTATGATATGTGTACTTCATAAATTATACCTTAAAAATAGACTTAAGAATCCCTTTGGCAATTAACACCATGAAAAAATTCTCAATCCATTAGCACAGGAATTTGTGGGAGTCAGAGAAGCCTAAACACCCCCATATCCCTTCCATCACCTCTCTGGGGACGCATGCATAGACATTTCATGCCCCTCTGATAGCAGTTACCTCCAGCAAGTCAGCAGATATTGCCATATTTCTGCCACATGATGAGATAAAGAAAGAATACAATAACATCTTTTCTTTCTGGATTTTATAATGTGGCTACAGGAAGGAAGTCTCTAATTTGGTGTTGGGAAAGCTTTAGAAAATATCCATGTGTAGGAGCATGTTTCCGTCCAACTTGAATTTTGCCTAAAAACATGAGGAAATCTCTTGCATCACTCAGGGGACAGGAGCCTGACCCCCCCCCCCCCCAGAGGAGGTTTTGCTTTATGTGGCTGTTCATTACAGACCCAATCTGCTGGGAAGGACTGGGAATCCTCATGCCCTGCATCCCTAGATTGTGACTCAGGCTGGTTTTTCCTAACACATCATTTCACTCTTTCATCTGCTTTCAAAGAGTTTGAAAATATGTTTATGAATTCCTTACTTTTGTGGAACCTAGTAAATTAGAAGCCTCTTTTCTTAATATAACGAGTAGATTAGAATGCGAGTAATTTCATGGTCTGCAAAGACAGTGAAATGTTTATTTAATTCCAGTGAAGCATGCTGTAATGCGTGTTCATAAGGCAAAAGCATACTCATTATGAACAAGGAATTACTATTTGCGGGCAGGACAGTGGTCGTGCATAGAGTGTTGGGGTCCCTGCCCACCCACCATGAAGTCACCTAACGTTCACATGTGCTCTGGGCCTTGGGCAGAAGCAAGTCCTGGCTTGGAGGACCTGGGTATGCTCTAAGAGGGCAGGCACCTTTTAGGGTATGCTCTAAGAGGGCAGGCACCTTTTAGGATCAGAATCATCCAGCATTGAATTTGGCACAACCTGGGGACAAAATTGTTCATTTTACAACTGTTCCTTGAGCATAATGGTCATTAACAACATCTACTGTGTCTGAAGTGCCAACTGGGAGCTGGGAGCTGCTTCACAGGCCTGATCTTACCTATTAACCACAACAGCTCTGTAAAACTAAGGTCACTGTTTTAGGGGTTAATACCTAGTGAACATTTAGGAAATCCAAGGCACTTAATCCTTGCAACAATCCCACAAAGAAGGAGCAATTATTCTCTCCCTTTACTGATGAGAAATCTGAGGTTTAAGAGGTCACACAACTGGTCTGAAGGCCACACAGTTCTTAAGCTGCACAAGCCTGACTACATTAACTCCAGTCTCACACCCGTGTCTGAACTCCTCACTCACAGCCTTATCTCAGACCAGGTTTGCATCAAGGTGGTTGACGGGGAAAGGAGAAAGCTGGGGAGTACAAAGGCTAGTTCCCTGGGCTTGGGGAATGCAGGGGTGGCGGACTCTGCTCAGCCACAGAGACGGGCACTGGAGAAAGGAGTGGAGGCAGCTCTGCAAACCCAGTGGCTGGCCGTATGTGCATGTGTGTGTGCCCACGAGCATTGGTGGTGGTGGTAATAACCATGAAGGTGGTGATGTGAGTGGAGGTGGGGAGGCATGCCAGGAGGACACCACAGCCTTGGTCCTAATTTTGGAAGCAGGTATCCTGTCTCCATGGTGGCCTGTTTCTAATGGAAGAGTCTGGAGCCAAAGGAAGGTGGCTCTCTTTCCCAGAGCATTAAAGTACTTGGGCACAAAAAACAAAACTTGACCTGATGTCCCAAGATCACACAGAAATGTTTTTTATGCAGCAATTTATTTTGAATTTTTAATGTTTTCTGTCTGGAATTATTAACAATATCTGTGTGTATAATTTATTTCCCCAGATGGAATATTTGTTAGTTACTAGAAGGCTGGGCTCTCAGTGTCCCACCCAAGGCCCTCCCTGCTCCTGACGTCCCTGACCAACACCTCAGGCACCGATCCTGGGCCTACAGGTGGCCACGCTCTGACCCAGAGGCCGCCCTGACAGGGCCTCAAGTGCAGATGGAAAAAGCCCCCAACTACTAGCTGACAGGAGTGATACCCCAGTCCCCCCAGCGGGGAGAACCCAGAGTAGCTTCCACACTGTCACCCAGGGCTCCCTGGTGCAATTTTGCCCCAGACGGCACCAGGCTCTGGTGCAGCCTTCATCTTCTTTCCCTCCTTCATGGTTTCATGTCCCCATTTCCCTCCTGGGATCATCTCCCAAATCTACTCCCTGCCCTGGAATTTTTGCCTCAGTGTCCAGCTCCTGAGAAAGCCCAAACTAAGACCAACACCCACGTAGTCTCCAGGAGCAGCATCCAGATGGGAGATGCTCCAAGAGTGGGCACAGCAGGGACAGGTTGGAACATGGATGTCTCAGGCCCCACCCCCCACCTACTCAACTACAAGTGGGGTGGGGCACAGAGCTCTATGATTTAACAAGCCTTCAGATGATGCTTTTTTCTTTTTTCTTTTTTATTCTTTTAGTTTTCAATCTTATTAAGATATAATTGACCTACCACATTGTGGAAGTTTAAGATGTACAACATATTGATTTGATATATTCACAAGTGCAAAATGATCACAGCAGGTTTAGTTAACATATTTATCACCTCATGTAGCAAAACTGTGTGTGCGATGAGAAGTTTTAATATCTACTCACTTAGCAACTTTCAAATATACAACACAGTACTGCTGACTATTGTCACCATGCTCTCCATGACATCCCTGTGACTTACTCATAACTGCAAGTTTGTACTTCTGACCACCTGCCCCCTTCTCCCTACCTCTGGCAACCTCCACTCTGTTCTCTGTGTCTATGAGTTTGGTTTTTTCTAGATTCCACACATAAATAATACCATATGGTATTTGTATTTTTCTGGCTTATTTCACTTAGCAGAATGCTCTCTAGGTCCATCCATGTTATTGCAAATAGCAGGATTGTCTCTTTTTTTATGGCAGAGAAGTAACTCCACTGTGCATATGTGCCACATCTTCTTTATCTGTTCATCCACTCATGGACACCACTTGTTTCCATGCCTTGGCTCTTGTGAATAAATCTCCAATGAACATGAGGGTGCAGATGTCTCTTTGAGACAGTGATTTAGTTTCCTTTGGATATATTCCCAGAAGCAGACTTGTCCCTCCAGATGGTTCTGATGCACAATGAAATTTAAGAATCACTGACCTAGACGTAAGTAAGCACATGTTTACTGCATGACTAAGAGAATGAAGGAGGGAAAGGAGACCATGCCTTAGTCATGACCAGTGAGAGTAGGAACTACACACACCTCAGAACCTTCCTGAGAAGTCTGAGGAGCCTTTCACGCTGGTCAAAGTAAAGAAGAAACCTGCCTCAGGTAAGAGCCGTTGCTGCCACTTGGCTGACTTGAGGCCAGTAGCAGGCTGCAGGGTCACATGACAGCACTGACAGGGTCAGTCTCTCATTCCACAGGGCTCTGTCTTTGCTTAGGATTAAGTAGCCAACAGTCAAAGCCTGTGTTCTTTATTTATTATTCTGGGGGGACTTACAGTTTCCCTTTCCAAGATACCAAGATCTTTCAGTTCTAGAAAATGCTGATCCTGTGACTTACCCGATGTGATCCACTGCCTGCTGTCAGAAGTGATCACCAATGCAGCTCCTCCATGAGAGGCAGCAAGGGTGCCCCGAGGCTGAGGGAGAAGCGTGCCCCTGAGGTTGCCTCTGCCCGCCTCCCACTCCCACCGCTTCCCCACCTCATTCCCTCACACCAGGGGAAAAACGTCAGAACACATGGTCAGAGCCACTCCAGAGAGGACGGGGAGAGCTCAGAGAAGAGCTCCAAGCGACCAAGGTGTCTGAGAGAGAGAAGGAGATGAAGCCACGGGGCCGCCAGGAGGCAGCAACGCCAAGGACCCCTGGATCCAGTAGACACTGCGCTCACGCCAGTGCCGGGTCCCTCTTTCAGAAGGCAAGAATCAGGGGACCCACAAGGGGAGCCTTCTCAGCTCTGGTGCACACAGTCACGCTCTCTGCCCCTCAGCGCCATGAAGTTAAGTGTCTTGCTGAATAAAACGTGAAGACCTTGCCCCCCACAGTTTTGTGCCGCTGAGCAAGTCACCCTCTCTGGACCTCACAATTGGGACAGTAGTTCTCACCATATTCTTTCAGATCTATGATTTTTATGTCCACTAATGCTCTACCTTAGAGCCTTTTTTATAAGGTAACAGGGCAGAAGACTTCCTTATGCTGATGCCAAAGCCAGAAGCCCTGGGTAAGTTTGAGAACCAGTTGTTTTTGGCTGACCTCTCCATCACACCACTCTGCTCTTTAGTCTCCACGGGCCTCAGACAACACTCTGAGTGCCATGGTCCTGGGATGACCTCCTAATCCCAGGTCTCAGGTGTCTAGTAGCCATCAGGGTTTATTAATGACATGATCTTCCTGGGGAGAGCCACTCGCAGGAATATCACACCCCTCGGGACCAAGGGATCAATGATGAGCAGAGCCTTGACCTGTGCTAATGGGCTGACAGGAGAGAACATTTTCCCTTTGGCATTTTTGACTACAGGGTCCCACATCTGTGAGCTAGTCCATCAGTCATGCTAATGGAAGGCATGTCTTGGGTAAAGGCTGCAAAATACATGGGGTGGGTAACCTCATACCTTACCCCTCCATGAGCAAAGCAAGCGCTTTTAAATACCATGTGAATGTGTGTCCGAGGGATGTCTGGTGCTCAGGCTTGCTGCAGGAGGGCTGTCTAAGGCTGTTTAAATGGAAGCATGTCATTCACTTGGTTTATGTCAAGTTGTCAGGTAGGGCCACTAAAATCTTCAGAGGTTATCTCTGTGTATTCTTTCTTACTTTTCTTACCACCAAGTGTGCCCCCCCGAGGTCTCTGCTCTTCAGGGGGAAGCAGCTTTAGACTGCTCTGGGTGACCCTGAGTGTGTCTGCTTTGGGATCTCAAGGACTACCTGAGACATGTGAGCCCTTGGTGGCCCTGTTTCCCTGCAGAGCAGGTCCAGAGCAGCAGTATGGACACCAGCACTTTTATTTCAAAATATAACCTTGGTTGCACTGTCACTCTCTCTTATTTTCTTTAAAACAGTTGTAAATTCTGAGTACTTTGTTCAGATGCTTTGTTTTGCCCAGTGTCTATATCTATGAACGTGTCTTTCGGACAAGATATTTAGAAAACAGTCGACATACCACTGCTGTGGCCATAGAAATGGAAGTAAGAGGGCACACAAAAGGGGAACATGCAATTGAATCTGCCTTAAAAGACGGGCAAAGCAGGGGCCTCCATTTGCTGAACAGAACATTATGTACTCTTCTGTCGTATTAGCTCATTTATTCAGTTCCAGAAATTTCTCATGACAAACTATAAATAAGTCCATTTTAACAATATTCTCTAATTTCAGTGAAGACTACAGACTGTTGAGTCGGCCTGTCCAAGTTCAGATCCTGCCCTCATCACTTAGGATAGACACTTATTCCTCCTATGCTTCAATTTCCTCATTAAAAATTTTAAGTTTGAATTTGTGATACTTAGAGCATAATAAAATTAGAATTTCAAATTAGTGGGGGGAAAATTATGTCAAAGAAAAATAGTGCCAGAAAAATTGATTAATTACTTAGGTAAAATATTTTACAGTGTTAAATGTTAAAAAAAAAGAAAAGAAATAAAGAAAAAATACAGTAAGACAATTAACTCAAGAGAACATACTTGGACCATAAATATAAAGGAAAAACACGTAATAGATTTGATGATGCAAAAATTAACTTTATCAAAAAACAAAATTGAAAGGCAAATGATCAGCAGGAAAAAAAATAACCTTTCCAATATAAATGAATGGCAAATGCTTGTTCTCCTTACAGAAGAAGCTTTTAAAATCAGTAGAAAAGCAATGACACTCTAATAGAAACGGACAAAAGACACGATCAAGAAATTCACCATAGAAGTAGCACAAATGAAAACTAAATCTGCAATAAATATTCCAATGCAACAAGAATCAGAAAAGCACAAATTAAAAATAAAAATGAGATGTCATTTTGTATCTATTTAATTTGTAATATTTACAAAGAAACAATAACCAGTGTTGGTAAAGATTTGGGAAAATAACCATTGTGATACATCACTTATAGGAGCATTAATTTAGTGAAGAAAAGCTTCAGTTTTAGTACAATTTCAACAAATACTGATTGAGCACATATAATTAGGTACCAAGCACCAGGTCAGATTTGGGGACGTGACTGTCAACATGACTGCAAAGGATCCTGTACTTCTGGAGCCTTCAATCTACTTGTGGGAGGTTGAGGGAGGGTGGAAAAATAGAGAAAGAAAATAATTAGAACTACATAGTTTATATTAGTATTAATGATGCAATATTCAAACTTCACAGACTTGATAGCCTCTGACTGAATAGCTACAGAATTTCAGGAGGAATACCTACCCACACTCACCTCCATTCACCCTCTCTTGACTTTGCTCAGTTTTTGGAGGAGAATTCCCAGTTTTCTCACACAGTCAGAAAAAAATTGTCAGTATCCATCCATTCCTATCTCCTATTCTCCTCTTCCCCTAAATTAGTTGAGCAGCTACTTCACCTTGCCACAGCCACAGGGGCCTCTATGGCAGGGATTCTGCACTGCCAAGACATTCTCTCCAATACCCTCAAAGCCATAAAATAGAGCCAAGGAAGGCTCTGCTCTATTCAGGTCTTCCTTCACCAGAGGAACTGTGCTCTATTCTACAGAGAAATATGGACCATCAGGTTTCTGTACTTATAAAGCATCTGATACTGGCTTTCTTCCCAGGAGATATTTCAACCCTAGAGATATTACAGAAGTTAGTGAGAAGTACACACTCCAGTAATTTTGGGGAAGTGAGAAAAGCTCTGGGGCTACTTCTACTTCAGGTTGTTTGAACTGATGTATGTGGGGACAGGTGATTGGAGGCAGCAGTGAGACAAGGAGGTAAAGGAGGGAGAAATAGTTCACTGTCTTTTCTTCCTTGAGTTGTCCTGACATAATCCTTGTCTGCTCCTTCTGCAATTCAGCTGCCACAGTCCATGTCACTGGATGTACAGGGCACAATCAGAGGTAATGAGCTGAAAAAAAAGAGAAAGGGGAAGAAGACAATACCCATTAGAGCCCACAGCTGGAATTCTACACAATAGTAACTTGATGGGAGAGGGCTGAGGAGTGAGGGAGCTAGACAGATACAAGAATGTGCTCAAACACTTACTAGTTAGTGGGAAAATAAAGATATTGCTGAGTTTTTAAAAAAAGCAATAGCGGTGAATAATCATGAACAGTTTTACATTAAGGACATATAAGGACAAAAATAAAATAGTTAGCCTTTAAACCATCAGAAGAAAACTCAATCCATACAAAGCAAAACAGGAAAGGAGAAATAGATTAAACAAAATAGAGAAAAACTAAAATGGCATATATGAAACAGATTGTCAGAAACAATTCCTAATATTATGTATTAAAGTAATCAATAAATATAAATGAGCTAAACTCATATATTAAAGGACAGAAGTTTCAGATTGGATTTAACAGGAACAAAAGTTTGCAGTATATTGTCTGCAAGAGAATGCTTAAAACAAAAAAGACACAGAAAAATGATGGAAAAAGTTGAAACAGGTAAATTTGAAGTAAAAGAAATCTTACTATCTGACAATAGAGAACATAAATCAAAAAGGACAAAGAGCTGTTTGTTAAGTGAAGCAATAAACAAGAAAATATGACACTCATATATATATATACATACACCTAAAGGTAGCCTCCAAGTGTATCAAACAACACTGACAGAACATCAGGAAGAAATAGATAAAGCCATAATTTTCATTTTCAAGATAATTTTAAAGGATATTGGCCTAAAAGCTTCCCAAAACTATAAAACCATTGAACTACAAATTCAAGAAGCTCTAAGAACCCTCAGGATAAATACAGAGACATATCTCAGTTAAAATGCTGAAAAACAAAAAGCAAGAAAAAACATTTTAAACCATCTAGAGGAAAAAGACATGTTATCTTCAAAAGAACAACATTAAGATCAATCTCTTACTTCTTAACAGAAATGAAATCATAAGAAAATGTGTCATCAAGAAGTGCTGAAAAGAAATAGCTGCCATCTAAAATACTATACCCGGTGAAAATATCCTATCCAGATGAAAGAAAAATAGACAAAAGATTGAAGCAGACCTTTTACAACAGAAGATACATAAATAGTACATAAGCACATTAAAAAATGTTCTACATAATTTGGTCATCAAGAAAATGAAAGTTAAAACCATAACAAGATACCACTACACACTGGCAGAATGGCTAATTATATATATATATTAATGTTAAAATTTAAGTGTGGTTCTAGAACAAACTGAAACTCTCATTAGTTTTTGGTAGAATATAAAATGATGTGGCCACTTTGGGGAAAAGTTATACAATATATGTATAAAACTAAACATGCAATCATGTCCCAGCTATTACATTTCTAAAGAAATGAAAACATGTGTTCACCAAAAGACTTGGGCAAGAATGTTTATGGCAGCTTTATTCATAAAAACCCCAGACTGAAAACAATCCAGGGTCTGTTAACAAGAGAATGGAAAAACAAGCAGGTAAATCATACAATGAAATCCAGCTCCACAACAAAAATTGCAACACTGTGGATAAATCTCAAAAAAGAGAATGCTATCTGAGAGAAGCTTTATACAAAAGAGTATACACATTGTGTGATTCCATTATGATGATTATTTTCACTGTAGATAAGTTTTGCCCACTTGGAAGCTCATACAAATGAGTCATCAAAAGAAAACCTATAAATGAGCTGAACTCTATTTAAGGCTACAAATACTAAAATATTTATGGGAAAGTATATTGATGCTCCAATTTGCTTTAAAATGCACCCAAAATTAGGTTGATTAATACATGGATAGAGGGATGGATAGGTAGATACGAGATAACATAAGTAAATGTTAGTGGTAGGAACTAGGTGGCGATTATACAGGTGGTGTTCACTATAAAATTTTTAACTTTTCTGTATATCTGAAAATATTTCTAATAAAATACTGCACAAAAATACACAAGACCCTTAAGAAGAAGATTGTTAAATTTTACTAAAAGCCGTACAAAATGTTATTACTAAATGGAGAGACAGTCCATGCTTTTTTGTTGGATGAAATGCAAATTCACAAAGATGTAAATTCTCCTGAAATTAATATGCAAAATAACTAACTCAACCTTGATAAAAGAGAAGTAAAGAATGAAAACTTGTCTAGCAGATATCTTAAGATATTAGAAAGCCACTGTTAGAATAACTTGCAATACTGATACAAGAGCAGACAAATTGGCCAAAAAGAGAGCTTAGAGAGAGATCCATATATATATATATATATATATATATATATATGGGATCACCACAGGGGGCAGGGGGCAGATGTGGCCTCACAGATCAGCTGGGGACTTGTTTAGTGGCTGGTGCTTGCACTAAATGGGAAAATGAAAAACGGAATCCCTTCCTAATTATGCAAACAAAATGAAGACCAGATAGATTACATGTGAAGCATAAAAGCTATCATGTTATTAGAAGACCACATAGTAAACTATTTCGTGACCAGAGGAGAGGGAAGGACTTCTTCCATAACATCACAGCTTCAAACAGGCCCATCCAGGACTCCCATATCCCTGCTTTCCAGCTGGGCCCCAGCGCTATGACTGGTTCCTCCTCCATCATATCAGCTCCCCAAAGCAGACACCTGAAGATCACATGCCCAGTGTTTCAACCATCAGACAGAATCATAGTTTATAATCCTCTAAAACATCTTGCATATCATGTACATTTTTAAAAAACAGTCACATTATATGAAGATCATATTGTTATGTTAGAAAACCACCATTATATGAAGATCATATTAGGTTAAAATATTATGTATGAGCAAACACCTAAATGTGAAAACTTTTTTCCCCCAAATAGGCCAGGTGAAATGGGATGTTGTTTGAGTGGGTGTGGAACTACATTACTTACAGAGCAAAAAAGGGTGCTGGTAGGATGTAGCACTGGGTTGAGAAACACTAGGTCTAAACTGCTTCTGTATTTTCCACACTCAAGAACATCATGCTGAACGTCCACTATTTATTGGATTGACTTGACTTGCTGACCCTGAAACTTCTACTGGGACTGCAAAACAATAAACCTGCCTGAAAGTGTACACTTTTATTTTTAAATCTAGCAAATACACATGAGCGTGTGTGTACACATACACACAGTCTCTCTCATGCATACACACACACACACACACACACACACACACACCTCTGGATTTGGGAAGGTTTGTGAATTTGTTCTGGTGATCTATTTATCTATTTTCACCAGCTTCTCATTCCACCAGTTTGCTGCTAACTGGGGGCAAAGGGGCTTGGTTCACTGAACTGAAGATATTTCTCAACTTTGACTACATTTACAAGATATTATTCCATAATAAATACATTCATAAGTTTCTATTGAAAATATTGTCAATTTTTGATATTTGACTCTAAGATCTCATGTTTTAAAGGTCCTTGTTAACAGATGTGAAATCTGATGAGCAACTTCTAAATCAGTGACGACCTGGTAAACATGGGTATAAAATATGCACCATCCTAAAGCTGAGGCCCACTAAATCTGGAAGCTGGGTGAATGAAGATCAACCTATACACTGATGAGAATTATTTTTAGTAATGACTTTGTTTTGGAATTTGGAGTGCTATCCTTAATCTGCACTTTGGAAGTGGAGTCTGAATGGATGCTTCATACATGCAGAGAGATTAAGAGAACTAAAAGAAGCAGAACTGGATTTGCAACTTTAAGACATTTTTGCAAAATTGAGTATTTCTCTATATTGACCACGCATGTATTTAACATCTATGTTAAAACAAGCACTGTACTAGACTCTGGTTTTCCGAAACAATCATGACCTCCCTTTCTTTATCTTTTCCCTCCGTCCTCTTCTCCCTTCCTTACTCCATCTCTCTCTTTTATTTCTACTTTCTGCAGTTATTCAACTGTGAAACTTCTTTCTGCATAACAATCTGCTACCTGCTTTGCCTGTTTTGAGAAATAAATAATCTTTTCCCTTGCTTCCAGGAACATGGACTCTAACTAAAGTGTGACACATGTGCACACAAAAAGTCAAAACCCAATATAAAAACATGATGGTATTAAATTACAAAATAGAAGAGATGTTGCAAGATAGCAGTATAAAATAGATGGAAGTGAAATAGGTGGTCTATAGACAGCCTGAAGAAAAAGGAGATCACTTTTTGCTGGAGAAATCTTTATCCTCTCTAGCCAGTTAGACAAATTTGCATTATGGAACAACTAGGAAGAGACACAGAATTTGTGTTTAATTGAAATGGATCATGCTGAATGTTTAGGCAAGGTAGACCTCAGATGCAGCACGAAGGAAGGTTCCTGCAAAGTGGAATGAACAGGAAAGGTACAGACAGGAAGGCCTCTGGTGTGACGGGAAAATGCACAGCAAGCTCACTGGAACAGAAGCTCCTACAGGAAAATACAGGAGGAAGACAGGTTTTCCATCTGCCTCCTTTGTCCCTGTGAATATGAATTCAGATAGATTTTTGGACAGGATCCCAGAGGAGTATGCTGGAACAACTCATTTAAAATATGGCAACAGAGCACACCTGGCAGGCAGTGTTTCCAGAGTGACTAGCTCCTTCCGTGGACCATCTTACGCAGCCATCAGAACTAAGGGGGAAATAAACCCTGAAAGGGTCTGTGTCTGGAGCCTAATGAGTGAGGCCAAAGCCATTTCACTGGGTGTTGATTAGACTCAGCTTTAACCAGATCCAATCACTGAACCCATGTTTTCATCTCATCATACGATTTGCATCATTTTTCTATAGCTGATGCTAATTGAACACAGCAATTAGCTAACAGGAAGTACAGGACAGTATATTTTCTCCATGACTTTACCTTAAAACTTTTATTCTAGTAAACCTAAGGGTAGTTTCTGGAAGCTATTAAGCAACCATGGCTGCCTAAAGAAGCTTACTTAATTTTAAAAATCTCCCTGGTGTCCTATCTGACCCACCCATCTTAATAATATAAAGTAGTATCACATAAAATGTGTAATTTTCTTAAATAAATTTTTAAATGAAATTTAGGTGGTTATAATAAAAATTATCTGGAGACATAGAATATTTTATGGTCTGTAAGTAAACTAAAAAATCAACAAGCATCATAAAACTCTTAGAAGAAAACATAGGCAAAACTCTCTTGAATATAAACATTAGCAACTTTTGCATGAACACATCTCCTTGGGCAAGAGAAATAAAAGCAAGAATGAACAAGTGGGACTATATCAAACTAAAAAGCTTCTGTACAGCAAAGGACACCATCAGTAGAACAAAAAAGGCATCCTACAATATGGGAGAAAATATTCATAAATGATGTATCCAATAAGGGGTTAACATCCAAAATATATAAAGAGCTCACATGCCTCAACACCCAAAAAGCAAACAACCCAATTAAAAAATAGGCAGAGGATCTGAATAGACACTTCTCCAGAGAAGAAATTCAGATGGCCAACAGGCACATGAAAAGATGCTCCACATCACTAATTATCAGGGAAATGCAAATTAAAACCACAATGAGATATCACCTCACACCAGTTAGGATGGCCAACATCCAAAAGACAAGTAACAACAAATGCTGGCGAGAATGCAGAGAAAGGGGAACCCTCCTACTGCTGGCAGGAATGTAACCATTGTGGAAACCAATATGGAGGTTCCTCAAAAAACTAAAAATAGAAATACCATTTGACCCATAAATTCCAGTCTTAGGAATTTAGCCAAAGAAAAGAAGATCACAGATTCAAAAAGACATATGCACCCCTATGTTTATTGCAGCACTATTTACAATAGCCAAGAAATGGAGGCAACCTAAGTGTCCATCAGTAGATGAATGGATAAAGAAGATGTGGTACATATACACAATGGAATATTATTCAGCCATAAGAAGAAAACAAATCCTACCATTTGCAACAACATGGATGGAGCTAAAGGGTATCATGTTCAGTGAAATTAGCCAGGTAGAGAAAGACAAGTATCAAATGATTTCAGTCATCTATGGAGTATAACAACAAAGCAAAACTGAAGGAACAAAACAGCAGCAGACTCACAGAACCCAAGAATGGCCTAGCAGCTACCAAAGGGAAAGGGGTTGGGGAAGGTGGGTGGAAAGGAAGGAAGAAGGGGATTAACGGGTATTATAATTAGCACACATAATATAGGGGGGGCACAGGGAAGGCAAGTAGTAATTCTATAGCATCTTACTACGCTGATGGACAGTAACTACAATGGGGGTAGAGGGGGACTTTACAATAGGGGTGAATGTAGTAACCACAATGATGCTCATGTGAAACCTAAGCATAAGATTGTATATCAATGATACTTTAATAAAAAAGAACAATACAACAAGCACACAAATACTGTTGGAAGTTTTCCAAGTGAGGTACATGGAGCCCCTGGATATCAGTAAGTGGCCCCCTAAATGCATGTGCAAGACAACACAACTGCTTTGCAGAAACAGGACAGCACCACAAACTTGTAATTGGACACAGGAAGACTGAAACACTGTCCCAGTCTGTACTAACAAAATTTCCCAGAGTGTCTTTCGGATGCCAGGTTTAAACCACCAAATTCCTCAGAATGGAAATGGCAAGTGCCTCACCCATGGGAGATCCTGATGCTAATAAATCATAGTACCCATTCTGATGAGTCTGAAGGCAGCCTCAGAATCCTTCTTAACTTACTACACCCACTAGCATTACCCGTTTGTAAGAGCTGTTATATGAGATGGAATCTACTTGTATTCCTGACATTGATTCATTCCTGCATGATGCACAGATAGTACATTGCCAGAGTAAATCATGGAACAAAAACTCAATAAGCCCTCAGGAAGATGACATATTGAGCCTGGTGATATTCATTTCTTCATGCATTTGAAAAATATCTGCAGAGGACCTGCTAGGTGCTGGGGATACAGAAATGAAGAATTTTTTTCTTTTCACTTTTACTATGTATTATAAGAATTCCTCATTATTCTCAACATGTACATAGATTGCAAATGAAATTACATCCAATATTTAATAGTAGAAATTGTATCAACAATGTGGTGATGAGATGGAGTGGTGGGGAGAGTTAGGTTGAATCATATAAAGTTGCCATTTTTATAGGTCAAGAATTATCAAGTATCAGCAGTTTCATAGAATTCAACCTGTTATTTAGTGAGATGGTCAGGAATTTGAAGGGGTGGCACTTGAGGTGATTACCAAGAGGAAGATGCATGCATGCCAACACCTGAAATGGAGTTCTCCAGACAGAAGAAGAGCAAGTGTGGAGGTGCCCAGGCAGCAATAAACAGGATTGAGGGACAGTGGAACCAATGGCTGAGTTACAGAGCACCAAAGAGAGATGGGTGGGAGGTGTGGTTGAAAAGATGGACAGAGGCCAAGGCAAGGAGGCCAAGTTCTTCAATAAGGAGTATGGACTTCCTTCTGGTTGCAATGGTGGTTTTCAGCAGGGGAGTCCTATGATCTAATAAAAGCAAATTTTACAAGATTGCCCTGGCTGTTGCACGGCAAATAGGTAAGACAGGGTGGTAGCAGAAAGACAATCCAGAAGGGCGCTGCAACTGTCCAGTCAAAGGACAAAAGTGGCTTGAACTAGAAGGGCAGCTGGTGGGCAAATGAACATCGCTGGACTCCAGATACATTTTGGTAGAGCTGACCAGCCCTATTATAGTAACAACTGCAGTCTTACTAATTATAAGCAAGATCCACGAAAGATTTTTGTCTGTAGAATATTTGCTATGTGCCAGGCCTGTTGCTAAGCAGCTTGCACACATTCTTTAATTCACATAAAGTAGACGAGGAAACAACTCAGAAAAATTAAGTAGCTTCTCTGAGAGCATAAGGTGGTGAAACTCGAATTCAAACTAAATGGGTCTGATTCTCATGGAGGTAGAGAGAACTTCAGACCACTCTGCGTTCTCCACGTCAGACCAAAAGCCCAGAGTGGTGAGCTAATGTAAGGGATGTGTAAGTGGGGAGAATGAGACCCGGGAAATTTCCATAGAAAGCATTCCAGAAGTGAAGAAGGGAGGGGGGGAAAGGACAGTAGAGGCGGGAAATAAAATAAAACAACACTTTTAGCCAATGACAGGTACTGAAGCATCAAGATGCTTCTTTTCTCAACCAACACTTTCCCACCCTATAAAGGTGCACGGATTTGCCAGTCAATCCTTCACTCAGATACAGCCTCTCACCTTGTCTCTGGTTGGCCCATTCTCCATGGGGCTATGAGACTCAAACACACCTGACCAGGGTATTCAGTCTCTTTCCCAGCTGCTGCAGGGTTGTCAGGAAAACAGGCTAAATTTTACACAAACACCACAGTCAGCAACAATGACTCCCTGGAATGCATCCAACTGACTTGCTTGAAATCTCTCTGACCCCTACACAGTTCCAGTGGATTGGACCTAGGATTATTCTGGATGTATATGTTCCTCCTTCAATGGGAGGAATATTTTGAGTTAAGTGAGTTTGCGATAAGAGGTATAAGTGGGAAAGGAAACCACTTGAAATGGATAGTATAGTTGCAAAGCTAGTGGAGTCAACTTATCAAACAAAACAGTTTGTCCTGCATCAAAAAACACAAATGAGCAAGGTTCTTTTTTATCAGAGGTGTTAGGCCTTCTGAGGGGGAAGCAGGGCCACAAATTGTGAGATAGGCTGAGAACACTGTGTGGCTGATGATACCAGGGGCCCGTACTGGTGATAGTATAGAAAGGACTGGAAGGGCCTCTTCCTCTCCATTCATAGTTTCGTCTTTGAGTTCAAGGCACACATTACAGTCTGCTCTCAATAATCCATGATTGGTTCCTTCCTTGCCACCTGCTCTGTCCTTTTCAGGAGCTGACAGTAGTACCTGGCTTGGGAGAGACTTAGTGAGGCTTGTGTTAGTCCCCGATAATAGGCATGTGACTGTATCCCATAGTCAAGGTAACACATCATGACATGCCTCTCCTTGGAGTAATTGGCATCTTTGTCCTTCAGTTAGAATGACAGTCAGGAGTTGTACAGTTGACTCGAACAGCATGGGTTTGAACTGCAAGGGTCCAGACTGTTTTCAAAAAATTCATTGGAAAATTTTTTTGGAGATTTGTGACAATGTGAGAAAACATTTTCTTTTCTCCAGCCTTTGCTATTGTGAGAATACAGTATATAATATATATAACATGCAAAACATGTGTTAGTAACTGTTTATGCTATTGAACGGTCAGCAGTAACCTATTAGTAGTTAGGACTCGGGGGAGTCAAAACAACCCCTGCATTCATTGTTCAAGGCTCAGCTGCACTTCTACACGTAACTAAACAAGAGCACTTCTTGGAGCAACTATTTGTAAGTCTAGCGCCTCTGCTGGGACTAGAGAGAACTGCTTTGTTAAGTTGCTTCTCTGTGACGTTCCTGATAAACCTTACTTAATATGAAAAATAATGTGATCACCAAACATGATCTTCCCATCAGGACTCCAGGTTCCATGTTTTACATGTTCAAATCAAGCAGCAAAATTAATTAACTCACGGCATTCGGAGGTCTGGGAACTTCAGGAGTCGAGGGTGATGGAGAACCTGGGAAAACCTTGATTATAATGAAATGTTAACAGCTAATTATACATCTGCACAGGAAAGATCAATATGACACAGTAGAGCCTCACCTCTAATTGCCTAGTGGAGCAGCAAAACACTTGGGAAATGGGAATTTGGGGCACAAATGGGGTACTGGGAGCAATGCTTCTAAGAGCAGCCAGGAGGCAGAAGGCACTGAGTGCTGTTGAGTGATATGGGTTTTTATCTCCATTCTCCTGCTTGGACAAGTCACTCATCCACTTAGTGTCAACTTCTTCGTGTCAATTTGGTGGTCCACAACTACCGATGACAATCGTATTGCAGCAAGACATTCACCCTTTATTTTCCAGGATATAAGAACAGGTTAATAATATGGCTTCTCCTTCAGTGCTCTGTGACGTTTATAAACCCAAAAGGAACATTAGAGTCTAAATCCATAGAGGGATATGCCTTCTTCAAGAAGGTATGGAAGTAGACGCAGCACTGTGACATTAATCGCAAACAAAACCCCTTCGTGCACAGGTAATTGTGACCAGTTTGCTCCATACTGTTCTATGGACGGGGCGCAGAGAGATCCATTGTAGTAGCTGGGATTCCTTAGTAACTGCAGGTGCCTGCTTTCACCCCTGGCGTTAGCTCTGATATGTAGTGACAGAAATGCATGAGGTCATGCTAAATGTCTACTGCTTCTAAGTGAAGTTGCAATTTTCATATTAATGCTCAGCTTATTTCAACATCTCTGAATAAAGTGGACCATTTGGATAAAGCTGCATGGGTGGGTCTGCACAGCAGACCACCAGAACAAGCCAGAGCCTCAGTTTCTAGGCAGAACTCTGTATTACCACGGCAGGCTACATGCTGAAACGAACAACCCCCAAATCTCAGTGTCTTCATCCACAAAGGGTTTATTTCTTACTCCTTTCACAGTTCCCTTGTGCCCGCGGTAGGGTTTGGGGGTGAGAGGCCCTAGGCTCCTACCGTCTAGTGGCTCCACCATCCCCTAGGCCAGGGCTTCACCAACTGAGCCCTGTAGATGCATCTTTTGGCCTGAATAATCTTTCTTGTAGGATGTTTGGCAGCATCCCTGGCTTCTACCCACCAGATGCCAATAGTACCCCTGAGTTATGGCAACTGGAAATGTCTCCAGATGTTGTCAAATGTCACCTGAGAGTCCTGCCCTCCCACCAGGCCTCCCCCACCATTGTTAAGAATCAGTGCCCTAGGACTTGGGAGTCTCCTCCAGATTCTCTCATTATAGCCAGGCAATAAAGGGAAGGAGAGAAGGCCCCTCCGCTCACAGATGCTTCAGCCTTGCCTGACTGTGACCCACCCTGGACTCACATTTCACTGGTGAACTAATCCTCTGTCCCCACCCAGAATCAGGAGACTGGGAAATGTCAAATGCTTAGGAAAAGGGGGGAACTGAAATCAGAGAGCTAGCTGTCTGTGCCCCAAACCATCTGAAGGAAAGGGACACATGGGACAAAGAGAGTGGTGTTGACAGACAGATGTTCCCAGGCTTTCTCTGCACTGTGGCACTTGCTCATCCAGTTCCTTCCCCTTCCCATCGCTTTGAGAAAGGTTCCATCATGGCCAATTGGTTTCTCTGCCTTTCTAGTTTCAGAATTGAGAGAAAAGAAAATAACAAGGCTAGAAGAAGAAATAGGCAGTCTTCATGATATTTGAGAAATATAATTACAAATGAAATTTATGTTGAAAATATTCATTAGTCACTGAATTATGTCCCCTTGACCTCATGGTATGCCTTCAATAGGGTTACAAATAACTAGCGTTTAGATGAGTGTTGACAGAGAAAGAGTTCTATTAGTCAACTAGATGGGAAAAAAACAGGGAAGGCTTGGTTTGTGATTGGAAACAAATACGCATTTCCCTGCAGTTACTGGGTCCAAAGAAACCCAAACATGTGGTATGCAGAATGTGAAGGTCTATATCAAAAAGTGAAGCTGAGTTTTAGTGGCCAAGAGAAGTGTACAGAATCTGGGAGGCCACAAAGCCTAGGGTTTCTCAAACTTTAAGATGCATTTGATAGGAATCTTGTTAAACTGAAGACTCAGCCAGTGTGTCTGAGACGGGGCCCAACATTCTGCGTTTCTATGAGCTCCTGGCTGCTGCTGCTGGCGGTGGTAGTCTTGGGACGACAGTTTGAATGGCAGGGAAGTAGGAAGACAATACATATTTGGAATATATGCATGAGGCTGATCCTGGTGAAAATTTGCCCAAGTAAACTCAGAAACCTCTATGCCTTTAAGAAGTAGATGGAATCTTAGATTTTTCACGTATTTTATCTCAGTTAGAGGTGGTCCCAAGGCTTATAAACATCTGAGCCTCAAGGTATTTAAGGGTAAAAGAGAAAGGGAAGTGTGCAGAGAGTCCTCAGGGAGACTGTAGAACATGGTAAAGCAAAACAGAGCATAATTATGAGTAAGTCCTGGAATGAAGGGCTCTCCTATTTCCTCTTAGCCAGCAACAGATAGGTGTCATTATCCTTTATAGCAAGATGGCACCGCTGCCGAGCAAGTCCATCTACGTCCAGTCTCCATGAGGAGTGCTCCCCAGGCCATGTGAGACCCTGACAGTATAGCTGGTACCTGACATTGCTAGGCCTCTACCTCAAATTCCTGCGGCACTGTGATCAGAACCTTTGAAAATTTGCCACTGAAGGAAAAAATGTGCACTCCATTTCTAATATCTGTGACCATTAAAAAGAGTTGGAAATAGTTACATTTTTTTAACAGCTAGAGCAATTGGCTCAGGTTAATCTACCTTTATGAACAAAAGCATTAGCACCAAATTCTATCTAGTCCCAAAACAACTGTAAAATGAACATCGTTATCCTTGGGATGTTTCCCCAAATGTACTCTGAAATTGTCCATATTCAGAATGACTAATACAGTTTCAGTCATAAATATTGTACTTTCTAACATGCTAACTCTTTATTTGCCCTTCAATATCAGGAGTTATTTTTCCTATTTTTCCTTCCTATGCTAACCCCGATTCATCTGTGGTGATGAAAAATTGCAATTCTTTTCACCTAGATGCCCTTATTGCTACGCAAGTTTTTCTTTTTTTTACTTACAGGCAATAACAATTGCTTAGGCAACCCAAATAAAATAATATTGCCACTTCCCAGTATTAAATAATGTTAAAAATATGACTTATAAGATCAACAGAATAATAAAAATAAAATCTTAGAAAATGCTATTAAAAAAGGACTTCAACAAAAAGATGCTTTGTAAAGAAATGAAAGCTAGCCCCAGTACAAGTGATTAGAGACTTTGGAAGCAGCCCAGCTCATCTTTATGCTCTGAGGATGTTCCCTCCATGTTCTATGAAACGCGTCCAAATAGGCAGAGAGAGAGTTACGTGTACTCCAAAGATGCCGGCAGCCACATAGATATAAACTTAGAGAAATGTATGTGAAATAGTTTAGCTTCTCTTCAGTCCTCCTTTGACTGGCTTGGAAAACATACATTTGTGGTGGCTCCAGGCCTCCCCCCTTAGACTTACAGAAAGTGGTTAAGTCTCAGACATGTTCCCCATTTCTGTACATCGGGAAAATCTCAGAGAACCAAGTCCAGCACTCAGGAAAGCCGGGGTTTGTGGCCGCTTTGCAGTGTTAGTGATGACTTAGAGTTCTATCGATCAAATCACACTGATGTATTTGCTAGTTACCTACTTTAATGTGAACATTTACTGAACACTTTAGGATACACATCTAGATCTGTAATGATTATTAAAACAAGCTCTCAGATTTTTAAATCAATTTTGACATTATCATAGAGAAGTAATTACAACTTGTTTCTAAAATTTGAAAAAAATCCTTAGTTATTTATGTCCTAGTTAGAAAAATCAATACCAGAATTTTGTAATAGCTTTAGCTTTTGTATGTGTAAATACAATTTAAGAAATAAAGTATCATTGATTTGTTTCCAAAATGCACAAAAGGTGAAAGTGCCATTAGGACATTGTCAGGAAAAAATAAGAATCAAAGCAATCTCTTTGGTTAATATAAGTATATAAGCTTTCCAGTTTTGAGACAGATTCTGTTTTTTGTAAAGCAGACAAAACCCAGAGGAATTTACATGTCAGTAAATGCCCTTCCAGATGTTATAATGTAATTTCAAATTTCTTTAGGAAATTTTGGATTCTAATTATCAACACTTTACCCATCTAGTACTAGATAGATAATAAAAAGAGAGAGAGAATGAATGAATGAGAGAGAGAGAAAGGAACGAAAGAAGGTTAGGAAGATGAAAGAGAAAGAGAAAGAACAAGAGAGAGAACAGAAGGAAGGAAGGAAGGAAGGGAGGGAGGGAGAGAAGGAAGGAAGGCAGGCAGGCGGACATGTGTATGTATATGTACTTGTTATGTATATATTTATATAATTTATATATTTCAACAAGTTTGAGGACTGCATGAAAGCTAAAGACAAGTAATTTGTAAAACAGCTTAATGAATCTTTTGTGATTAAATTTTATTTAATGATGGTTCCTTCTACTGTTTTCCATTTATTCCAATCCACAGTCCTTCTCATCCTATTTCAAAAGCCATCTAGTAATAACAACAAATAAAACCTCTCTATATTTAATGTCAATACCCTTCACTCTCCTAATTCTGGCTTTACTGTCTTCAGTAAGAAGCTGGAATCTCATGATCTCAACAATTCTGAGTCTAACCTAAACTTAAAGATGGGGAGAAGAGGAATAAAAACCTGTTTCATATCTTTAAAATGCTGATGCTTTCCATGGTGTAGAATGATGTGACCTCTCAGTGCTGAGTGGGAGAGCACGAGGGAGTCCAGGGAGAAGACGTGCCCTGACCGATGAGCTCCCAGACTGAGTGAGGCAGGGTGGAGAGTACTTTTCAGGCATTGGCATCCCAGTATAGAACATCATGAAATATTTATTGTGTTTTTATGTTGCTGTTCTGGGTAGTGAGGAAGTAACCTCAAGGAATACACAGTCCAAGGAAAGACACACATAAAATATTCAACTTTTTTTTAACAACTAACTCTTAGATTTTAACCATAAAGAAAAACATGGTAAGGAAACTTTCCTCTAATGTCAGGCATGGGTGTCTTGTTTCTTCTGGCAGATCCTGCTTACTTTTCAACTAGTGCTTCTTAAACACCTGCATCGTGTTTAGCCCTGCGAGGCTCCATGGGGCTGAAAGCCCACAGGAGGCTCAGACTTTCTCCTTGAGGTCGAGGGATCTTCCCAAAGCTCCATCGTGATCAAGTCAGCCCCTGCTTAAGCTTTAATGGTTCCATTCTGTCCGTAACTTAAAAATCCAAATTCTGTTATTAACCTTGTCTAAAGGAACCTGGATGATGGATCCATGTCACTTCTCAAGACTGTTTCCACCATGGATTCTCTACCTGGACCCATGGAAAGCTTCTTGCAGGTCTCCTAACCCCCACACCCCCTGCACCTGAGACCTCCTCTCTGCTCCTTCCCCACCTCTTCACACTCTGAGGTCACACCTCCCTCACCTGCAACACTCAGGTGTAGCACCTGGCACCTGACCTAATAGCCTATTTGACTGACTATCTCCTACTAACTATGGGCTCCGTGAGGGACAAGGCAGGCCACCTCTCTGGCATATCACCCTCACACCCCACACCGCACCATGGAATCGATACACAGCCTGCACTGGGCAAATGCCTGCTACTTCACTGAAGCATGGAGTTCATTACTTTCCATAATTTTCCACTGATGGCAGACTTTCTCTGGCAGTGGAAAAGGGCAGGGGATCCTTCTCATATGCCTGTGACAAAGTCACTTTAGCCAACCTCTCTGAGTCCCATTTTCCCAGGCTTTCACACAGAGATGGCAACAGTGAGACCCAGTTGTGAGAACTGAATAAATGGGAGAGCACTTTAAATCTGTAACACATGATAGATGTATTATCTCCACAGGTGAGAACCTCACATGCTCTGCTTTTCCTCCAGGACTGATGTAAGCCTAGAGGGTTGCATTCGTTGGTGCTGGCCCCAGGTGCCTAGATCTATTTGGGAGGATGACATTCTTGCCCCTCTTAGACTTAAACAGAAAGTGGTTAAGTCTCAGACATGTTCCCCATTTCTGTACATCGGGAAAATCTCAGAGAACCAAGTCCAGCACTCAGGAAAGCCTGGGTTTGTGGCCGCTTTGCAGTGTTAGTGATGACTTAGAGTTCTATCGATCAAATCACACTGATGTATTTGCTAGTTATCTACTTTAATGTGAACATTTACTGAACACTTTAGGATACACATCTAGATCTGTAATGATTATTAAAACAAGCTCTCAGATTTTTAAATCAAATTTGACAAGATCCCTTGTAGGTTACATAAAAATAGAAGGAGAAATAGTTGTAGCTTATTTTAAAAGGACAAAAGGGCATTTGCTATATGGAAGACAAGCATGCCAGAACACAGTCCCCGTGTACCATCTACCCGCACATTTTAGGCCAGCAAGTTAGAGCCCTGGAGCCAGGAGCTTCTGAGTTTGCTCCAACCCAGGCATTGCCTGTACAGTGATTCTTCCCCTATTCAGGCAGAAGTCATATAGGCCTAGTTAATAAAGATTTACAATGAAGGTTTGAAATCCCCTTATGGGACTTCCAGGAAGATGGCAGCGTGAGCCAGGCAGTGAAAATCTCCTCCCAAAACCACATATATTTATGAAAATACAACAAATACAGCTATTCCTAAAAGAGAAACCAGAAGATATAGGATGGTACCCAGCCTGCAGCTATACCTGAGAGGACTCGGCACCCCGCAAAGCGGGTAGGATACGGAGCCATGACCCGGCGGGACCTGAGCACTCCCCCACCACAGTGCACCGGCGGGAGGAGAGGATTCAGAGCGGGGAGGAAGTGGAAGAAAAGGCCCGCGAAATAACGAGCCCTGGTGATCTGCGCTGGGAGCACTGACACACATCACGCAGTGTATGAGAGATTGGAGAGTCAGAGGTGCACCATCTGAGCTGGGAACGCACCCAGGTCCTCTCAGCCACTCCCCGGGACAAAAGAAAAGTATGTGCCTTTTTAGTGCTCTTAAAGGGACAGGGGCCCAACAGAGAATCAGAATCATCCCAGCACACTCAGCCCAGCAGGCTGGGAGCCCTGGGGAATTTCGGACCCCTTGGCTGGCGACTGGGAAAAAGCAGCCATACTGAGACTTACCACAGAGATCAGCAGCCTCCCATTCATTCCTGACCTGGCCAGAGCCACAAAGGGCCGTGCGAAGCAGCATAGCCAAGGCTGCGGAAAAGTGGAGCAGCAGCACCACCTACAGCATCCTCAGAGAATCCACTCCCAGCAGGCTTTTTTTTTCCTTTTCTTTTTTTCCTTTCTTTTCCCTTTTTTTCTTTTTTTTCTTTTTAAAAGTCTTAAAGAGCCCAGCTGACATACGTGGCACCTACCAGCGACCACTTCTATTGCCATGAAAAAACAGGAATATGGTGCAAACAAAGCTTACCTAGAGAGGAAATGTGAGGGAATGGAAATACACAATCTTCCAGAAAAAGAATTCAGAATAAAAGTCATAACCATGCTGATGGATCTACAGAGAAATATGCAAGAGCTGAGGGAGGAAGTGAGGGAAGAGAGGAAAGACAATGCAGAAATGAGAGAAGCGACTGACAACCTTAGCCACAGACTGGACACATGCAAGAGACTGTTAATGGAATAGAAATCAGAGAACAGGAATAAAGAGCAGCTGAGGCAGAGAGAGATAAAAGGATCTCTAGGAATGAACGAATATTAAGAGAACTGTGTGACCAATCCAAACGGAACAATATTCGCATTATAGGAGTACCAGACGAAGAAGAGAGAGAAAAAGGGATAGAAAGTGTCTTTGAAGAAATAATTGCTGAAAACTTCCCCATGCTGGGGAAGGAAATATTCTCACAGTCCACAGAAGCCCACAGATCTCCCAACACAAGGGACCCAAGGAAGACAACACCAAGACACATAATAATTAAAATGGCAAAGATCAAAGGTAAGGACAGAGTATTAAAGGCAGCTAGAGAGAGAAAAAAGATCACCTACAAAGGAAAACCCATCAGACTATCATCAGACTTCTCAACAGAAACCTTACAGGCCAGAAGAGAATGGCATAATATATTTAACGTAATGAAACAGAAGGGCCTCGAACCAAGAATATTGTATCCAGCACAATTATCACTTAAATTTGACGGAGGGATTAAACAATTTCCAAACAAGCAAAAGCTGAAGGAATTTGCCTCCCATAAACCACCTCTAAAGGATATCTTAAAGGGACTTCTCTAGATGGAAGCACTCCTAAGGCTAAAAAGAGGTCACCAGAGAAAATAAAATCATAGCAAAGAAAGCAGACCATCCAAATACTAACTAAAGGCAAAGGACAAAACACCTAGTATATAAAGAGTGGAGGAGGAAGAATAAGAAGGGAGAGAAATAAAGAATCAGCAGACTCTGCTTACAATAACTTAACCAGAAAGTTAAGTTAAACTGTTAGATAGTAGAGAAGCTACCCTTGAAACTTTGTTAACCACGAATCTAAGCCAGCAATGGCAATAAGTACATATCTATCGATAATCACCCTAAATGTAAATGGACTGAATGCACCAATCAAAAGACACAGAGTTACTGAATGTATAAAAAAGGAAAACCCATCTATATGCTGCTTACAGGAGACTCACTTCAAACCCAAAGATATACACAGTCTAAAGGTGAAGGAATGGAAAAAGATATTTCATGCAAACAACAGAGAAAAAAGCAGGTGTTGCAGTACTTGTATCAGACAAAATAGACTTAGAAATGAAGAAAATAGCAAGAGATAAAGAAGGATATTACATAATGATAAAGGGGTCAGTCCAACAAGAGGATATAACCATTTTAAATATATATGCACCCAACACAGGAGCGCCGGCATATGTGAAACAAATACCAACAGAATTAAAGGAGGAAATAGACAGCAATGCATTCATTTTAGGAGACCTCAACACACCACTCACTCCAAAGGATAGATCAACCAGACAGAAAATAAGAAAAGACACAGGGGCACTGAACAACACACTAGAACTGATGGACCTAACAGACATCTACAGAACTCTACACCCAAAAGCAAAAGGATACACATTCTTCTCAAGTGCACATGGAACATTTTCCAGAATAGACCACATACTAGGCCACAAAGAGAACCTCAGTAAAGTCAAAAATATTGAAATTCTACCAATCAACTTCTCAGATCACAAAGGTATAAAACTAAAAATAAATTTTAGAAAGAAAACAAAAAGGCTTACAAATACATGGAGACTTAACAACATTCTCCTAATTAATAAATGGGTTAATGACCAAATAAAAACAGAAATCAAAGAATATATGGAGACTAATAATACAACACAAAGCCACAACTTCTGTGGGATGCAGCAAAGGCAGTTCTAAGAGGAAAGTATATTGCAATCCAGGCCTATTTAAAGAAGGAAAAACATTCCCAAATGAATAGTCTAAAGACACAATTACTGAAATTGGAAAAAGAAGAACAAATGAGGCCCAAAGTCACCAGAAGGAGGGACATAATAAAGATTAGAGAAGAAATAAATAAAATTGAGAAGAATAAAACAATAGAAAAAATCAATAAAACCAAGAGCTGGTTCTTTGAAAAAATAAACAAAATAGATAAACCCCTAGCCAGACTCATTAAGAGAAAAAGAGAATCTACACACATAAACACAATCAGAAATGAGAAAGGAAAAATCACGACGGACCCCAAAGAAATACAAAGAATCATAAGAGAATATTATGAGAATCTATATGCTAACAAGCTGGAAAACATAGAAGAAATGGACAACTTCTTAGAAAAATACAACCTTCCAAGACTGACCAAACAAGAAACAGAAAAACTAAACAGACCAATCACCAGCAACGAAATTGAATCAGTAATCAAAAAACTACCCAAGAACAAAACCCCAGGACCAGAAGGATTCACCTGTGAATTCTACCAGACATATAGAGAAAAAATAACACCCATTTTCCTTAAAGTTTTCCAAAAAATAGAAGAGGAGGGAATACTTCCAAACTCATTCTATGAAGCCAGCATCACTCTAATACCAAAACCGGGCAAAGACCTCACCAAAAAAGAAAACTACAGCCCAATAACCCTGATGAACATAGATGCAAAAATACTCAACAAAATATTAGCAAACCGAATTCAAAAATACATCAAGAGGATCATACACCATGATAAAGTGGGATTCATCCCAGGGATGCAAGGATGGTACGACATTCGAAAATCCATCAACATCATCCACCACATCAACCAAAAGAAGAACAAAAACCACATGATCATCTCCATAGATGCTGAAAAAGCATTTGACAAAATTCAGCATCCATTCCTGATTAAAACTCTCAACAAAATGGGTATAGAGGGCAAGTACCTCAACATCATAAAGGCTATATATGACAAACCCACAGCTAACATCATACTTAACGGCGAGAGCTGAAAGCTTTTCATCTAAGATCGGGAACAAGACAAGGATGCCCACTCTCTCCACTGTTATTCAACATAGTACTGGAGGTCCTAGCCACAGCAATCAGACAAAACAAGGACATACAAGGCATCCAGATTGGTAAAGAAGAAGTCAAATTGTCACTATTTGCAGATGACATTATACTGTACATAAAAAACCCTAAAGACTCCACTCCAAAACTACTAGAACTAATATCTGAATTCAGCAAAGTTGCAGGATACAAAATTAACACACAGAAATCTGTTGCTTTCCTATACACTAACGATGAACTAACAGAAAGAGAAATCAGAAAAACAATTCCATTCACAATTGCATTCAAAAGAATAAAGTACCTAGGAATAAACCTAACCAAGGAAGTGAAAGACCTATACTCTGAAAACTGCAAGACACTCCTAAGAGAAATTAAGGAGGACACTAACAAATGGAAATGCATCCCATGCTCTTGGCTAGGAAGAATAAATATTGTTAAAATGGCTATACTACCTAAAGCAATCTACAGATTCAATGCAGTCCTTATCAAACTACCAACAGCTTTCTTCAATGAACTGGAACAAATAATTCTAAAATTCATATGGAACCACAAAAGACCCCAAATAGCGAAAGCAATCCTGAGAAGTAGGAATAAAACAGGGGGAATTAGGCTCCCTGACTTCAAGCTCTACTACAAAGCCACAGTAATCAAGACAATTTGGTATTGGCACAAAAACAGACCCACAGACCAGTGGAACAGAATAGAAAATCCAGACATTAACCCAAACATATACAGTCAATTAATATTCGATAAAAGTGCCTTGGATATACAATGGGGAGATGACAGCCTCTTCAGCAGCTGGTGTTGGAAAAACTGGGCAGCTACATGTAAGAGAATGAAACTGGACTTCTGTCTAACCCCATACACAAAAGTAAACTCAAAATGGATAAAGACCTGAATGTAAGTCATGAAACCATAAAACTCTTAGAAAAAAACATATGCAAAAATCTGTTGGACATAAACATGAGCGACTTCTTCATGAACGTATATCCCTGGGCAAGGGAAACAAAAGCAAAAATGAACAAGTGGGACTATATCAAGCTGAAAAGCTTCTGCACAGCAAAGGACACCATCAGTAGAACAAAAAGACATCCTCCAGTGTGGGAGAATATATTCATAAATGACTTATCCAATATGGGGTTGACATTCAAAATATATAAAGAACTCATGCACCTCAACAAACAAAAAGCAAATAATCCAATTAAGAAATGTGCAGAGGACATGAATAGGCACTTCTCCAAAGAAGAAATTCAGATGGCCAACAGGCACATGAAAACATGCTCCACATCATTAATCATCATAGAAATGCAAATTAAAACCACAATGAGATATCACCTCACACCAGTGAGGATGGCCAACATCCATAACACAAACAACAACAAATATTGGCGAGGATGTGGAGAAAAGGGAACCCTCCTACACTGCTGGTGGGAATGCAAATTAGTTCAACCATTGTGGAAAGCAGTATGGAGGTTCTTCAAAAAACTCAAAAAAGAAATACCATTTGACCCAGGAGTTCCACTCCTAGGAATTTACCCTAAGAATGCAGGAGCCCAGTTTGAAAAATGCAGATGCACCCCTATGTTTATCGCAGCACTATTTACATTAGCCAAGAAATGGAACCAACCTAAGTGTCCATCAGTAGATGAATGGATAAAGAAGAGGTGGTACATATACACAATATAATAATTATTCAGCCATAAGAAGAAAACAAATCCTACCATTTGCAACAACATGGATGGAGCTAGAGGGTATTATGCTCAGTGAAATAAGCCAAGCGGAAAAAGGCAAATATCAAATGATCTCACTCATATGTGGAGTATAAGAACAAAGAAAAAAACTGAAGGAACAAAACAGCAGCCAACTTACAGAACCCAAGAACGGACTAATAGTTACCAAAGGGAAAGAAACTGAGGAGGAACGGTGGGAAGGGAGGGACAAGGGGGAAAAAGGCGCAGTACGATTAGCCGACTTAATGTTGGGGGGTGCGGGGAGGGCTGTTCTACTCAGAGAAGACAAGTAGTGATTCTATAGCATCTCACTACACTGATGGACAGTGACTGCAATGGGGTTGGTGGGGGGGACCTGATGAAGGGGGTAGTTTAATAATCATAATACTGCACATGTAATTGTAGATTAATGATACCAAAATAAATTATTTAAAAAAAAGGAAATCCCCTTATGGATTTGAACGCAATAGGAAAAGGAATGAGAGGGAGCAAAGGATATCTTTCCCTGAGCTTGTCGTGAGTCTAGATTTGGGGATACGGGCCTGTGTTGTGATCATCTTGCTCCCTCAAAAGAAAAAAAAAGAATTCTATACACATGCAGGAATAACAAGGAAAAGTAAGAAATACTCTAGCTTTGGGTGAAAACTGGGAGAGAAAGCCTTCAATGTCTTTCTGTTCTGAACGAGTCTCCCTCATGGTTAGCACAACCAATGTGTATTACTCTTTGAAGACAGGGACGGACATTTTTGGCTCCAAAGTACATTGCCCAATTTGCAAACTAAATCTGCTCTTCCCTGTCTGGGTTTTAGGAAGGCTTGTCCGCTTGGATGAGTCTCAGCGGGGCAGGAGCCCTGTTAAATGCCAAGTCATCAGTGTACTATAGCTGGTTCTCAATTCCGTGGGTGTCCTGGCAGCACTATGCGGAGGCTGGAGGAACAGAATGCATTCTGAAGCTGCCCTGCCATGTGAGAATTTCCAGGTGCAGGTGGCTTTGCTTGCCCTGTAAATCCCCTTGGAACAGAGCTGCCTCCAGAAGCACCTCTCACCCCAAAACTTGCTGACAGAAAATCCTACATTGCTTTTTGATCGTAACACTTTCATTTATGCAAATCTGTCAGTAAAGGAAATTGCTGTCACTCTCTGCCCTAATTTTATCCCTCAGAGCCTCAAAATTTGTATTTTTTATGATTAAACCTTCACAAAATCCGTATTACCAAATATGCTGCTAAATTTTTCATTTCTAATAGGGCATGTTTGTGAGCCAACTTCTAGCCTCTTTGTAGGTGAGGAGGCCTTGAACCTGACAGAGGGGCAGGACTGGGATGGATGGGGGGCAGGATGCACAGGGCTTCAGGACCAGACTCCAGCCCTGAAGTGAAAGCCCAGAAACCACCGAGATGTGATACATACCCCCACTTAGGAGCCCAGTTCTGTGCATCTGGCAACAAAGCTTTGATGATCACTGGGTGATGGTCTGAACATAAACACACACAGGGCCTCTGGGATGAGAACTTTTCATCCCTCCTCAACCCAGAAGCCGTATTACTTGTGCCAAACTCTGAGGGGGAAATGATGGCAATTTATCTGGGAGAAGAAAGTGAGATAAAACTCTTTCCTCTTTTCCCCTTTAAAATGCTTCCTTTCTCTCTTCCTTTTCCACTCTCTCCCCTCATTTCTCCCCACCTTTCCTTCTTCTTTTCTCTTTCTTCCTTTAAGCAGGAGAGCCCTTGATTCAAATAACTTTGCATTTTTCAACTAAATACATAAAATATAACTGCTCTGATTAATACAGTGAGCAGCCCCAGCTCAGATTCCCCTCCCGTTTCCCCCACTAGAGGGCGCTCCCCACACCGCACAAATACACCTGTGCACACATGCTCACACCCACATGAAGACACATGTGCACATATACACTCAAACATACACATGCATGCATGCACATGTTCACACAAACGTGAACCCACACATGCACACGAACACCACACACACACACACATTCACACAGACAGTGGGCCCTGCGAAGGCCTGAGGGCTTCTTGAAGCTTGCTGTGAAAACCACTATTTTAGTATACTTTTGGAAACAGCATTTGGGGTTATACTCCCTGGAATTTTGGAATACAAAAACCTCAAATGAACTTGTTTCAAGCTGAACAACCTGCCCTCTGTTCACAGAATCCACTTTCCTCTTAAATTTGAGAAGCAAAATCCACACACAACCATATGGGGTAGTTGGAGCTACAGTTCTCATTCCAAACTCCACAGGACAGGCAGGCATCGTGCATAAGCACGTGGTCATCGGCAAGCCCTGCCCTCGTGATGGTTTCCAGGCGTTAACAGGTTGACTCCGGGAGGCTGATGAGTACCCAGCAGATTCTGCCATAGAACTGGGCTCTGCCATTACCTTCCTGTCCTCTCAGACTCACTCTTTGTGGCCCTGAGCTGTCAGGACATTTGGTAAGGGTGGCTCCCCCCTGCACCAGGGCTGCGGGCAGAGTGCACTCCTGGCCACCAGGACCAGGTTAGGCAGAGAAACTGGGCCTCCCTGTTTGTGTTCAAAAGCTCCAGCTCCAGCCCATGAGGCAGTTAATTTAGCATTAAAAATGCTGCATTAAACATACTATTAAGCGTGGTTGCCTGGAAAAGCTCATAAAGATATGTTGCAGCTTTTCCCTTTCTCTGCAGCACAGCCCTGCAGTGCCCATCCTTACATTCAAGTCCAAATTTCGGAGAACAGGTGGCCCAATGCCAAAAGGTGAGTTGTATCCTTGTCCATTAGGCTATGTTTTTAAATAATTTGCAGAATTTGCAGAAAAGCAATATAAGGTCTTGTTTTCATTTCAAGGACTTACGGGCTCTGGACCTGCAGAGGAAGCTGTGAGTACAGTAATGTGAAGATACCATTTCTGATGGTGATGGGGATGAAGTCAGAACACAGTGTTTTCCAGTTTAAGGGGTTACCCCAAAGGAACCAGCCCAGATTAACACCATACCATCAATGCTGAAGTCCCCACACCTCCAAAAAGCAATAGCAACTACCCAAATGTCTGGTTTCCTCCACCCTCAGCTTTAGACTACCCTTTTCCCTAGTTAACCAAGAGACACCATGCCCCCTGTCCAACTCAGATTATAACTCTCAGATTACACAACCTGGAGAAAAAGGTATGAGGGCTGGAGCAGGCTGGGAGCTGAAATGGTAAGGATTTCCTTGAGAGAATCTGCAGAAAATTCTTGTTTTGGTGAGGGCAGAAAGGGCTTGGGAGAAGGAGAGAAGGCGGGTAGCAACTATATAGGCATATACATAGAAAGGGTCCTTCCTGCAGTTCTTACTGCCAAGCTGATGTTTAAGAGAGAAAATGTAAGAAGTAATCAAGGTTTATTTCTTGATTGCAGCAAGCATTTACTCAAGGCCTGTGATGCGTAGTGTGGTACAAATTGTTTTTAAACTATCCAAAAGCCACAAAGGAGGTGCAGGGCCACTGTGGAGAGCTGTAACTGTACTGTGAGGAGTTACAGCCTGACTGCTCTGGGTCTGGAAGAGTGGGTTATTCAGGGAGGTCAGAGGGCTGGAAGGTTTGTGCACCGAAGAACATGTTTAGAATACCTGGAGCGTGGTGTTCAAGGGTGAGGACCATGGTAGAAAATACACTGCAAAAGTAATGTATTTGAGCATATCATGGATAAAATGGGTCTAGGGATCCAGTGTCCAATTTAGAAATATAATTTTGGTATACCCCAGAGTGGATACATCAGAGGGGATCTGTGAGTGGGAAGGAAGTCAAATGTCATTGAGCAAGGTCTTGGAAGAGGTGATAAGGGCCCCATCTAAGGAATGGCAAGGTGGAGAGGAAGGGTTGTATCTGAAAGAATCTCTGGAGGGAGAAACAAGAGACTCAGGGATGCAGTGAAGGAGAGGTGTTAAGAGTGAAGTAGGGTCACGGATGATGGTGAACTTCATGACTTGATTAGTCAGCTGTATTTTCTCTTCCAAGGCCTGAGGAGAGGGAACGTAAAGGAGGCCCTCTGTCCATTCTTAGATCCTGACAGGTGTCAACATGAGTCACTTCCCCTTCCTCACCCTCCCAGAAAAGATGACATAAAACCTTTCCAGAACTCTTAAGACATTCATTATCTTGTTCTTTCACTATATTATTTCCAAATAGCAAGCCAATTTAGGCTGGGGAATTACTTTTAGTTATATCAAATGTAACTAGTAATACATACTGGTTCAGCCATCTTCAGCCTGTCATTTCATTTATGAGATGGGGAAATGAACCAGAATCTTTTTCTGCTTGAAATAGATGCTAGCTCTTCTCCTGGAAATAGCTGATCAATAAACATTTAAAGATCAGGACCTTGTTCTCACCATCACTGCGCTATCACTCAAGCTGGCTCTCATGGACTGAGCCCTTCCTTCTCTGCACCACTGGGAGATTAAATTTTCCAAAGACATAGCCTAGTGTAGTGGAATATGTTACTTTTTGGTTTAATTGTATTCTTTGGCCAAGAAATCTCACATTGTTTGGTAGAGTTCTGGCCCATTACCAATTACTAATGGGCAGTCCTGTGGCTTTGAGCCCATCATTGGCTGGAAGGATTGTTCAAGTTTTTAAGAGTTGATATGCAAACAGGAAGAGGAGAATGTGGGACTTGGTAGGTATGGACCAAGTCATATATTTTGAGCTATTTCGGCAACTTGCTTGTGAGGCACCTCTTCAAGTGGTTTCAAAATCTTCAAATCATTGGTTTGTAAAAATGCTATGAGTCCCTCAACTGTTCGTATACCAGATATCTTTACATCTAATAAAACCATCTTCTCCATTTAAAAATCATTCCATCCACTTTCTAGTCCATTATGCTACTCTGGGCTAATAGAGCAGAAACATCTGTCTTTGGCAGTTGTATTTAGAGTTTCTCCACAAATGTAGATTTCCATAAAAATAAAAATAAATGGAATCCAGAGCAATTCTTCTGCATGTGCTACCTGATTTTTATTGCATTTACCTCTGGATGTTTTTTAGGGCTGGGGGCATATTTATTTTTATTTTAAAATTTTAAAAGAAGAGACTTTATTTTTAAGTTCTACATAAGTCTTGGCCAGCTACAGTTTTGTGTCTCAATCAGTAAAGCATAATTTAAATGAGCATACAAGATTGTGAGAGGCTCTTAGATAATAAAGGCCCTTCCTTTAAGAGTTCTGATGTTTTTGAAACTGAACAAATCAATCACGTTGATTCATACAGCCTACTTAGCGTGGCCAGATTCAGCAAATAAGAATACGGATGTCCAGTTAAATTTGAATTTCAGATAAATAACAATTTTTAGTGTAAGTATGTTCTATGCACTATGTGGGACATAATTATACTAAAAAAATAGTACTCATTATTCATCTGATATTTACACTAGACACCCTCCATTTTATCTGGTAAACCTAAACCATCCATAAATTGAGGGTTAACATTGAAACCTCCTAACTCTGGCTTCCTTGACATTTTGTGTCTTTGCATAAGACATTTTTCAACCATTGGAATATTTTCTTTTGGAAAATAGCCCCTCTCTGTGCCTTTAGAGAGTGCTTCTAGGTTCTTAGTAACAAAGCATATGGGCCATCCTCAAAGGATAAATGCTAAATCTCTAAGGAAAAAATCTGAATTTCCATGAGTAGACATATGGAAAGATGGCTTTCTCTCCATTTCACTCACAACATGTGAAATGAAATGGGGATCCAATATTCTGGGCCATCGGGGAGGTTAAGATTGTGTCTTCAAAGTCATTCAAAGGTTAAGGCATTACTTCACACAATTCTCAGGCCATGAAGATGTTAGCTGAGTCTACAGCTAAGACTGTAATATGCTCTAAATACGGGCTTTTTGTAGCCATTTCTCTAAATTGCATTTGACAGAGACAAAGGATTCCACTTATATTCCAATGAAATTGCTTTACTATTAGACAGACCCTCTTAAGCATGTGTCCCTTCACAAGTGCTCAGGAGAGCACTTAGCATACTTTTCATAGGTTCCCACACAGACAAAAGATCCTATATTCACTTCCAAATTCCTCTGGAAAGCTGCTGACCTTAATTTCCCCTTCTCTCGCAGGATGAGAAGATTAAGGGAAAAAACTGACATGTCTGTGAGGTCATTTAAAGACCTAAGACAACCCAATTTATAAAGATATTATAAGACATCTGTATTAATCCCACCCTTAATTTGCTACATTCCAAAACTCTCTTCTCAGTGAGGATCATGTGATGACCTTGGAGATGGAGAATAACACTTTGCTTTCGTAGACAAGGGACTGATGGCCAAAGAAAGACGTGCCTTGCCCACAGTCACACATCAAACATAAGACACAGTTGTATCTCACACCCAGGTTTCCTGAATCTTTTATCCCATAATTATTTCTATCTTATCAATTTACTCTATGCATAGGTGAAAAACAGTTTGGGGTATATTATTGTTTAAAAACAAAAGCCAGTGTACCCACATTCACAACAGCTGAGAAGAAGCAACTCAAGTGTCCAAAGATGGATGAATGGGTAAACAAAGTGTGGTCACTACATACATGGAATATTATTCAGTCTTCAAAAGGAATACAGTTTTGACCTAGGCTACAACACAGATGAATCTTGAGGACACTGAGCGAAGTGAAATGGGCCAGTCACAAAAGGACAAATACTGTATGGTTCCATTTCTATGAGGTCCCTGCAGTAGTCAAATTCATAGAGACAGAAAGAAGAATGGTAGGGACTGGGGAAGATGGGTGGGAAGGGAGGGATAAGAGGGAAAAAGGGGCATTACGATCAGCAGACGTAATGTTGGGGGGGCACAGGGAGGGCTGTACAACTCAGAGGAGACAAGTAGTGATTCTATAGCATCTCACTACGCTGATGGACAGTGACTGTAATGGGGTTGGTGGGGGGACCTGATGAAGGGGGTAGTTTAATAACCATAATATTGCACATGTAATTGTAGATTAATGATACCAAAATAAATTATAAAAAAAAAGAGAGAAGAATGGTGGTTGCCAGGGGCTGGGGGAGGGGGAAAGGGGAGTTAGTATTTAATGGGCACAGTTTCCATTTTCTGCAAGATGAGTTCTGGAGACTGCCTGTCACCAATGTGCATGTACTTCCACTACTGAACTGTACTCTTAAAAATGGTCAATTTGGTAAATTTTATGTAATTTCAACCAACAACTTTTAAAAAGCCTCATCAGACAAAAGGAACCTGATTTTCTGAGATTCTAAGACTCTCCCTTCAAGTGCTATGCCAGTAAGAATTGGGTTTAAAACTGAGAACAGGCTGTAAGCATTCAATGATGTAAAGGAAATAACAGTGGTTAGGAAATCTACATCTAGGGCAGACACTGGTGACCTTTAGAAAGGAGGATGCAATGTTTTTTGGGTGACCTGAGTGAGTAGGACAGAGACTGCAGGCAAGAGACCCATCCCCTCCCAGGACACCTCACAGGGCTCCGCCATGTCATGCAGGAGACTCAATTTGGTTGAGCATTTTCAGTATAAAAATGTAAATAGCCCTACAAGGGTTATATTCCAAAACCCCTAGCACAAGCCTTCTCTGGGCTTCCCAGCTGATATTCTCTCTCCAGTCCATTCTCCTTTTGCACCTATGGCCCCCCAAACTCCTCCTGCCCAGCACTTAGCAAAGGATGTGATTCACCTGCCCTGTCCTAGATGTAGATTTCCTAACCACTGTTATTTCCTTTACATCATTGAATGCTTACAGCCTGTTCTCAGTTTTAAACCCAATTCTTATTGGCATAGCACTTGAAGGGAGAGTCTTAGAATCTCAGAAAATCAGGTTCCTTTTGTCTGATGAGGCTTTTTAAAAGCCTCCTCCTTTTGCACCTGTGGCACCCCAAACTCCTCCTGCCCAGCACTTAGCAAAGGATGTGATTCACCTGTTATATGTTTTCTGTTTAAAATCTGTCCACTCTCAGCTCCCTGAAGGCAGGCGTGGCTCCTCCTCTGTTCTTGTGACTTGCATCTAGCATACTGTTTAGAACAGAGCAGGCTCACAATGTAAATGTCTGGGTCTGTTAACAAGCAGCTTAGAAGCTGAGGAGGTCCGTGAAGCTCAGCGAGGCAGTGAGAAAGCGAGGTTGCTGAGGTGGCACTCAAGTTCCCCCTCCCATCTGCTCAGCAGCTACAAAATGAACATTCTACCCAGACCCCCATAAAATATGATGTGAGGGCCTCCTACAGGAAGCACTAAAATAAACCTAAGATTTCAATTTCCAACTTTTAAGATGGGGTAAATTTTAAAAAGCATATTTTTTAACCCTTCATATTTCAATTCTACCTATTTGAACACTGTAAACATTTCCTATTTGATACTTAATAGGAACTAGCACTAATTATACAAAATAGGAATACCTTTATCCCACTATTTTAGCAGAATATTATCAGCATGTGTATAAATATATGTTTTTTCCAAAACACTTTTTTCCAGTACCCTTAATATGTGGCCTATTAAATATTCTTTATATGTGATCTATTAAATTTGCTTCTATGGGCATTGAAACATCAAATAATAATCCTTTGTGAAATCTCTCTCCGTGACCACCAGTGTCCTGTAGATTTTCTCTGTAGAAAGAAACTACAAGGAGAGATGACTGTGCTATGAACATTCTGAGCCAAGTTTTTGAGATTTTGCATCAACGCTGTAAGTTATGGTATTATACAGCTGGTAAGCCACTTAAATTGAATCTAGGCCCATATTGTAACCCAAATTTATTCACTGCTGCTTTCATCCATAGAAAAGCAAAACAAGCTGATGGCTTATTGTATTACAAGTGATTTTAACAGAAACATTTTCCGTTTTGCCATTTTCCTCCTATGAAAAATCAATTGCAAAAGTCTTTGTCTAAGGTCAAAGGGTTGCAAAGCCATTTGAAAAGTCATTAGCTTGTTTTGGAAGTTGGAAAATGATATTTTAAAAATACATATTCAACAGAAAATGGGAAACATTTCATTCTCTACTTTCCTGTTTTCTACAAAATAAAATACCCAAGGATGTAACAAAGCTTGACATGAACCTCTAACTCCCCTGTACACGTAGGAAACTACCAATGAGGTGGAAGCCAGCCAAATTCCTTTGTTTCCTGGGCTGCGTATCATTTCAAATATCACTTCAACACCGTGTGGAAGCTTCAGGTGAATTTCTGATTGGATGAAATAGAATACAAGATTTTTTTGTTACCAATTGGCTTCATTCCTGATGGACGTTTGGTGTTTTTCCCCAAAACTCAAAAATACTGTTTTTTCCTAAGGACTTCCCATTTCTGCCCCTTCCCATTACTACACTGGTTCCATTTAGACTATGTGTCACCATGAGACCCCAGGTGGTAAAGCTCCCACTCTGAAATAAGCTGAGAAAGGTGGCAGTGCCTCGCCTGGAATGTCACAATTTGATAGCATAACACAAGACTTTCAAGCCTAGTATTTAAGAAATGAAAGCCAACATCTGCTCTCCTTGGGGTCTAAGCAAATTACTCTTTACTCAGCAAAACTACCTTTTCATTCCTCCTCCTAGATAGCTCAGTTTTATAACTGACAAGGAATACTCACAGCAATATTTGTAAGGCAACGATTTCTTGATTGATGCTAATGATTTCCAGATGTCCTAGTGTCTCTCCTCTCTTCTTGATGTAGCATTTTAATATTTCCTTCAGCCATTTAAGTTTTAAAAACCAAAGTTATTCTGACATGAAGTAATCACAAAACTTAACAGGGTCAAGCTCAAGTATTGGCATCTAAGCTGAAATCTGTATGGTAGAAATGAATTATGTAGTTATGTAACTCATATCAAGATGAAACATGGAATAAAATAACACAAAAAAAGTCTTTATGAAAAAAATTCCTCCCTGTACACAATACAGTAGTTCCTCAAAAAATTAAAATATGATCTATCAATTCCACTTCTGGGTATATACCCAAAAGAATTAAAAGCAGGGTCTTGAAGAGATATCTGTATGTTCATGTCTATAGAAACATTACTCACAATAGTCAAGAGGTAAAAGCAACCCAGGTGTCCATCAACAGATGAATAAACTTTGTTCTCAAAGTTCTCTTATTTCAAAGTGGGAGCTTTACCCCCTGGGCCTCATGGTGACACATAGTCTGAATGGAACTAGTGTAGCATGGGACTGATGGCTGCTGAACAAACTCAAGTCTCATCACCCCCATCACTCCCATTCCCCTGCTCACCTGCCCAGCCCCAGTTACCAAAGACAGAGTTTGCCTGACCCAACTCTGGGCAGGCTCACACCACGTGGAGCTAGAGGGATGGGCCTCTGCATGATTGCTAGCATGTGCAGAAAAAGAGTATTATAGCACATGTTCTCAGGAACAGTAACTAGCTGTACAACAAAGACTATTAATTTCACTTTATTTTGATCCCCTTTTCCACTTGAATTTATATTCCCTCTGGTCTAGAAATGATTCCTGTTCCAGAAAGAAGAGGCCTTGAGGCAGGCCATGTTACCAATTTCATTCTACTCATAAATTGTCCAACTTTAAGCATATATTCATCCAGCTCATTTCAGAGCATGAATCAGAACAGAATATGCTAAATCTTGCTCTGAAGTCATTTCTAACATCATGTCCTTCAGATACTAATGAAAAAAGTCTCTGGATCTAAGGTTTTGGCCTGTCCCATATAATGAGGTGTCAGATCACTGTCACAGCATTTAAAGCAAGGGAAAAAGTTAATGATGAGCAAATAATGCATGGTCTATGTAAAAATAACAAGGAGGTGTTCCTTATTTTCCTTATCTATCATTCTAAGCACCATGGGATCAAATCCCTGAGAAAGTGAAGCCTAAGCCCTCTACTAATGTGATTGGAATTCAGTTTAAACAGAATAAGCTAAATACAGAGAGTTTCAGTGAATAATATATAAGCAGTTAAAAGTACTTTGTTTGCTCCCCTATCTGTCATGGGCACTGATTTGAAATTAGAATGCCTGCACAAAGATCATGGTAACATTGTTAATGTTATTCTGATTGTGAAGGACAACAATATTTTATACTTTGTCATAGACGTCTACAGAGAACTATTAACCACCGTGCAATTAGAATCAGGTTTATAAGACCTGGAAGACCTTAATTCAACTTTAAAACATTGTAAGGAGACTGTGACAGTTTACGTAATATCTCTCAGCACTCTGCAGGGACACCTCAGAGATATTGTGGGTTCAGTTCCAGACCACTTCAATAAAGGTGAGTCAAATAAATGTTTTGGTTTCCTGGTGCATATAAAAGTTATGTTTACCTCATACTGTAGTCTATAAAGTGTGCAATAGCGTTATGTCTAAAACAACAATATACATACCTTAATTAAAAATACTTTATGGCTAAAAATTGCTAACCACTTTCCGAGCTTTCACCAGGTCATAATCACTTTGCGGGCAGAGGGTCTTGCTTTGATGTTGAGGCTGCTGACTGATGAGAGTGGTGGTTGCTGAAGGCTGGGGAGGCTGTGGCAATTTCTGAAAAGAAGTGAAATCTGCAGCACTGACTGAATGTTCCCTTCATGAACAATTTCTCTGTAGCATCCAATGCCATTTGATAGCATTTTACCCACAATAGAACTTTGAATATTGGAGTCAGTTATCTCACACCTTGCCACACCTTTCTTAATGAAGTTTATGTAATATTCTAAACTCACCTATAAGAAGCAGCTCCTCATCTATTAAAATGTTACTATGAGATTATAACAATTCAGTCATATTTTCAGGCTCTACCTCTAATTCCAGTTCTCTTGTTATTTCTACCACCTCAGCAGTTACTTCATCCTCTGAGGTCTTGAACTCCCCAAAGTCATCCATGAGGCTTGGAATCAACTTCTTCAAATCTCCTATTTCTTTCTTATAATTTATTTTGGTATCATTAATCTACATTTACATGTGCAATATTATGGTTATTAAACTACCCCCTTCATCAGGTCCCCCCACCAACCCCATTAGAGTCACTGTCCATCAGCGTAGTGAGATGCTATAGAGTCACTACTTGTCTTCTCTGAGTTGTACAGCCCTCCCCGTGTCCCCCCAACATTACATCTACTAATCGCAATGCCCCTTTTTCCCCCTTATCCCTCCCTTCCCACCCATCTTCCCCAGTTCAAAACTCCTATTCATGTTGCTATTTTGACCTCTTCCCATGAATCATGAATGTTCTTAGTGGCATCTAGAATGGAGAATCCATTTGAGAAGGTTTTCAATTTACTTTGCCCAGACTCATCAGAAGAACCACTATCTATTGCAGTTATAGCTTTACAAAATGTATTTCTTAAATAATAAAACTTGAAAGTCAGAATGAATCCTTGTACCATAGGCTGCAAAATGGATATTGTGACAGCAGCATGAAAACAATGTTGATCTTGCTGTCCGTCTCCATCAGAACTCTTGGGTGACCAGGTGCATTGCCAGCAAGCAGTAATATTTTGAAATATTTTTTTTTTTGAGCAGTGGGTCTCAATAGTGGGCTTAAATATTCAGTAAGTCATGTAAACAGACGCGCTTTAATCTAGGCTATGTTGTTCCATTTCTAGAGCACAGAGTAGCTTTAGCATAATTTTTAAGGGCCCTACCATTTTCAGAATGGTAAATGAGCACTGGCTTCAACTTTAAGTCACCAGCTTTAGAAGCCCCCCAAAAGAGAATCGGCCTGTCCTTCGAATCAAAGCCAGGCATTGATTTCTCCTCTCTAACCATGAAAGTTCTAAATTCTTCCAATACAAGGCTACTTGTCTACACTGAAAATTTGTGGTTTGGTCTACCCACCTTCATCGGTTATCTTAGGTAGATCTTCTGGATAACTTGCGGCTTCTCCGTCAGCACTTGCTGCTTCACCTTGCACTTTTATGTCATGGAGGGGGCTTCTTTCCTTAAACCTCATGAACCAACTTCTACTAGCTTGCAACTCTTCTTCTGCAGCTTCTCCCCATCTCAGCCTACACAGAATTGAAGGGAGTGAGGACCTTGCTCTGGGTTAGGCTTTGGTTTCAGGGAATGTCGTTAGATCTTCTATCCAGTTCACTCAAATTTTCTCCATAACAGCGGTGGGGCTGTTCCACGTCCTCATTATTTGTGTGCTCACTGGAGTAGCATTTTTAATTTTCTTCCAACTCTCTCTTTGCGTTCACAATTTGGCTGTTTGGCACAAGAGGCCTATCCTGGCTTTCAACATGCCTTCCTAACTAAAGCTTAATCATTTCTAGATTTTGATTAAAGTGACAGACATGAAACTCTTCCTCTCACTCGAACACTTAGAGGCCTAATTTCAATATTGTTGTGTCTTAGGGAATGGGGAGGCCCAAGGAGAGAGAGAGAGAGATTGGGGGATGGCAGGTCAGCGGAGCCTTTATCCATGAAGTTCATCTTATATGGTATCCCAAAACAATTACAAAAGCAACATCAATCATAACTGATCACAGGTCATCATAACAAATATAAAAATAATGAAAAAGTTTGAAGTGTTGTGAGAATTACCAAAATGGGACACAGAGCCATGAAGTTAGCAAATGCCATTGGAAAAAGGGTGCTGGTAGACCTGCCCAGCACAGGTTTACCACAAACCTTTAATTTGCAAAAAACGCAGTATCTGTGAAGTGCAATAAAGTAAAGCCCAATAAAATGAGGTACGCCTGTACTTCTCTTGATAACAAATTTACCAGACACTCTTTACACTGGAAAATGTAAGATAGTTGGGGAAAAGTTCAGACTGAGAAAAAACTGTAAGGTAAGATTTTTCCAATATTATAAAATATTTGAAAGCTATATTGTTCCATGTTTATGAAATTTTTTAAATTACCTGTATTTCCAATCTTTTTAGTCATTTTAGCTTTAGAATATTATCCTCCACTCTACACTGAAAACTTAATTCACCCTTCTTTCAGGCATTAAATGAATATAAAAGAACTTCTCAGCCTCTGATGCCATTGGGGAAGAGTTTTTTCAGGCATGATCATTTGCACGGATGACTCTGTTACAGTGCTCTATAACAAGAGCAATGGGAATTAAAATTTTGAACTTGAGTGTGTCATTATTGCCCCCAAGAACGCTACCCTTCTCTTTCCTGGCTCTCACTTGACTATCTATAAAGGAACCAGTAAGTAAAAGCACCAACTCATGTAGTTGGTTCTTGAATTCAAAAACTTCCATGAAGAATGCTATTCCACAAATGTTTAAACTGAGAATGAGATGTGGACTCCAGAAGAGACAAGTATGTAGGAAATAGATCAAGAGTTGGTGATCATCTTCATTTTTCACAAGGGCCTTTTCTACCTCTATTACTTTTGTCTGTCTGTGATCCAGCTCTTGAGAAGTCTATTTTAGCATCCACCATCATGGCAAGAGCTCTTTCAATAAGCAGAACAGGAACTGCTACAATGGTGACATGATTTCAGCCAGAAACTAGATTTGCCTCCAGGGAGTGAAGGCAGCTCTGTGCATGTTAAATTTTGTATGTGGTTGAAACCTTCTTCCCATTTACTGGGTCTAAAAGGGAATAAAATGCATGTTTTAATTTTTAAGTCCTTTATTTGTTTTCAGAGGAATATTTTAATGCATCTTACATACTTCTTTAAAAGATGACACCAAGAATAACCTGCAAAACTTATGCTCTTAGGTTTGCCCAATTTCACCCAAATATAGTATACAGCATTACTGCATCTATCTTATGTTCTGAAGTATTCCAAATTTGACTTCAGTGAAACAGTAAACACTCTTTTTCTATTATTTCCTTACTTGTTGTTAATCCCACTCATCTGACATCAAATGAAATCTTGTTGTCTTTCCCTACAAATATGTATAACAGTAACAATATTATACACAGCTCTAATAGTAGGATAACTCCATTTGGATTCCAGGACCTGATTTCAATGTGTGTAGGTATGTGGGAGGGGGTCTTCCCACACATGCTAACACCAAGCAATTCTCAGACACCAGCAGGGTGTTTCTGATGCTATCTTCAGGGAGACAGCACCAGATTCTCCAGGTTAAGGGCTCTGCCCTGCAAGACTGCCCTCCCTCTCCCACTCCAGACACCAGTTGCAGGCCCCAGGCAGTTAAACCTGTGCTTCTGACCTACGGGCTACAGATTGGAGGTTCCCACAACCTCCCCTTTAGGTTCAATTAACTTGCTAGAGCAGTACACAGAACTCAGGAAAATACATTTATCAGTTTAATAAAAGATACTCTAAAGGTACAAGTTAACAGCCAGATAAAGAGAGACATAGGGCAAGGTCCCAAATAAAGGAGCTTCCATCCTCATGAAGCTTGGGGTTTGGCTCCGTGGCACATGGAGGTGTTCTGGTTCCCCAAGCATAGAAGCTTTCCCCGGCTTCAAAGCAGGATCCAACTAAGCAGAGCAGAGAGTGGTAAGCTTTTCTCAGGGGTTTTGTGAGGGCTTCAATGCATAGTCATGATTGACTAAATTATTGGCCATTGGCTGATTCAGCCTCCAGCCCCTACCCTTGGAGGATCCAAAGTCTCTCATTAACATGACAAAGCACCCATTTCACCCTTAAGTCTCTGCAGTGTTTGCAGGGACTGGATGAAGACCAAATACACCTGGGAAATATATATTTGGTCATGTGAATGACCAAACATGTATTTCCTATAACTCATTATATCACCCTTGTGAACAACTATTGATTATGCTTTCTTATTGGTGAGGCTTTTCCTCAAGGCTCCTAAAGCACATTCATAGAATCCCCTTGGGGGCCTTTAAAAAATACAGGTGCCACTCACATACATACACAGTCAACTGATCTTTGACAAAGGAGCAAAAGCAAAACAATGGAGCAAAAATAGTCTTTTCAATAAATGGTGCTGAAACAACTGGACATCCACATGCAAAAAAAAAAGAATCTAGACACAGGCCCTACACTCTTCACAAATATTAACTCAAAATGGGTCATAGACCTAAATGTAAAATGCAAAACTATGATATTCCTAGAAGAAAATAGGGAAATATATAGGTGACCTTGGCAGTGACTTTTTAGATACAACAGTCATGATCCATGAAAGTAATAATTGATAAGATGGATTTCATTAAAATTAAAAACTTCTGCTCCATGAAAGATAATGTTAAAAAAATGAGAAAACAAGATGCAGACTGAGAGAAAATATTTGCAAAAGACACATCTGATAAGAAACTATTTCTCTAAAATGTACAAAGAGCTCTTAAAATTCAACAGTGAGAAAACAAACAACCTAGTTTAAAAAATGGGCCAAAAACCTTGACAGATACTTCACCAAAGATAGCAAAAAAGCATGTGAAAAGATTCTTCATATCATATCAGGGAAATGCACATTAAAACAACAGTGACATAACACTACAAACTTATCAGAGTGGACAAAATCCAGAACACTGACACCACCAAATGCTGACAAAGCTGTGGAGCAACAGGAACTCTCACTCACTACTGATGGGAATGCAAAATTGTGCAGCTACTTTGGGTGAAAATTTGGCAGTTTTTTACAGAAGTAAACATACTTTGACCATATGATCCAAAAATCTCACTCCTTGGTACGTACCAAAAAAGTCCACACAAAAGCCTGCACATAGATGTTTATAGCAGTTTCATTAAAAATTGAATTAAAATTTAGAAATAGCCTAGATGATCTTCAGTAGGTGAATGCATAAACTCTAGTACATCCAGGCAATGGAATGTTATTCAGTGCTAAAAAGAAATGAGCAATCAACCAGTGAGAAAACAGAGAAGAACATTAAATGCATATTATTATGGGAAAAAAGCCAATCTGAATAGGCTACACACTGTATGATTTCAATTACAGATATTCTGAAACAAGTAAAATTTTGAAGAAAGTCAAAAGATCAGTGGTTGCCAGATCAAGAGTAGCAGTAGTGGTAGTACTGATGAATAGGTGGAGCACAGAGGAGTTTTAGGGCAGTGAAAGCACTCTGTATGATACCATAATGATTGGTACATGTCATTACACATCTGTCCAAACCCATAGAATGTACACCACAAAGAGTGAACCGTAATGCAAACTATGGACCTTGGGTGATTATGATGTGTCCGTGTAGGTTCTTCAGTTGTAGCAAATGCACCTGTCTAGTGCAGGATGGGAGAGTCTGTACATGTGTGAGTAGAGGGTATATGTGAAGTCTCTGTAGCATCCCATCAACGGTGTTATGAACCTAAAACTACTTTAAAACAGTAAGGTCTCAATATAAAAAAATTTTACATACATGAAAAAACAAGAGATGCCCAAATCCCTAGTTAAGTTATACTGAATCCACATCCCTAGAAATAGGGTTCAGGCTTGTGTGTTCGAAAAAGGACCCTACATAATTCTGATTTGCACCCTGATTTGTAAATTCCATGAGCACCATTTGATAAACACCTGTTATTCAGATTGCATTTAATAATGAGATTTAAAAAAAACTTTAACATGGATATTAAATGATGTGAGATTATGGGGAAATGACGAGATTATGTTTGGCCTCCTTTTGCCTAAACTGTGCCTCTTCTGTCATGTGAAAAGAAGCAACAGTGTGGAAATTCTATTACTCTAATATATCTGCTTCCTCAAAGTCCTAGCTCAAGGTGTGATGCCATTTTAAAAGCCCAATACTGCCTTTCAGTATGGCCAAATGAACTCTTTTCACTTGTATCCCCAATGTCCACTTTCCAATTTCTGATTCTGTTTGCAGCTTGGAGATACAATATATTCTTAAAATCTCTTTAAAACTCCTTCCAGATTCTCTGAACAGGCCCCTGGAGAAATGCTACAAAATGTACACCAGAAGTTCTATACGATATAGATTTCTTTTTAATTCGGCATTACATCATTGGTTTTTGAAGCAGCTGCTTTAAAAGAAATATTTTTCCTTCTCCCATATCAAATAAATAATGCTTAAAAGCTAAGATGCTAAGAGATCTTGGGAAAAAAGAATCATAGAAGACTCAAGCTTCTCAACAGAGTAGAATTTCTTAAAAGCAGAACAGGTAATTCATTTTTTAGTGAAGTTTAGGCATTATGGACACCTTGAGTCACCCTCCACACACATACACACACACAAACACATAAAAAAGACTATTTAGCTCAGACTATCACAGCGAAGATGAAACCTATAAAATGAACTTAACCTCAGGGCATAATAATGGAAGACTACAAAGTATATATTGCCTACCTGTGCCATACTAGAGGATGAGTAAGCTAAGAAAATACTTGCCAGAATTCTCAGTCCTTACAGCATTAAGATTGTATTGAAATGTGCAGTCCTTATGTAAGTTAAGAAAACTCTTCATTAAATACAGTGTTTTATAGACCTTGGTTCCAGCTTCTGTTAATGGTGAAGTAGGTTGATCAGACTTACCCTCCTTAAGGTAACAAAGATAAATCTGGAAAAGCAGAAAACAAAAGAACTCTTTGAAGTGACCAAAAGTAAGCAGAAACTGGAAGGGACTCTACCCTTGAAATATCAAATGCAGTAGGTGATATTTGCTAATCTGAGATTTTTTGCTTGAGTGCATTCCTTAATCTCCATGTATTTAGGCAGCAGAAATATGCAACCTCACTGGCTTAAGGTACCAGGGGACAGACTTAGAGGCTCACAGAGAAATAAGCAGATTATGTGGGAAATCTTAGAAGGAAAGGAGTCTCAAAGGTTAAGCACAAAAATTTGTGTTCAAAAATATGAATAAATTCTTGGCAGACTTCTAAATGAAATATATATGGAGGTGATCACAGGAGGGCCCACACAAAAAGAAAGAGCTAAAAGTTTAAGTAACTGAGCAGAGATTTCAGCTACTTCCAATCATATGGGAGAGAGTTGGGAATTCAAATCCATTCAAGTCAACTGCCAACCAGAATGAAAGCTACTCTTCAGAAGAATGTCATAGAATCCAGAGTCTCTATAATGTGTCGTCCATAATGTCCATCATACAATCAAAAATCACCAAACCTACAAAGAAACAGGAAAATGCAACACACATTTTTTTAAAAAGTAGTCAACATAAACAGACACTGAGGTGGCCCAGATATTGGAATTAACAGAGAAAGATTTTAGACTGGCAAGTATAAATATGTTGAATCTTAAAAGAAGATATATGAATAACAAAAAAACAGATGCAGTATCTTAGCAAAGAAATAGAAAAAATATAAAACAATGAAATGGCAGCTCTAGAGATGAATAACTATGATGAAAAACTCACTGGATGGACATAGTAGCTTACAAGAAAGAGCTAATGAATTTTTAAAAATTATTATTCATTGTAAACAACAGAGAGAAAAGACTGAAGAAAAATGAACAGAATCTTAGAGACCATTGAGATAACATCAGTTGTCACAGACGGAAAAGATAGAATGAGAGTGAAAACAAATGTTAGGATATAATGGTTAAAATGTCTGAAATTTAATAAAGATCTAAGAATCTCCATAAACTTCAAACAGAATAAATACAAAGAAAACTACACTCAGTACATCATAGTCAACAGCTAACACCCAAATATTAGGAGAAAATCTTGAAAGCAAATAGAAAATAATAATGGCGTAACAGTGATAAGAATGATGGTGACTTCTCACCAGAAACAGTGGGGGTCAAAAAATAGTTGAATGACATCTCTGAAGTATTGAAAGATATTAAATCAACTCACAGTTCTACAATCAGCAAAACTATCCTTCAAAAAATGATCACAAAATGGATATTTTCAGATAAAAACTAAGAATTCATCACCAGCAGACCTATATTACAAAAAACATTGAAATAATTTCTTCAAGCTAAAGAAAAATGGCACCAGATTGTGATGCAGCTTTAAGGAAGGAATAAATATCATTGCAAATTATAAATATGTGGGTAATAATAAAATACTGTATCACTATATATACATACATACATACACATCTTTTTTCTTTTAGTTTCTTTAAACAGCAAGATATTGATATGATTTTCCATTCTCTGAATTGGGTAGATCCAAAGGCTTTCCATGAAGCTTTAAGGACACTGAATGGGAGCCATGAAGTTTCTACCTCTAGGTGATCATTTTGTACATTGAAATTTGCCATTCATTTGATGTCCACATACATAGTAGAGTCCTTGAGAACAAATCCTTGAGAAGAAATTCAATTCTTTAGTGCAAAGAAGTAAAATATCTCATAAGGATAGAGATATCCTTATGTTCTGGTCTTAATATAGAATTAGATGTTTCACATAAGTAAGTTTTCAGTAACTGAAACTTTATTATTTTAACTGCAAAACAGTAATGTTTCTAAAATATTTTTCTTACCATCCTAACAGGAATATAGTGAACACACCTTAGCCTTCCATTTATGATTTACATTAATATTTAAGGACAACATCCCACTGAAGCTATTCAGTTAATGTATGATTTTTGATCCCTCAAGTAATGACATCAGACTACTGTGCTTTTTGAATTCATATGTTTCATTCATTTATTCACCTCTTCATCTATTAATTAATTTACTGAACGAAAAACATGCACTCTCCTAGATGTTAAAGATACAGTGATGAATAAAACTATCCCAGTCTTCGAAGAGCTCACAGTAAAGGAAAATAAACAAGTAAAAAAATAGTTTTACTAGACAATGCATGATCTTTGGAATTAATCGTTGCATTATTTTAAAATGCATTTTTTTCCTTTCTTGAATATAAACATGAACAAATTCTTCATGAACATATCTCCACGGGCAAGGGAAACAAAAGCAAAAATGAACAAGTGGGACTATATCAAACTGAAAAGCTTCTGTACAGCAAAGGACACCATCAGTAGAACAAAAATGCATCCTACAGTATGGGCGAATATATTCATAAATGACGTATTTGATAAGGGGTTGACACCCAAAATATACAAAGAACTCATGCACCTCAACAAACAAAAAGCAAATAATCCAATTAAAAAATGGGCAGAGGATCTGAACAGACACTTCTCCAAAGAAGAAATTCAGATGGCCAACAGGTACATGAAAAGATGCTCCGTATCACTAATCATCAGAGAAATGCAAATTAAAACCGCAATGAGATATCACCTCACACCAGTTAGGATGGCCACCACCCAAAACACAAACAACAACAAATGTTGGCAAGGATGTGGAGAAAGGGGAACCCTCCTACACTGCTGGTGGGAATGTAAATTAGTTCAGCCATTGTGGAAAGCAGTATGGGAGGTTCCTCAAAAAACTCAAAATAGAAATACCATTTGACCCAGGAATTCCACTCCTAGGAATTTACCCTAAGAATGCAGCAGCCAAGTTTGAAAAAGACAGATGCACCCTTATGTTTATCACAGCACTATTACAATAGCCAAGAAATGGAAGCAACCTAAGTGTCCATCAGTACATGAATGGCTAAAGATGTGGTCCATATACACAATGGAATATTATTCAGCCATAAGAAGAAAAAAAATCCTACCATTTGCAACAACATGGATGGAGCCAGAGGGTATTATGCTCAGTGAAATAAGCTAGGTGGAGAAAGACAAGTATCAAATGATTTCACTCATCTGTGGAGTATAAAAACAAAGACAAAATTGAAGGAACAAAACAGCAGGAGACTCACAGAACCCAAGAATGTACTAACAGTTACCAAAGGAAAAGGAACTGGGAGGATGGGTGGAAAGGGAGGGATAAGGGGAAAAAGGGGCATTACTATTAGCACACATAATGTGGGGGGGTGGGGCACGGGGAAGGCTGTATAGCACAGAGAGGACAAGTAGTGATTCTATAGCATCTTACTATGCTGATGGACAGTGACTGTAATGGGGTATGTGGTGGGGACTTGATAATGGGGGAGTCTAGTAACAACAATGTTGCTCATGTAATTGTATATTAATGATACCAAAATATAAATAATAATAATAATAATAATAAATTCAAAAATGAAAAATAAAATGTGTTTTTTTCATTTCTTAGCTGTGTGATCCTGTGTCAGTTCATTACCATTTCTGAATCTAAGTTTTATCATCTTTAAAAATGGGAAACTGGTAGCTCCTTATAGAGTTCTTAGTAGGCAATGGTCTGGTCCTACAACATATTAGGCATTTTAAAATGTGAATGTTATTATCATGTATGATGACAGCACAGAATACCATAAAAGTACTCAGAAGAAACAGAAAATTTCCTAGAGACTGTGATATTTTGTGTTTCTTTGTGATTTGTCTGTTCCTCTTGGTCAGTGGATCATAATACATCCCCCTCTGATCCTTAGGATTCTAGTGAGATGAGGAGCATGAGAGCTGTCAGCACTGAGACAGGAGAAAGCAAGCTAAGATACATTCTTTACAACACTGGGTGCCTGCACTGGTAGTCATAGGAGCTTTCTTGTGCTGACAAATATCCAAGAGGCAGAACCAGCAGAGTTAATAAGAAATCACATTGATGGATCATACTTGGGGTGTCAGTCTTCTTTATGAAACTGGGGGAAAAGGTAGTCTTTGCCTTGTCTCTGAAGCTGCCTTCCTCCATGGACTGGGATGAAATAAAGGCTCAATAAACACCTCATACACAGAAACATACAAACATGACCTGGATTCTTCTCCTACATGAACCCAGGACATACACATAGATATGTACAATGGGCAAGGATGCAGAGACTCAAGTAAGAAAAATCTTGATTCTTAAATGGAAACATTAGATTTCATCCTACAGGCAAGTTATAGCCACTAAAAATTTTGAACAGAAGAATCATATGATCCAAATGATGTTTGAGGAATACTCCTCCAATGGTGGGTGATGGAGCAATTTGTGAAACTGTAAATTGCTACTATCATCTTCTAAAAAGTAATAGTAAAATGCTCAGGAAAGCAATATGGTACACCACATTTCAAATTCCCTCAAGCACTAATAAGAGATTTCAACCTTTGCATGATAATACTGATGTTAACAATAAATAGTTAAAACTTGCTGAGCACTAAATAAACCCTCACATAAATTGCCAAATGATTTTCAACAAAGATACCGAGACCATTCATAAGGGAAAGGGTAGACTTTTCAATAAATGATTTTGAGAAAACTGGAAATCTATATGCACAAAAACGAAGTTAAAACCTTACCTTACACCATATACAAAAATTAACTTAAAGTGGACCACAGACATAAAAGTAAGAACTAAAACTATAAACTATTAGAAGAAACACAGCAGAAGAGCTTTACAGCATGGGGTTTGGCACTGATTTTTTGGATATGACTCCAAAAGCACAACAAAAGCAGAAATAGATAAAAATTACAAACTTCTGTTCATCAAAGGACACAATTAATAGAGCGTAAAGGCAGCCCACAGAATGGGAGAAAATATTTGCAGATCATATATCTAATAAAGTGTTAATATCCAGAATATATAAAGCACTCCTATAATTCACCAACTAAAAAACAACCCAATTTTAAAAATTAACAAAAGACTGGAATAGATAATTCTCCAAAGAAGATATACAAATGTCCAACAAACATGAAAAGACGCTCAATATCACTCATCATTAGGGAAATGCCAATCAAAACCACATGAGATATCATTTCACATCTATTAGAATGGCTACTGTAAGAAGAAAAAGAATAATTGCAAGTGTTAGCAAGGATGTGAAAAAATTGGAACCCTTATGCACTGTTAGTAGAAATGTAAAATGATTAAGATGCTATAGAAAAGAGTATCACAATTCCTCAAAAAATTAAAAATAGTTTACCATACAATTCGGTGGTTCCACTTCTGGGTATATATATCCAAAAGGAGTGAAAGCGGGGTCACAAAAAGATATGCATACATACATGTTCATAGCAACATTATTCACAGTCACCAAAAGGGGAGGCAATGCTGGCATCCCCTGACTGATGAATAGATAAACAAAATGTGGTGTATATATATAAAATGGGATATTATTCAGCCTTAAAAAGGAAAGAAATTCTGACACATGACACAAGATGAAACTTGGGGACATCTAGATACTTCCTTTAAGTGGAATCTTATAGTGTTCCTTTGTGTGTGGCTGACGTATTTCACTTAGTATGAAACTTGGGGATATTACACAGTAAGATTCCACTCAAAGGAGTTATCTAGAATAGTCAAACTCATAGAGACAAAGGAGAATCGTGGTTGCCAGGGAGTGGGGGAGAGGGAGGATTGGAGAGGTATCATTTAAGGGTATAGTTTCAGTTGGTAAAAATGCGCAAGTTCTGTCACAGACAGAGAAGGGACCAGCATTACCAAAGGGAAGGAGTTGGGAAAGGTGGTTGGGGAGGGAGGGAGAAGGGGATTAAGGGGCACTATAATTAGCGATCACAATATAGATAGGTCATGGGGAAGGCAGTACAGCACAGAGAAGACAATTAATGACTCTACAACATCTTACGATACTGATAGTGACAGCAGTAGAGGGGGAGAGGACTTGATAATATGGGTGAATGTTGAAACCACTGTGTTGTTTATGTGAAATCATCATCCAATTGTACATCTTAATACTTTAATAAAAAAATAATCACTGGAAACTGGAAAAAAAATCCACAAGTTCTGGAAGCCAGTTGCACAAGATGATTGTACTTAACACCACTGAGCTATATGCTGAAAATGATTAGGATGGCAAATTTTATAATATGTAAATTTACTACAATTTCAAAAAAAAATTTAATCTTTAAAGAGTCTTTTACCATAACCTTGGACTTGTAAATAAAATCTCCATATCAGAACACGTCTTGTGTTTCACCCAAGTGTATGAGTTGGAGCCAGTACTAAGGAAACCCCTTAATTAAATTTTACTATAGAATCATCCAATCACCCACACTAAAGGATACAGGAAGAGAGGGACTGGGCACTTCCTGACTTTCTTCTCACATGACCAGAGAAAACTCTCAGATGACTTTCTGATGGGGGAGCAAAGCCTTGCTGTCTCTCCAGTGTAGAAGAAAACAAAGTCTACACGCATTTCTCTCTGTTTCTGCTTTCCCACATGCAATAGGATCGAGGAAATAAAAGCAATACACCATCTTTCCTTACCCAGGCCACACGTGCACCATCAAAAATCCAAACCTAGTATCTTCCTGGGAAGAAGACCTTGGGACTCTATTTCCTAGAAAGAGCAGGTTCTCAGAGTGATCCCCACCAGCGATATCACCCGGGGTCTTATAGAAACTCTGGGTGGGACTCAGCGATCCACAGATTGTTTCACTAAGCCCTGATGAAGTTCAAGAACATGCTAAGTATGAATGCTACTACCACTCATGGAATATGAGTCTGTGGAAGAAGGAGGGAGGACAGGAATTTTCAAACAAGAAAGCGTGAGTGAAAATTAAATGTTTACAGTTTTTGTGCTATGTTGACAATTCCTTTGCAAAGGGTGAAGGGCACTATCTCATCCAGTCTTCATAATAACCCCACCAGGGAGGCACTATTATTATTCCCATTTTACAGATGAGAAAACAGGTTTAGGAGGTTAAATTGCTTGCCCATGGTCACACCACTGGAGTGAGTAGCAAAGCTTGAATTTAAAACTGAGTAGGTGTGAGCTTGCTTGGTATATTTTGTTCTCTGTTGGGTAGATGTCCCTGGACAATGAGCTTGAGAAGTCTTAGTCCCTAACCCAGAATCATGTGTGACTCACCATGCTCCTTTGTACACAGTCTGCTTCCACTTACTGCCTTTATTTCTACTGAAAATTCCTACCACATGCCTCCCTCTTTTCATCCAGGAGTTGAAATGGACCCTTTTCCCTTAAACCCATGGAAAATATGCCTTTCAACCTGTCAGAGCCCATTTCAGAGAGCTCTAAACATCAAACCTCTGTTTGCCTTATGTCCTTGCCTGCTTGGTCTCATCCTGCAATAATGGCTTCTCACTCCGGCAACACACTTTGGTTTGTTAATTCCTCTCCTCAAATACATTCCCTCCTCCCTGGACTGGTAAGTCTCCTCCCAGCCTCAGGAACTTTCTGTGGTCTCTCCAGCCAGCTCCATTCTTCAGCTCATGCTGTCTTCAGGACTGGGATATTCTGCCTTCTCACACTGTCCGTTCGAATTCCACCCCTCATTATCTCTTGGCCTGAGCCCACACTGACCCTTTCCTTCCCTTGCCCTCCTTCAGTGTTCACTGCCTGCTGCGGAGGCCTCTCAACTTTATGGAACAAGTCCCCCTCGGTATGTGTATAGTACATAAATGTATGACCTTACGTGCATTTTAACACATTGCAAAAACAGAAATTAAAAGATTGGTGTTTCTGACATTTCTTCTCTTCATCTCAAAAGATCATCCTGAGGGGCCCTAGGGTGGAGCCCCTCTACCACGATGCAGTCCCCAGGACCTGACCACTCATGTGGCCCTGTCATCTTATGCTGCCAGCTTTCCATGTTCAGTTTGTCACGTGCCCCTACTCTACCTTCTTAAAAAGCATACTGTGTGTTCTTAAGAGGAATGAATTCTGTTTGCAGTGACTAAAATGGAGTACCACAAAGCAGGTGCCCAGTTCACTACTGACACCAGCTCAGTGACGTCCCCTGCACACGGCTGAACATGCTAAGCTTCCAAGGCTGCTGGTTGCGGTTGGATCAGGGCTCCTGCTCATTGGGTAAAAGAAAATAGTAACGGTTTAGGTTTGTCTAACTTCAAAGGAAAGCCAGGTACTTAATAGGTTCTGGTATCACTTGGCCAGTTTCTGTGAAACTGAGGATCTCTGAAAGAACAGTCTGACTTGCAGCCCAAGACAGAATAAAATATTTTACCAAGTCTTGGCATGTTGAGAATACTGTAACTTTTTTGCTTCCCTCCCATATTCCTTGCCTGTCTCTTTTTTTCTTTTTCTCTTCTTTTTTCTCTCCTAGTTTATCTCCTAGACATATAACATTATGTAAGTTTAAAGTGTACACAGTATATAACACAGTATTACAAGTAATAATCACCACACTGTACATTAGATCCAGAACCTGTTAATCTTATAACTGGAGGATTGTACATTTTGACCAGCATCTCCCCGATTCACCCATCTCCCAGCCCCTGGAAAAGATCACAGTGCTCTCTGTTTCTCTGAGCTTGGCTCTTTGCAATTCCATATGTAAGTGATAACTTGTAAGTTATTTTTCTCTAATTTATTTTACACAGCATAATGCCCTCCAGTTTCATCCAGGTTGTCACAAAGGACAGGTTTTTTTTCTTTCTCATGACTGAATAATATACATATATGTATATAGTATGAATGTATATATTATATGAATAATGTATCTATTATGTGTGGATTCTATATATTTACATGTGTATATATATATCACATCTTCTTTATCCATTCACCCATTGATGGGCACTTAGGTTGTTCCCGTATTTAGCTATTGTGAATGATGCCACTATAAACAATGGATTGCAGATATCTCTATGAGGTCCTGATTTCAATTCCTTTGGATAAATACCCAGAAGAATTGTTGGATCCCATGGTATTTCCATTTTTAGTTTTTTAAGGAAACTCCATACTGTTTTCCATAGTGGCTGAACCAATTTACATTCCCACCAACAGTGCAAAAGGGTTGCCTTTTCTTCACACCATTGCCAACACTTGTTATCTCCTCCCTCCTCTTTTTGAATCCTATATCCATGTCCCTAGATTACCTTGAGGGCATATTGCATTCTCTGAAGCACCTAGTAAATAAAAGGTGACACCATGCACCCTGACCAACATCTGATGAACATAATGTTTTAGAACGATTCCTTCACTCTAATAAGTTTCAGTCACTCATTGCTCAGGATAATAACCTTGGTTGGGAGAATCCTATTACTAAGGTATGCTTTTCTTCTTTATATTAAATGTTGTTTTCACATTTTTAAATGTAGTCTTATGCTATTAAAAATTCCTGAAACATGTCTCATTTCTTTCTGTTCTTCCTCTCGTGTTTTACACCTTTGTTAATTATCTGGATGTTGAAGAAAGTAGCACTTAAGTGAAATTCACCAATGCTGACAAATTAGATTGTTGCAAAGGGTTCAAAGAGAGGGAAGGAAGATGGGTAGAAAATAAAAAGTCACACTATTCTTAATAAATAATGACAAAATGTCTAGCCATTTCCATGAGTGACTCATCTGAAGCATTAACACCCTAACTTAGACATGCAATAATATTGGCAAGGAAAACAAAACTTAATAGCAGGACCTATTTCCCATAATGCTTAGCATAAAAATGCCAGGGGCATTACCCTGTTCCACTCAGCAGAAGATGATGATGCTTTTATTGAACGTTGATGAAAGAACCTTACCAGCCAAGACTGTGATATCGTATAGGATTTTGGAAGGCAGAGTCTGGCCAGGAAGGAGCCACTCTCCTGGCCCCTGCAGAGCTGATCTTGAAATGGTTCTATAGTGTGGGCCCTCCCTATCAATCCTCCAGTCTGATGCCATGCTGGAGCTCATTGCACCTGCAAAATCATGAGGATGATCTCACATGGTCAAGGCCAAGTTGGAGACCAAGTTAGCAGCAAAGTTGGACCAAAATCCAAAGGTGTTCCCCTTTCCTCTAGAGCTCTGGTGATCTGCGGGGCGTAGCGTGTACAATTATCATTATTGTCATTATCATTATGTGACTTTTCATTTCCTAATTATCTGCCTTGCTATCACTTATTAAGCCACTATATGTGCAGAAACTTTCTCACCTCACAATCACCTGGCAAAGCAAGTATCAGAATACTATTCCCCTGAGGAGAATATAGGTTCAGAGGGATGGTCACTTGCCCAGATTCTAAAAGTCAAGAGAGCCAGATTTCTCAACTCAGCCTTTTCCACTTCACTGTGCTATTTCTTGTCTTCATTACTGAGTGGCTACTACTTGTTACATGTTCACTGTGTATAAATATAGATCTAGGCACACATCTCCCAATAGGCGAGCCTAGCTCCTCTGATTCCTGAATCCACCACCTTTCCTCTGAGTTTTGTTGTTACTGTGACAGCTCAGTCTCTTCTGGGTCTCTGTGACTTCTCTCTGAAATCTCCGGTAGCAAGCGGCTATGTTGACATTTCCCTGAAATGCTGTCGATGCCCCCATCCCATCTAACCATCCCTGCAGAATGAGTGTCCAAAGGAGAAATGTTTTTTGTCCTAATTTTGAATGTGTTTTAAACGCTGGACTCACATATCCACAAAGTCCCTTAACTGAACTTTAACACAGTGATAGAAAGTAGTTAATTTTTATATGCATTTTTATCTGTTATTTCTATACTAGAGTTCTTTAACTATAACTGAAGATTCTAGTCTTGACAGAGGCCTAACTTTGTGAGATGTAGGAGGTGAGAAAAAATAGACTCAGTCTAACTATGAGAAAAGTATATTAAGGATTAAAAAATATCTTTTTCCAATTACCTTTCCCACCTACATTCCAAGTCAAGAAGAATGTTACCAAATAACTTTTATTAAATTATGTCCTTTGGATTCTGTGAACTCTGTTTCAAAGAGTATAAAGATTTTAGGAGAATGGTTCTCAAAGTGTGGTCCTGGGAACTGTGGGCAGTGCCTGAAACCCTTGTAGGAAGGCTACAAAGTTAAAACTATTTTCCTGACCAAATTAAGACATTATTGCCTTTTTACTCATACTTCCATGAGTGTACAGTTTTTCAGAGGCTACATGACATGTAATGATATCATTGCTCTGACAGCTTGTATTCTTACATTTAAAATTTTTCACTTCTACTTTATAAAATGATAAATGTTGATACAATCTACATAAGCAAAAGCTTCCTAGGGTAACCAACATTTTTTAAGATGCAAAATGATTATGAAACCAAAAGTCTGAGAGCTGCTTTTCCAAGAAATACCTGTTCATTTGAAATTATCTCATGAAATATGCAAAAAGAAGGCACCACATCACCAGGGTGGTGTTGGTGATGGAGGAGGTAGCAAGAGGAAAAGTAATATGAGTTACAGTATTCTCAGAGACCACTCCAAGGATGTCAGGCTGAGACACACATCTAGCAAATTCTATGAACATACAGTAGCAAACCAAGGGGTGGGAACAAAAAAGAAGTGGTCTATCCATAATATGAACACGCATTCAGAGTTAGTACCCAGCAAAAATGAGTTGACCTGGATGGGGAATTCAAAGAGAATATTAAAATGAAAATTGGGGTCCATACACATTGGGTTTCCTACCCAGGTTCATTTGGCCAAAACAAGTCCTGGACAGCATTCTGAGGCATGCTGATATAATCTGCAATGTCTATTTGCATTTGAGGAGCACATAAAGAAAATTGGAGACAAATGCCATATCTGCCTGGCATGGGCTTTTCTTTGCATCCCAATGACAGATGTGGAGAAATGCTAGCTCTACAGAGAGCCCACTTGTTGAATCTTGTCAAGGACAGTATACCTAGAACAAGAGATTAGGTGCAGTCTCAAAGCTGCTCATGGCATGTCTTGCAAAAGCAGGCTGATTAGTTATTCTCTGAGCAATCAAGCCACAATAATACCACGTTTGATGTTTTTGTTTCCACACAAGGTTGAAATTATCTGAAAAATAAAGTAGTCCTGATGTCCACTGCTAATTCCTTCAGAACTCTGAGAAATAGAGAAGAATGAAATGTCCACTTTTGAGGGTCAAGTTCTGAGAAAGCTATCTCTTAATATTTATTGATGTACTTAATACTATCAGCTTTCTACAAAGCTCTAAACTTTCAAGTAATAGCTAAAAAACTCCAAAATCATTTAAAATAGTCATTCAAGACAATATCAGAAAGCACTTCATGTAGAAAGAAATTTCAATTATCCAGAAATTCCAGGTACCCCTGGTTAATTATATATTCTCATTAATCATCACTAGATAAAGAGCACCCAAAGAAAAAAGACCCTTAACATAGTCTATATCGCTTCCTAATTCAAAAGGATTCAAGCAATTGTTGCACAAAAGATATGAATGTACTTAATGCCACCAAAATCTACATTAAAAAATGGTTAAGATGGTAACTTTTATGCTATATACAGGCATATCCCAGAGGAATTGTGTGTTTGGTTTCAGACCACCCCAGTAAAGAATAACAATAAAGTGAGTCAAATAAATTTTTGGTTTCCTGGTGCATATAAAAGTTTTGTTCACCCGTACTATAGTCTATTAAGTGTGCAACAGTATTTGTCTAAAAGAGCAATGCATACCTTAATGTAAAAATACTTTATTGCTAAAAAATGCTAGCCACCATCTGAGATTTCAGTGAGTTGTAATCTCTTTGTGGATGGAGGGTCTTGCCTCATGTCGATGGCCGCTGACAGATCAAAGCAGTGGTAGCTGAGGCTGGAGTGGCTGTGGCAATTTCTTAAAAGAAAACAGCAATGAAGTTTGGCTTATCAATTGACTCTTCCTTTCATTAATAATTTGTAGCATCCAGTGTTATTTGACAGCATTTGACACACAGTAGAACTTCTTGTAAAACTCGAGTGGACCCTGCAACTGTGTGTCAAGTAAGTTTATGTAATATTCTAAATCTCTTCCTGTCCTTCCAACAATCTTCACAGCATCTTCACTAGAAGATTCCATCTCACGAGACACTTCCTTTGCTCATCTATAAGAAACAGGTCCTCATCCATTCAAGTTTTATCATGAGGTTGCAGCAATTCAATTACATCTTCACACTCCACATCTAATTCTAGTTCTCTTGCCATTTCCACCACATCTGCTGTTACTTCATCCCCTAAAGTCTTGACCCTCAAAGTCATCCATGAAGGCTGGAATCAATTTCTTCTAATCTCTGTTTATATTGATTTTTTTGCCTCTTTTCGTCAATCACCAATGTTCTTAATGGCATCTGGAATGGTGAATTATTTCCAGAAGGTTTTCAATTTACTTTTTTCAGGTCCATCAGAGTAATCACTATTTATGGCAGCTGCAGGCTTACAAAAATGTATTTCTTAAGTAATAAGACTTGAAAGTCAAAATAACTCCTTGATCCATGGGCTGCAGAATAGATGTTGTGTTAGCAGGCATGATGACAACATTAATCTCACTGTCCATCTCCATCAGAGCTCTCGGTTGGCCAGATGCACTGTCAATAAGCAGTCATATTTTGAATGGAATCTTTTTTCTAAGGGACAGATCTCAACAGTGGGCTTGAAATATTCAGTAAACCATACTGTAAGCAGGTGTGCTGTCATCTAGACTTCATTGTTCCATTTATAAAGCAGAGGCAGAGCAGATTTAACTCAGTTCTTAAGGGCCCAAGGGTTTTCAGAGCACTGGGTTCAACTTAAAGTCAGCAGCTGCATTAGCCCACAACAAGAGTGTCAGCCTGTCCTTTGGAGCTTTGAAGCCAGGCATTGACTTCTGTTTGGCTAAGAAAGCCCTAAATTGCATTTTCCAATAAAAGGCTGTTTCATCTGCAATGAAAATCTGTTGTTTAGTGGAGCCACCTTCATTAATCACCTTACCTAGATCCTCTGCTAACTCACTGCAGCTTCCATCAGCACTTGCTGCTTCATCTTGCATTGGTACGTTATGAAGATGGTTTCTTTCCTTAAACGGATCTCTGCTAGCTTCCAACTCTTCTTCTGCAGCTTCTTCCCCTCTCTCAGTCTTCACAGAATTGAAGAGAGTGAGGGCCTTGCTCTGGGTTAGATTTGGCTACAGGAAACCCTGTGGCTGGTTGGATCTTCTATCCAGATCACTGAAACTTTCTCCATATCAGCAGTAAGGCTGTTTCACTTTCTCATCATTTGTGTGTCCACTGGAGCAGCACTTTTAATTTCCTTCAAGAACTTCTCCTTTGCATTCACAACTTTGTTGCAGGAGGCCTAGCTTTCAGCCTATCCTGGCTTTTGACACGCCTTCTTCACTAAGCTTAATCATTTCTAGCTTTGAGTTAAATGAGAGACATGTAATTTTTCCTTGAACACTCAGGGGCCATTGTAGGGTTATTAATTGGCTGAATTTCAATATTGTTGTATTTCATGGATAAGTGGGCCCAAGAAGAGGGAGAGAGATGGTGGGGGAGTGATCAGCAGAGCAGTCACAATGCACACAACATTTATCCATTAAGTTCACCATCTTACATGGGTTTGGGTCATGGTGCTCCAAAACAACTACAATAGTAACATCACCGATCACAGGTCACAGATCATCATAACAAATATAATAACAAAAAAAGCTTTAAAAATCAAAGCAATTACCAAAAGACAACAGACATGAAGTGAGCAAATACTGTTGGTAAAATGGTTCCAATGGATTTGCTCCATGCAGGGTTGCCACAAACCTCCAATTTGTAAAAAAACACAGTAAAGCATTTTTGTGAAATGCAATAAAGTGAAGCACAATAAATAAAGTGTGCCTGTATATAATACTGCAATTACAAAGTTGGGCAGGGGTTTCAAGCTGTAGTAAAAGAAAACCACTCCAGCCATGCTCCGAGCTGTCTAAATCAAGACAACTTCTAGAGTTAGGCAGATAAAATGTGCCAGACCACATTTACCATGTTCCATTTTCAACAAGCAGGAATCCACACTTGAGCAATGAAATGGACATACTTCTGTACTTCACACATGAAGATTATTTTAATTGCTATATGTGTAGGTGTTGTAAAAATGATCAATTATGAACAACAGGCTTTTGCACCCTGGATTATCCTTGGCTTATTGGGGAGCTATTTGCAAAAGCTAACACTTCATAAAACTAATACTTAGTGCCCATGTTTGACTGCAACATTTGTGCTGCTGTTTGGACTGTTTAGACTCATCTCTAGGTAGTGATTTATAAAGTCAGTATTCTAGTACTTGAGTCCTTGAGAAATATGACCTGAGAACCTGGGATACAGTTTTAAAAAATAAGTAAAAATGGTACTTATTGAGTGGCAAGTTTTTCACAATATTTATTAAGTGAAAATAATCAGGCTATCAAGCTGTGTATGCAGTAAGATTCTACTTTTATATATGAAGAGTATATGCAAGCATAAGCTTGTCAAAAATTTAAAACAGCAAATTTAATAGTAATACAATAATCTGGGTATGGGAGGTTGGGAAGCTGTGGAAAGATACACTGGCTTATATTATATAAGAAATGGAACTTACCAAACAGCAAAATAAAACACCTTTCAGTGTAATATGGTTGTACACATCTAAATTTAGTCTGCCAAGGATAAATCACCAACAACTTGGGACATTAATTATGTTCCAACTTTCTAACCGAAATAGACATGGGTTTGATTCACTAAATTAAGGTGTAATTCTGTATACAAAAGCCTTTTCAAAACTCAGCAAAGCAGGTAACTAACTAATGCCCTGAGAGAATTTGGAAACTATTAGCATTGTAAACCAGAGGATATTTTTCTTCAAATTTCAATGTGGGGGATTCTCAAGATGGCAGCATGAGTACGGTGGTGGAAATCTCCTCCCAAAACCATATATATTTTGAAAATACAGCAAATACAACTATTCCTAAAAGAGTGACCAGAAGATACAGTACACCAGCCAGGCTACATCTACATCTGCGAGAACTCAACATCTCATGAAAAGGGTAAGATACAAAGCCGTGACCCGGTGGGACCCAAGCATTCCCCCCACCCCAGCTCAATGGTAGAGAAAAAGAATCAGAGTGGGGAGAGAGTGGAAGCACAGTACTGCTAAATAACCAGCCCTGGTGATCTGCACCGGGAGCACAGACACACATTGCATGGTGCACTGGATACTAGAGGAGTAGAAAAGCAAAATCTGAGACTAAGACTGTGAAAAGGTTCCCACAGACGACTGCCCTGGGACAAAAGAAAAGCAGGCACTGTAAAAGTCATAAAGGGACAAGGGTTTAACAGCTGGACAAAATCATCCTGGCACACTCAGCCCAGCAGGCTGAGAACTTTAAGGAACTTCAGGGACCCTAACCCCATGGGTGGCAATGCAGCACCGAAGCCCCTCACGGTGATAAGCAGACTGCCGTTAATTCCCCCCCAACGGCACTGCAAGCAAACTGACTGACCTGCCATTACTGCAGAGGAGTTGGGGAGCAGCCACACCTACAGCAACCACACAGAGGCACCTCCCAGGGAGCAGCTAACTGGGCCAGACACAGAGGCTGCCCCCTGCCTGCAGTCGACCCACACAGACAGCAGAGACCAGTGCAGAGTCCGGAAGGCACAAAGGGGCTTTATTCTTGTGGCAAATATGCCCTGCTAACCTGCAACCACTACCAGTGCCCTAGGCCATCCCAAGGGCCACCCCACTCACGGCAGCTGAGGGGATTAACCCAGAGGCTGCCCCCTGCACGCGACTGACAGGCACAGGCAGAGGAAAGCAGCGTGGAGTCAGCGAAACATGTAGGGGTTCTGTTCTCACAGAGAACATGCGTTGCTCGCCTGCAAACATCACTAGTACCCTAGGCCATCCCAAGGGCCACCCTGCCCACAGCACCTCAGGAGATCAACCAAGAGGCTGCTCCCTGTGTGAGGTTGCCTGGCAAAGGTAGTGAAGATGGGCAAGGCAACCAGCAAGTAGGAAGGGATTTTGTACCCCCAGCTGACACACGTGCCACTCATCAGTGATCACTTCCATCGCCATGAAAAGGCAGAAGAACCTTGTTCAGTCACAAATCCCTCAAACACCAGAGAGAGGGCCTGCTGAGACTGAAATCACCAATCTTCCTGAAAAATAATTCAAAATAAAAGTCATAAGCATGCTGATGGAGCTACAGAGAAATATGCAAGAGCAAAGGGATGAATTCCAGAGGAAGATAACGGAAATGAAACAAACAATAGAAGGATTTAAGAGCAGACTGGATGAGGTGCAAGAGACTGTTAATGAAACAGAAGAGAACAGGAATACAGAGAAGCTGAGGCAGAGAGATAAAAGGATCTCTAGGAATGAAAGAATATTAAGAGAACTGTGTGACCAATCCAAATGGAACAATATTCACATTACACGGGTACGAGAAGAAGAAGAGAGAGGAAAAGGGATAGAAAGTGTCTTTGTAGAAATAATTTCTGGAAACTTCCCCAATCTGGCGAAGGAAATAGTCTCTCAGACCATGGAAGCCCACAGATCTCCTAACACAAGGGACAGAAGGAGGACAAAACCAAGATATATAATAATTAAAATGGCAAAGATCAAAGACAAGGACAGAGTATTAAAAGCAGCCAAAGAGAGAAATAAGATCATCTACAAAGGAAAACCCATTAGGCTACCATCAGACTTCTCAGCAGAAAACTTACAGGCCAGAAGAGAATGGCACAATATATTCAATGCAATTAAACAGAAGGGCCTCAAACCAAGAATACTGTATCCAGCAAGATTATCATTTAAATTTAAAGGAGGGATTAAACAATTCCCAGATAAGCAAAAGTTGAGAGAATTTACCTCCCACAAACCATCTCTACAGTGTATTTTAAAGGTACTGCTCTAGATGGAAGAGCTCCTAAGGCTAAATAGATGTCACCAGAGAAAATAAAACCACAGCAAAGAAAGCAAAATAACCAAATACTAACTAAATGCAAAATAAAATCAGCTATCCACAAAATCAATCAAGGGAAACACAAAAGAGTACAGAATAAAACACCTAACATATAAAGAGTGGAGGAGGAAGAAAAAGGAGGGAGAGAAATAAAGAATCACCAGACTGTGTTTATAATAGCATAATAAATGAATTAAGTTAGATGGTTAGATAGTAAAGAAGCCACCCTTGAACCTTTGGAAACCACAAATCCAAAGCCTGCAGTGGCAATAAGTACATATCTATCGATAATCACCCTAAGTGTAAATGGACTGAATACACCAATCAAAAGACACAGAGTTACTGAATGGATAAAAAAGCAAAACCCATCTATATGCTGCTTACAGGAGACTCACCTCAAACCCAAAGATATACACAGACTAAAGGTGAAGGGATGGAAAAAGATATTTCATGCAAAGAACAAGGAGAAAAAAGCAGGTGCTGCACTACTTGTATCAGACAAAATAGACTTCAAAACGAAGAAAGTAGCAAGAGATAAAGAAGGACATTACATAATGATAAAGGGGTCAGTCCAACAAGAGGCTATAACTATTATAAATATCTATGCATCCAACACAGGCTCACCTACATACGTGAAACAAACACTAACAGAATTAAAGGGGGAAATAGACTGCAATGTATTCATTTTAGGAGACTTCAACACACCACTCACTCCAAAAGACAGATCAGCCAAAATAAGTAAGGACACAGAGGCACTGAACAACACACTAGAACAGATGGACTTAACAGACATCTACAGAACTCCACCCAAAAGCAGCAGGATACACATTCTTCTCAAGCTCACATGGAACATTTTCCAGAATAGACCACATACTAGGCAACAAAAAGAGCCTTGGTAAATTAAAAAAGATTGAAATTCTACCAACTTCTCAGACCACAAAGGTATGAAACTAGAAATAAATTGTACAAATAAAACAAAAAGGCTCACAAACACATGGATGCTTAACAACATGCTCCTAAATAATCAATGGATCAATGACCAAAATAAAAGAGAGATCAAACAATAGCACAATACCCCAACTTCTGTAGGACACAGTGAAGGCAGTTATAAGAGGAAGGCATAAAGCAATCCAGGCCTATTTAAGGAAGGAAGAACAATCCCAAATGAATAGTCTAAATTCACAATATTTTAAACTGGAAGAAGAAGAATAAATAAGGCCCAAATTCAGCAGAAGGAGGGACATAATAAAAATCAGAGAAGAAATAAATAAAATCAAGAAGAATAAAACAATTAAAAAAATCAATGAAACCAAGAGCTGGTTCTTTGAGAAATAAAACAAAATAGATAAACCCCTAGGCCAGACTTATTAAGACAAAAAGAGATTTACGCACATAAACAGAATCAGAAATGAGAAAGGAAAAATCTGTATGGACACCACAGAAATACAAAGAATTATTAGAGAATATTATGAAAATCTATATGCTAACAAACTGGATAACCTAGAAGAAATGGACAACCTTCTAGAAAAATACAACCTTCCAAGACTGATCAAGGAAGAAACAGAAAATCTAAACAGAACAATTATCAGCAACGAAATTGGGTCAGTAATCAAAAAACTACCCAAGAACAAAACTCCAGTACCAGGTGGATTCACCACTGAATTTTTTCAAACATTTAGGGAAGAAATAATACCCATTCTCCTTAAAGTTTTCCAAAAAATAGAAGAGGAGGGAATACTCCCAAACTGATCCTATGAAGCCAGCATCATTCTAATACCAAAACCAGGCAAAGACAAAAAGGGAAAACTACAGACCAATATCCCTGATGAACATAGATGCAAAAATACTCAACAAAATATTAGCAAACAAAATTCAAAAACACATCAAGAGGATCATACACCATGATCAAGTGGGATTCATCTCAGGGATGCAAGGATGGTACAACATTCGAAAATCCATCATCATCTGCCACATCAACAAAAAGAAGGACAAAAACCACATGATCATCTCCATAGATGCTCAAAAAGCATTTGACAAAATTCAACATCCATTCATGATAAAAACTCTCAACAATATGGGTATAGAGGGAAAGTACCTCAACATCATAAAGGCCATATATGACAAACCCACAGCCAACATTATACTTAACAGCGAGAGGCTGAAAGCTTTCCCCCTAAGATCGGGAACAAGACAAGGTTGCCCACTCTCCCCGCTTTTATTCAACATAGTGCTGGAGGTCCTAGCCACAGCAATCAGACAACACAAAGAAATAAAAGGCATTTAGATAGGTAAGGAAGAAGTCAAACTGTCACTGTTTTCAGATGACATGATATTGTACATAACAAACCCTGAAGAATCCACTCCAAAACTACTAGAACTAATATCTGAATTCAGCAATGTTGCAGGATACAAAATTAATACACAGCAATCTGTTGAGTTCCTATACACTAATGATGAACTAGCAGAAAGAGATATCAGGAAAACAATTCCATTCACAACTGCATCAAAAAGAACAAAATACCTATGAATAAACCTAACAATGAAAACTACAAGATACTCTTAAGATAAATTGAAGAGGACACCAATAAAAGGAAATTCATCCAATGCTCTTGGGTAGGAAGAATTAATATTGTCAAAATGGCCATCCTGCCTAAAGCAACCTACAGATTCAATGCAATCCCTATCAAAATACTGACAGCATTCTTCAACAAACTGGAACAAATAGTTCTAAAATTCATATGGAACCACAAAGGCTCCGAATAGCCAAAGCAATCCTTAGAAGGAAAAATAAAGCAGGTGGGATCTCGCTTCCCCACTTCAAGCTCTACTACAAAGCCACAGTAATCAAGACAATTTGGTACTGGCATAAGAACAGACCCATAGACCAGTGGAACAGAATAGAGAGTCCAGATATTAACCAAAGCATATATGGTCAATTAGTATATGATAAAGAAGCCATGGATATACAATGGGGAAATAACAGCCTCTTCAACAGCTGGTGTTGGCAAAACTGGACAGCTACATGTAAGAGAATGAAACTGGACTACTGTCTAACCCCATACACAAAAGTAAACTCAGAATGGATCAAAGGCCTGAATGTACGTCATGAAACCATAAAACTCTTAGAAGAAAACATAGGCAAAAATCACTTGGAAATAAACATGAGCAACTTCTTCATAAACATATTTCTCCAGGCAAGGGAAACAAAAGCAAAAATGAACAAGTGGAACTATCTCAAACTAAAAAGCTTCTGTACAGCAAAAGACATCATCAGTAGAACAAAAAGACATCCTACAGTATGGGAGAATGTATTCATAAATGACATATCCAATAAGGGATTGGCATCCAAAATATATAAAGAGCTCATGTACCTCAACAAACAAAAAGCAAATAATCCAATTAAAAATGGGCATAGGATCTGAACAGACACTTCTCCAAAGCAGAAATTCAGATAGCCAACTGGCACATAAAAAGATGCTCCACATCACTAATCATCAGAGAAATGCAAATTAAAACCACAATGAGATATCACCTCACACCAGTCAGGATGGCCACCATCCAAAAGACAAACAACAACAAATGTTGGCAAGGATGTGGAGAAAGGGGAACCCTCCTACACTGCTGGTGGGTATGTAAATTAGTTCAACCATTGTGGTAAGCAGTATGGAGGTTCCTCAAAAAACTCAAAATAGAATACCATTTGATCCAGGAATTCCACTCCTAGGAATTTACCCTAAGAATGCAGCAGCCCAGTTTGAAAAAGACATATGCACCCTTATGTTTATCACAGCACTATTACAATAGCCAAGAAATGGAAGCAACCTAAGGGTCCATCAGTAGATGAATGGATAAAGAAGATGTGGTACATATACACAATGGAATATGAGCCATAAGAAGAAAACAAATCCTACCATTTGCAACAACATGGATGGCGCTAGAGGGTATTGTGCTCAGTGAAATAAGCCAAGTGGAGAAAGACAAGTATCAAGTGATTTCAGTCACCTGTGGAGTATAAGAACAAAGCCCAAACTGAAGGAACAAAACAGCAGCAGACTCACAGAATCCAAGAATGGACTAACAATTACCAAAGGGAAAGGGACTGGGGAGCATGGGTGGGAAGGGAGGGATAAGGGGGGAAAAAGGGGCATTACAATTAGCAGACATAATGTAGGGGTTGGGGCATGGGAAGGCAGTATAGCACAGAGAAGACAAGTAGTGATTTTATAGCATCTTACTATGCTGATGGACAGTGACTGTAATGGGGTATGTGGTGGGGACTTGATAATGGGGGGAGTCTAGTAATCATAATGTTGCTCATGTAATTGTATATTAATGATACTGAAATAAAAAATAATTAAATAAAACTGAACAACAACAGAAAATATTCAGTGTGAAGTCTGCGCACACACACATACACATATATATATGCTTTTCATAAAATAAAAAAAAATCTACCCAGCATGTGGTATACTGGCATTTAAGACATTCCCTATTATTTTGCCCAATTCTGAGGTCAATAATTATATACCCAATATATGGCTATCAGAATAGTATTAGAAATGCCATTCCAACATAATAAGCTATATTAACATCCAGCCTACAATTGTTTTTCTAAACTTTGTGAAATATAAAATGATAAATTTGTTGTAGTGAATGATACACAAGTTACCAAAAAATAACCACAAAAATGCACTGAGCTTAGAAAAGGGCATTACAGCCATAGACAGGTAAAGTTTGGGTAGAAACATGCTGTCACTATTCTCTCAATTCATGTAATGGATTTATTCATTTAAAGAGAAAAGAATAAAAATATTGATAGATAATATTACTTGAGGCAAGTTTTCCTGACATTAATCAAGAAGCTGGCATCTCCTTCACTGATTTTCTCTATGGCAATGTCACTAATAAATACATTGTGATGATAACAAAAATTATCTGAAAGAAAGGTCAAAATATATCTTCTCTCCTTGTTGAAGAACAGAGATTTTCCATGCCCTTCTTACATTTTTCCATCAGAAGTGCCATATTTGACTTTGGCTTATGGGTTTCAAACTTTATCACAAAGCTACAGTAATCAAAACAGTGTATGTATATTTATCTGAAAGAAGTGAAATCACTATCTCAAGATGGTATCTGCCCTCTCATGTTCATTGCAGCATTATTCACAAGAGTCAAAACATGGAAATAACCTGTGTCTATTGACAGATAAGTGGACAAAAAAAAATGTGTATGTGTGTGTGTGTGTGTATACAAATCTATTGAATATATATGTACAATGAATATATATATTCATTCCATTGTTTTCCTTATGTATAAACAGTGGAATATTATTCAACCATAAAAAGAAGGAAATTTTGCCATTTGTGACAATGTGGATGGACCTTGAGACCAGCATGCTAAGTAAAATAAGTCATACAGACAAAGATAAGTACTGTATGATCTCACTCATATGTGGAATCTAAAAAGATTGAACTCATAGAAACAGAGAGTAGAAGGGTGGGAACTGAGCGGTGGGGAAATGGGGAGATGTTGGTAAAGGTACAAGCTTTCACCTTTAAGATGAGTAAGCTCTGGGGATCTGCTATACAGACTGGTGAGTACAGTTATAATACTGTATTATATACTTGTAAGATGCTATGGGAGTAGAGCTTTAATGTTCTCACCATAACAACAAAATGATAATTTTGTGAGGTGAAGGACGGTATTGTGGTAAACATTTTGCAATATGTAAGCGTATCATATCATCACACTGTATACCCTCAATTTACACAATGTTACACTTCAATTATATCTCAAACCTGGGGGGGGAAGGGGAAGTGGAAAATGCCAAATTTGTGATCCTTTGTGAACTACTATAGGCCTGGACAGTGAAGGAAAGGCAAAGAAAATGACAAAAAAATATCCATTTGAACTTATAAATCACTGTGTGTTGCAAATCTGACACTTCATACTGCTTGGAATATCTTTCTCAATGAAGGGAAAGTGGCTATTATTAACTATTCTAACCAAGAGAATTTTATTTTCTCTATATTGTATTACATAATTTAAATCAAGGAAGAATTATCCCAAATAAGGAGGAAATCTGTGACCAAAGCAGTAGGAATGAATTAATTCTATCAAAAGTGTGTCCTGTACACCTGCTAAAATAATAATTACCATTGCTTATCATTTGTCCAGAATTTTTCTAGCACTTTATAAATATTAACCAGGTGAAGCCTTACAATTCCCACTGTGGAAAGGACCCTACCAGCATCCCATTTGATGTGTAAAGAAATCCAATGAGAAACATACTTCAGTGGCTCCTTTTTGCTGACAAGGAAGTTGTCAGACAAAAGTGTTAGGCCATTTACCCCTGGTCAGAAAGACAGAATCAGAATTCATCCCTGACAGTGTGGCTCCAGATATGGGTAGCTTCTTTCTAGGTGCAGATGTTATAGATAAAGAGAACAAAACCCTAACCTTGTCTTCAGTGGAATGACAGTCTTGTCAGGAAATCCCATCAATCAATCAATACTAAATGATAAGTGCTCGGTGGGTGGGGAGGACCTACAGAATGTTATGTGAACCTAATTTAAGCTGAGAGAGACAATTTTGTGGGATGAATAAACTTTGGCAAGGTGAGGAGATGGAAGAATGATCTGGGCAGGTAAACAGCAAGGGAGGAGTCCAAGAGGTGAAAGAGCTCATTGCAACCTTAGAACACAAAGTGAGGCCAGGATAGGGTGAGATGGGAGGAGATACAGGTAGGCAGGTGGCAAGCCCAGATTGGGTTCAAATAAGCATTTTTAAATGTTATCTAAGGTGAGTGGAAGGTCACTGGAAAGTGTTAATCAAGGCAGGATCCCTATGGCTGGTGCAGAAGACTGTGCTGGAGGATAGCAAGGAGAGAGAAGATGGCAAAACAGCAGTTAGGAGAGTACTGCTGGCCCAAGCAAGGGAAGATGGAGGTTTGGAAACATCACTGGCAATACAAGAAGTGGACACATTCAGGTTCCACTCTAGAGGTAGGTCTGGCCAAACTGCCAGCTCACCAGGTGACTCAAGACCCCACAAGATTCCTTGCCATTTGTGTATAAAAAAAGGTTTAAAAGTGAAACATTGAAAGAAATGTCCTTTTCTTACAGATTTTAAATCCTGGATTTGGATTATATTTTTTAAAATAAGCCTTGTTCTGGACTAAGAGTTACCAAAGGGAAAAGGGGTGGGGAGGGCTGGTGGGGAGGGAGGGAGAAGGGGATTAAGGGATATTATGATTGGCACACATAATGTAGGGGGTCACAGAGAAGACAAGTAATAACTCTATAGCATCTTACTACACTGATGGACAGTGACTGCAGTGGGGTGGGGGGGACTTGATAATATGGGTCAATGTTGTAACCACAATGTTGCTCATATGAAACCTTCATAAGATTGTGTATCAATGATACCTTAATAAAAAAAGATATCATATCATCAGCAAAAATAATAATAATAAGCCTTGTTCTAAAAAGGCATCCTACATTATGGGAGAATATATTCATAAATGACTTATCCAATAAGGAGTTAACATCCAAAGTATATGAAGAGCTCACGTGCCTCAACAACCCAAAAAACTAATAAACCAATTAAAAAATGGGCAGAGGATCTGAACAGACACTTCTCCAAAGAAGAAATTCAGATGGCCAACAGGCACATGAAAAGATGCTCTACATCACTAATCATCAGGAAAATGCAAATTAAAACCACAATGAGATATCACCTCACACCAGTTAGGATGGCCAACATCCAAAAGGCAGGGAACAACAAATGCTCATGAGGATGCGGAGAAAGGGGAACCCTCCTACATTGCTGGTGGGAATGTAAATTAGTTCAACCATTGTGGAAAACAATATGGAGGTTCCTCAAAAAACTACAAATAGAAATACCATTTGACCCAGGAATTCCACTCCTAGGAATTTACCTGAGGAAAACAAGATCACAGATTCAAAAAAATATACACTCCTATGTTTATCACAGTACTATTTACAATAGCCAAGATATGGAAGCAACCTAAGTGTCCATGTGGGTAAAATTGTAACATTTCCAGAGTATCTCTCCTGGCTTTAATGTATTTGCATATCCTCAGGGGTGGAGAGAAGTTCATCTCCGTGTCAATGGGTAATTACCTGGGCAACTGAGGGCGTGTCTGAACCTGAGAGTTTAAAAGGGAGGGGCTGGCTTGCTTGCTTGCTTGCTTCTTCAGGAGCAGAGGAAAGAGACATCCCTAGACTGCAGTTTGTAAGCAATAAACGGGTTTTAAACTTTATTTCTCCCTTTGACTGATTTCGGTTTTTAGAGGTATTTTTCCCCGGGATTTCCTCTCCCCAGACTTACAGTCCATCAGTAGATGAACGGTTAAAGAAGATGTGGTACATATACACAATGGAATGTCATTCAGCCATAAAAAGAAAATAATCCTACCATTTACAGCAACATGGATGGAGCTAGAGGGTATTATGCTCAGTGAAATAAGCCAGGTGGAGAAAGACAAGTACCAAATGATTTCACTCATTTGTGGAGTATAAGAACAAAGAAAAACTGAAGGAACAAAATTTCAGTAGACTCACAGAACCCAAGAAAGGACTAGTGGTTACCAAAGGGAAGGGGTTGGGGAGGGTGGGGGTGGGGGAGGGAGGGAGAAGGGATTAAGGGGCATTATGATTAGCACTCACAATATAGGTAGGTCACAGGGAAGGTAATAATGCTAAAGCATCTTACTATGCAGATGGACAGTGATTGCAATGGGGTGGGTGGGGGGACTTGATAATATGGGTGAATATTGAAACCACAATGTTGCTCATGTGAAACCTTCATAAGACTGTATATCAATGATACCTTAATTTAGAAAAATAAGCCTTGTTCTTTTGATGGATCAATGATATGTGAAATAGGAGAATACTAACAAGTTTGCTTAAAAACTGATGATTGAGCAATTCTCTGGAGGATTCCTTCCCTTTAAAGTGTCACTCATACAGTATCTACTTAGGAAACTCCATATAAGCTAGCCTCTACAGTTCTAAAGAAACCCTTCATGTTGTGGAGATATCAGATTGGTGCCTCTATCAGATCCCTTCTCCTGACGTCCCGGTGCTGGCACAGTTCTGCAGCAGCCCCTGTCCCAGGGGATGACCCTGCCACTGAAACAGCTGACTAGATCACGAAAGTGAGCATGAGGCCAGAGACAGAGCCTAGCAAGGTCTAGGAGCCCTACCACTGAGGTTATAGAATGCTGTCACCACTGACACTGGCCAGTCAAGCCTTGACCTACGGGCCTCAGCTGATTTCATGAGAGTATTATAAAGATGCACTAAAAGGGTAATAATTCAACTCAGAGAATATCTATTTTCAATCTGCACAATATCTAACCAACCACAGAGCCCTCTTCTGGCCCATATTCTGCTTTAATGAGCTTTTCCTCTTTCTTCTCATCCCGAAACAGAACTTGAGGTACAGGGAGCTCAAGAGGCTGCTGCCACAGATAAACTCAGGGGCCCCCAGCCTGGATGGAGTTCCTGAAGACAATCAGAGTGGAAGTCTCACAAGGCATGGTCCATTTCCTTTAGGATGCAGTGGGACCTAAGCATACAGAGACTTACCGCTAAAGCCCCGAGCAGCGCCAAGTGACCAGCAAGTGCTGGGACCCAGCCAGTTTTTTGCGCAGATGTGTGCTTACGGGGATGTGTTCTACAGGAGGGGACGTCTATTTTTAACTTTCAGGAAAAGCAGCCCATTGGGTTGGCAGTGACCTCGCACTTTTAAACCTCAAATACAATAGAAAATATGATCAATACCCATCCACTTAACAAAATGGAGGACACTTATGCCAATAGCACCCCAAGTTAATTGGAGAAAGTGGGCTTTCTTGCTATGGTAGCAACTGGGCTTCTGAGCTTAGTGTTCAGCTGACTGAAAGGTATTTGGTGATCTCTTATAGTCAAAATAAAAATGTACTAAATCTTGGTTAGTGAAAATAAAAATCACCTAACCAGCTCCCATATGTGGATCTTCATGGCAAAGATTGTGGCTTTGATTTATAAAGATAAAAAGTAGAAATCAGATTAATATTCAGTCTAGTTATCAGCATTGGCTTAAGATGATCCAGGTGTCAGCTACTGCCAACTTTCAGTCTTACAACATATTTTGAAAACTTCTTGCTTCATAAAACTTGACAAAGAATTCATTTTTCTGATAACTTCAACTTATTGCTGAGTTTGCATGTTTCACCCCAGATCAGAAAATAACCTAAACAGTTTCCACATCTAGAGTATTCTTTTCACAGGCTGGAGTACATTAAGCAAAGAACAAGGAAACATCAAGTCCTTTACAATGACTTTACAATCTGCAGTTAGGGAGAAGGTTTATTGATCAGTTACTGCTGTTTGATATTTTGTTGCAAAGGGCTTTCTGGATCTTTCTGCCCTCAGAAACTTGGTTAAATTTTAATTGTAATTTAGAGACACTTTTTTTTAATAAAAGAAAAAATCATTTTGGAGCTAATGCATGCCATGCGAAACCTAAAAATTTCTGGAGAACAGAGGATTCACTGAAGATTCAATAGTTTTAAGTATTAGAGTACGACCTCACTTTGGGGAGTCATTGGTTAGGAGTAGAGGAGAATCTGACTTTTAAAAAAATTGCAGGCTTCACATCAATGGCATTTTTAAACTTCTGCAAGTTATTCAACGTAAGGAGCTTGAGGAGGAGGAGGATGGTAGATTTGATGATAGCATTGTCATTCTTGTGGCTCTTTATAGTTTCTGAAGCCCTTTCATTGAATTATCTTATTCAATACCACTTATTTGATAAGACTGAATGCAAATCCCAATTTATATAAGGAAATTGAGATTCAGAGAGGTTAATCCTGAGATCACACAGCCAGTAAAGAAACAGCGCTTGAGGAAGAACTTGGAAGGCAAATCATAACTTCATTTGACTTTTTGCTTAATATTTTGAAGTTTTCAGCAGCAGGTTAGCAGCATCAGGAAGAAAAGATTTATGCTGCAAAGACAAGTCTTCAGGTTGTGCATCAGTAGGCATAGGACACCATAGATGAGTTTTGGCAGCCTGTGTTAGCAATGATGGCTCCTTTGAGAAAACATGGAAAGGTCTTTCGAATGCATAAACTGGATAGCTATTTTTGAAGATTCCAAAATTTAGTTTGAAGGCTACACACTAATGAGATAAACTTAAGAGAAATAACCCTCTTTCAAACTATCTCGATATTCCATTTAGGAAGTGCTGAAACTTTCAAAAGGTAGAATACCTAAAATTTCTGTCACAGCTATATCTTTCATTCATTCATTACTGTCATAATGAAATATCTACCTAGATACTTTGGAGAATTTATAGAAAATAAAAATAACTATTTTTGCAATTCCAAATATAAATCACTATATCTTATGTGTTGTCTCCAAGCACTCATTAATAATTGTAGGATTGGCCTCAGTGAAACCTGCTCTCTAAATAGCACTCAAATGTGTTCTCAGAGTCTTCTAAAGTATGCAGAATAAGGTACATTAAGAGTCTGATGGCTTGGCTAATCAATGCTGAAAATTTGTCCAACATGTGTGAGTTTCCATTTCATTTGGTATAAATGCTTTCCAAAGACTATTGGCTTATAATGGACCAAGGTGGACACAGGGCTTTAATAATACAAGAAAGGGATTTATTTCCCTTCTGAAATGAATTGCCATCTTAAAAAAAAAGTAGGTGCTAATTTTGAAGTTTTGTGAACCCCATTAATTAGTTCTTTTTGCTCAAAGAGACTTTTGTTGCACAGGAGGAAAATGTCTAAAATGTCTTTTTAACAGACTACATGATTTTAAAATATATTTGGGAATATTTGTAGAACCTTTGATTTTAATACCTGGTGGTATATAATTTAGCCATCTGGTCCAATAAATGGTTAATTGATACCTAACAGAACTTTGTTTTCAAATTACCTACTTTATATTCACCAAACACAGTATTAGTCTGTCTTTATGTTTTTGATAACCTTTCACTATACTCTGCCTTTAATGTATATAGGATTCTTATCTATAAAACCCTTTACGGTAATACCATTTGGCTTCAATCTCTCAGGTCACATTGACAACCACTTAGTATGTGGGTGTATGTATAGTTAGTCGAAAATATATTTATGTGTTTCTGTAATTTCATCCATTCATTTAACAAGTATTTATTGAGGGTCTATTGTATGCCAGGTTCTGATATAGATACTGGGGATGTAGCAGTAAACAAAAGAGGCTAAAATCTACCTTTTCATAGAATTTATAGTCTAGGCCAGGGGAGGAGGCAGACTATATTGTGTAAGGACAATCTATACTATGTTGGACTGTAATACATGCTATAGAGAAAAATTAAGCACTGAGAGAGAGAAGGTTGGTTGCAAGGAGGGAGTACAGGTTTAAATGTGGTACCCTGGAAGATACATTTGAGCAAAGAGCTGGAGGTGATAGGAATTACAGGGATACCTGGGGAAGAATGTCTCAGGTAGAGGAAGGAGGATGCCTGGCATGTTCCAGGAGCAGCAAAGAAACCAGGGTGCTTGGAATAGGGCCCAAAGTGGAGAGCAGCAGGAGATGAGGAAAGGGAGGCACTGGGGCAAAAGAAGCAAATCTATTAGGATTTAGACTTTTTTTATTTTGACAAGGTTGGAGCCATTGAGCAGGAAAGTTAAATGATATGATTTACATTTTTGAAAGTATCATTTAGTGTGCTGGGCTGACAACAGTGTTTAGGAGAGCACGGACCAACATGGGGGACAAGGTAGGAGGTTATTACAATAATCAAGACCTGGCTGAAAACCTAGTTGGACCTAGCTGAAAGTAAAAGAAATAGAATTTGCTACAGATTAGGTCTGGGATGTAAGACAATGGGTTTTTTCAAGGCTAACTTTAGGGTTTTGACCTGGACAGCTACAAGGACAGGAAAGTCATTTTACTGATGAGGTATGGTCAGGAGCTACAGCAGTACCAGGCACCCAGGAGACTGAGATAGAAGATGCTGTGGTGAAACCAGGGGCCCAGGGGGCTGCAAGGGCAGGGGGGCAGCAAGGGTGTGGGGGTATCTGATGTGGTCAGAAGATTGTTGCATAAGGCCCCCTGGAACAAGTAATGGGTGTCAGGTTTCTCTCTGTCAGAGGATGGATTTATAAATATAGAAAGTGGGAAGGCTGGAAAAAACCTGGAAGTGTTGGGTTAGAATTGGAGCTATCGGTGTGAACTCATGATAGAGATGGAAATATAGATCTATATCCCTATATGTTTACATGGATATATATTTATAAATGGATATATAGAGGTTACATAGATATACACACATATAGAAATAGACATAAATGTGTATGTGTGCTTTTGTGTGAATATGTATCATTTATTTCCTAGCTCTCTCCATTGACAGAGCCTAGAGGTAATGACATGCCAGTATAATAAGCATATTGGGTGCCCAGATCACATTTCTAAATGCCATCCTCCATTAAAAGTAACCAGGGCTCTTTAAAGAACTGGCTGATTCAAGGACTGGGACAGGGACAGTACAAAATGAGCCTGGAACATCTTGATGTGCCGGAAAGTAAGAGGATGCCTAAAGAACAATGGGGCACATCAGAGGGACCTAAGAGCTTGACGAGACACCCTCTGGCCAAATCTGCGACAATCTGAGCATCCGAATAAATAATGAAAGTAACAGAATACAACTTATTGAATGGAATAGGAATTCATAAGTCTATATAGACAAAAATAAATAAATGCAGGGAAGAGAAAGATTTTTGCAGAAGAATGCCAATTAATAAATGTAAAAGGAATGATGCAAATGGGAGACTGTCATTTGGCAATCGTCATAGTGGTGGTTGATTCAGGTGGGAGACATCAGTGCCTCATAAGACTGGTTGGCAAAGGCTCAGTCAGGAACAGAATATTGAGGTACCCTTGAAATATATCCCTACAAAATATTTATCGATTATAAAGGGGGAAATGGTGACTATAATGGAGAATTCCAGTGGTCACCAAGCCTAGTGATCAAGGTTAACATCACAATGGTGGAATCATTCAACATCACCTATCTCTTAATGGGAATACACTGTCAAGAGCACAGATATTCCTGACAAGAGTGGATGGCCTAGGCTGGACTTCAGAAATATCAGAGAGATGCAGGCTGAGATCCATGAAATCTACAGAATGAAAGGCGTATGGTTTTTAAAGTTGTCAAGAGCATGAAAGACAGGGAAAGACTGAAGAACTGTAGCAGATTAAAAGAGAATAAAGAAACATGTCAGCCAAATGTAATATGTGATCCTGGATTAGGTTATGGACCAAAAGTGAAGAAGAGACATTTTAGGTAAAGTTGGAGGAATTTGAATGGATTCTATACATTGGTTGTATTGTGTTTATGCGGAAGAGAATGCTGGTTTGGGGAAATATATGCACTGGAGTTGTTACACTGAAGTATATACACCATGTCTACACTTAAATGGTTCAGGAAAAGAATATTGATCATGAGTACCTATCTATCTAGAGAAAGAGAGAGACATCAGATATAAGGTGATAACAATTGAGAAAACCAGGAAAGATAGACATGGGAGCTCTGTGTACCATATCTTTGTAAGTTTGAAATTATTTCAAAATAAATCACTAAAAAGTGACTTCATTGGTATTTGAGTCTAATCTTATGTGTTTTAAAAAAGGAAACACTGAATGATGACACTAAGATCCCCAAAGTTGTGAACAAACAGTGGTGTGAAGATGTATGACCTTTAGTGAATAGGGAACTCAGTAGGTATCAAGAGTCAATCCCCCATTCAAAATGTGTACAAAAATGCAGGCTGCACCAATATCAGCATGTTGAAAAAAGGTATGTTGCTGGAAGGACTGGCTTGGAGCACTGCCTTCTTAAAATAAGAGGCAGTTTGGAGGTAGGAGATGTGAAAGATTGTGAAACCAGGTCATGTGATGAGAGGCAGGGCATGATTAGCCAGGATGAAATAAGTCACATAAGGGACCTGTTATTTGTCCTAAACACTTTGGAAGACTTTCTTGTGAAATAGATTTAGATGTTTGTATGGCAACCATGCATAAAGTCAGACCCAACCAGCAAAAAAATGCAGTGTTACAGGTTTCATCTTCAAGTAAGGAAAATGGAATGGACTTAGGGTTAGTGAGATTCTCATCAAAAGGAATGCATAAGCAGGCTGAGCACCTGATGGGAATATTTTATCAGAAACAAATATCAAAAGTATTAGGGACTTTAAAGCCCTTTTTGAACACTGTTTTTAATAATAGTTCCTATTGAATGCTTATGATATGCAAAACATGGTGCCAAGCATTACAGATGCATTATCTCAATTAAACTTTACCACAACTCTTACTTCTTTACATAGAAGAAGAAAATGAAGCTTAAACAATACGTTCCATAAGCAAATCAAATATATTATACACAGAAGTGTTGGAGCCAGGATCCAGCCTATGTCTGCTGACACCATAAGCCACTCTAGGATTCTTAGCTTGTATACTTCCTGCCTTTAAATCCCCACTTTTGTCTCCTCTTACAGAATCTGGAGCTATTGGTCTGTCCAATGGACCAGCTGGTGTCCAGTGCTTTCTCTCAAACTTGTCAATGGCCTCTCCAATGGTCTCTTCCAATTCTTTCTCATTCCTCTCCTCGGTCCTACATAATGCCTTCTCATTCACTTGAGCCTTTGCCTAGTCTCTACTCTCATGGAAACTCATCTTGTTTAGATCATGCTTTACTTGGCTATCACCACATCAGATACATTTCTAAGAGCCCCCCACCTCTATCCTCATGCCTAGTTTTTATCATGTACTATTCCAGTTACTGACTTAATCTGCACTCAAACTTGAGCAAGCCACACCTTCATTCTACTCATTGTTTCACTCAGGTCAAAGTGCAATTCATTAAGCAAGCACTTAACCTGGAGTATTGAAACGTCTTGTGAATTCTTTGCCTCTGAAGTCTGTCACTTGGCTACAGGGGAAAAAAAAGCTTATTATTCATTCCCAAAGTGGACCCAAGATGTTAGGATATCAAGAAACAAAAAATATGCCTTAAAATGCAAGGAACCAGTACTATAAAACAGTATTCCAAGTTGCTTCCAAGTTACATCTCAAGTGGCTTCCTGAATGGTGCCAACTTTCCCCAATATGTCCCGTGAAGAGCCACCTTCCGACTTCCTTTAGGAATGCCCCTCCCTCCTGCATCACCCTGATGAGGGTTCTACAAAGCACAGCTAGATGTGGGTTTGAGTGTGCAAACTTCGTCTTGCCTAACAGTGCCACATACACCTGCACTAGAAAAACACAGACGTTCCCCTAACAGGTTATAAATGTGCTATATGGGAAGTTAATTTTGAAATGTTATTAAACTAATAGGTACTTGTCAGTGTATCTCTCCCACATAGATACACCAAGGAGTGAGACATTTCTGGTTGATTGGATGGCTTTCCAGACTAGTGCATTTCATATTTTTAGTTTTTCTCTTCCAGAAGACGTTACCAAATCAGTTTTCCAGAAAGCATGACTTCAGGAGATACTAAAAGACACAACGAAGAGTGCACTTAAATGCCCTGGGAGATGTGAAGTGAACCACCGTCCCAGTCTTTGGAAGGGGAGTGGAAGAAGAAAGAAAATGTACCACTTGTTAAAAGGCCCCAGAGTTGTGCAAAACACAGCTCTCATCTATGCCTCAGCACAAGCTTTCATGGCCCAACTTGTGACAGCCAAGCAAGCGTGTAGTTGACATGCTGAGCCTTCAGGACTGGAGGCTCCGTGGGCACCAGTTGGGGTGGGCGGCTTTTCGGGTGCTGGAACCAAACCCCTCCAAGGCAGTAGTACAGGCTGGTTGAGAAAATAAGGGGACTTACCTTCACATGTTTAGCATTTTACATGAGCATTGTGAGAAGCTTAAGTGAAAACAGTGCGCAAACCACCTTCTGGCACACATCCCTGCAGTTTGCCGCTGTGACGTTAACTCTTTCCAGAAAAGACACAAATTTAATACCAGCAAAAGCAATCAAGTTACCAGGTCCCCTTAAGGCATACGAAGGGCATTTCCCAAATCCTCCAATACGCAACCTACACAGAAAGAAGTGTGTGTGTGTGTCTGTGTGTGTGCTCGATTCTTTCTCTGCACAAGTCTGAGCTCTTGCGAAAAGCCTGAGCCGCTCCCAGAACTCGCAGGCCTGCAAGGAGACCGGCACTCCGGGAGCTGGAGGCTGGGAGGCGGGGGCGGGGCGGGGCCGAGTGCGGGGACCGCCCAGGCGCGGGCGCAGCCAACCGGCGGAAGGCGAGGGCGGGCTCGCGCGAGCAGAGCGGCGCGGGCTGTCACAGGCGCCCGACGCGCGCTGCAGGTGGCAACTTAGAGGTGCCGCCGTCACCGCTGCTGGAGCAGCTCGGGTCTGGCGGCCTCCTCCAGCCTCCGGGAGCCCTTTCCCGCAGCCAAGCCCGAGACCAGACCCGGGCGAACCCGAAGGAAAAAGCCGCTGCGCAGGGACCTGTGAGCAGCCCTACCTCTCCTGCCCTTGCGCTACTTTTTTTCTTGGAGGAAGGCTGTGACTGAGAGCTGCGAACAGGCTCGGGGGTGGCGGACGGGAGAGGAAGACTCCCGGTGACCCAGGTGAGCGTCTTTCCTTCCAGTGCCCCATCCTTCTTCGAAGTTGGGCTCAGGCCCCGACGCCGGCTCTGCAGGTGGGCAGGGGCCGGGGCGCGGGCGTCTGCCCTTGGCTCGAGGTCGATGAGGGAGAAAGCGAGGAAGGGGCGAGGCTGGCCCGGCCAAGGGCTGCCTACCCGGGCCCGCCTGGAATGGGCAGGGACTCCCGGGCGGGCACCCCGAAGCAAGGGCGGCCAGAGAGTTGCCCTGAGGTGGCCGGAGGGCTTGCGCCCTGATTTAGGCTGGCGGGGATCGCCCCCGTGCGCGCAGTGCGGGAGCTGCGGCGGGAGCCGGGCGCGGCGCCTCTGCGAACCCTCCGAGTGAGCTCGCGGGGCCCGGCGAGCGCAGCAATCTTCAGTCCCTGCGAGCCCAAGGCGCTGGAGGACGTCATCCCTCTCGGCTCCGACAACCCCTCCTCCGCCCCTCTGGCCTCCACCCCTCCGCGCCCGCGAATCAGCCTATTCGAGATGCCCTGCCTCTCCAACTCGCCCAGTGCTTGCTGCTGTCACTCCCCTGCCTGCCCTGGAGTTGGAGCGCCCCGGGATCTGGCTGCTCTAGAGGCGAGTGGGGCTGGCCAGTTATCTGCGCGGAGGGCGGAGGTGAGCGCAGACTCCCTTTCAGTTCTCCCTCTCTCCATCCCCACACCCCTGCAGCTTGAACCAAGCCCAGGGACTGGGATGTTAAAAGCCAAACCTTGCACGCTCTGGGAAATTGAGGGCCCTTCTAGGATTGTGCGAGCCTTGGAGAAGAGGCGAGAGCCTCTGCCTCCATCTGGGCTTTTCAACCCCTGCCTTAAAGTGGGCAGTGGCTCTGACCCCTGGGTCCCGGCTCGGGGCGTGGGGGTGCTGGCGTTTGTGAGTGAGTGTGTGAGATCCTCCACGCGGCAGAGGCGCAGGAGCCCTCTCCGCCTGCCCGGCCAAGCCGCAGGGCCCGTCCGTCCCACGCGCTGTGCACGGATGCATCCCGGCAACTCCGCGCTGCGGGCTCCTTCCAGCTTCCGCTCCCAGGCCCCTCCACCCTAGACGCGCCGCAGGGTGAAAATCATCTGGTCAGAGGGTCAGGTGGGGAATCGAGGCGCTACCGAGGCGAATAAAGCGGTTTTTCGAAATCCGGGGGAGCGCCCCTCGCCGGGAGTCATCTTCCCGCCGCTGAGCTGTAAGGACCTTGGGTGGAGGCTGGGGGAGGCGAGCGCTTGCTCCAGCGAGGGCGTCGCGCCACTCGAGAAGCAGAAGTTAGGGCCACAGAGCCTGCGAACTCCCTTGGCGCGTCTTGCTCGGAGGCCGAGGAGCCAGGGGCCTGGGCCTCCGGGGGGCGCTCTGCGCGGCCCTGGGGATTGCTGGCACCAGCTGAGGACGCGTGGGAGGGCGCGGCGGGCTTGGGGCTGCGGCGGGCTCGCCGGCACCCGAGTTGCGCTGGAAGTTGATGTCGGGGTCCGCACCGCGTGGTGACAGCCCTCGCGGCGCCTGCGGATTTGGAGGCAGCAGCCACGCGGCGCGTTCGGCCGCTCCTTAGCCCTCTCGCCGCGGCTTTCGATTTTCATTCTGCAGAAGTGATGCCCCGGCGCCCAGAAAGCCTAAGGAACTGGCGGCGAAATCCTCTCGGCAGCTAGGGGCGGTGTCTAAAAGACGCGGAAAGGGAAAACGCGGGGATCCCGCGGGCAAGTGCAGTCGCCCTAAAGCGGCGGTGAGCGCCAAAGATCCCCCAGGCAAGGCAGGGCTGACCCAGACTGGAGGTGCTCCCGGCCCTTGGCGCCGCTCTCCGGAGGGTACAGGCGTGAGAAGCCCTCCACTCCTACCCCCGCGCCCATAGGCAACTCCTGGATAATTCCCTCGGAAGTACATTGGATTAAGGCTGGGCAGGGAGAGGGCTGGAATCCACGAAATGAGTGCAAGTAGAAACGGACGTAAATCCCAAATCTAATTCCGATTTAAAATAAATACCATTTGATTGGAAGCAGACTCTAATCTGGTAGAGCAGAGTCTAGGCGGCGGCCCTATATAGCCTTTCTCCTAAGACAGTTACTAAAGGGTGGCAAGGTCAGCCCGTCCCAAGCTGGAATTGTGCGGCGTGTGGAGGCAGGGTGGGGGTGGGGGTGGGGTGCACGTATCTCCACCCTTCATTTACAACAGGGAAGGATTCAAGTCCAGGTTCGTTTTGAAATGACCTTGCAGACCTCCTTCTCCTTCCCATATCTGCCATGGGCATTTCCCAGGGCACCAATCACAGTTCAGACTTACATGACATCAAGGGGTTAAAGATCTTTCACATTAGTTTCCAAAGAGGACTTCTAAATGGCCTTCTTAGAACGTATAGTCACCTCAAGAAAACATTCTCTGTTTTGAGGAGCAAAGATGTAAAATGAAAATTTTATAACTTAGACTATGACCCCTCAATCCCAGTAATGGAATTTAAGTTATTGACAGCAGACGCTCTTTTTCATCCTTCTTCCTCAGGGCCTGGTATATAGTAGGTGTTCAACTAACATTTATAGACTGGTGTTTGTAATGAAAAAATTGACCTGAAGACATTTAATAATTTCTAGCATCAGTCATTATTCAAAACAGAATATTAAAGTAATCATAATAGTCATTTTGATGACTAAAGTGCATTGTTTCATTACATTTTTTAAAACTATTTGGGATTGGTGAAGTCACTTTAAATAAAAACGCACTTAGAATATTAGGAAATTTAGAAATAACAGAATGACACTTGGATGGTTGATTGAATACTACTAGAAATGGGGATCTCACTAGTTGGACAAGTGGATCCATTTTAGATACAGTCATTATTCAAATGTTAGGAACACAAGGGTGAACATGACAGTCTCTGCCCACACATTCTAGTTATGGCCGAAAAAGAAGCATGATTTGTGTGCTATTGTATAGACACGTGAGAAAGTTAAGGGATTTCAGCAAAGCAGTCCCACGGTTTGAAGAGTTTAAGCAGCAGTAGCGAGAGAAACTTCACTAGGGAAAAAGGTCGGCCTGCCTATCTGTTCATTCCTTCTGGGTCCATATTCTGAGCCTCCTCTCTCCTACAGGTCACCATTCTTATTTAAGAACGGCCTTCACATCTCTCTGTTTCTTCTGTTCTTGAGGCCAAAGAGCCACAGATTCTTCAAATTGCCAGCTCTCCTTACAACACACTGAACATGCTTTCTCTGAAAAAAGAAGGAGCAGAAACAAAAAGAGGATGATTTCTGGAGGACTCAAAGTCAGGCTGGGATGGCTGTGACTGGTTCATTAAAAACATCCACGGCGCCTGATGAGTCACGGCCCATTCTGGGCAGCTACTTCCTCATGTGGAAGGAGAATAATAATTTTCTCCTGCCACACTGTGAGAATTCATTTATGACTTCAGAGTTATCAGAGGTACCTGGAAGGAAAGTGTGAGACCTAGCACGTGGAGCATAGAATTATCTGATTCAGAACTAGTTAACCAAGAACAGCAAGACACAGTTAGTTAGAAAGCAAGACTTTTCAATGGAGAACCAGAGATTTAAAAGCCATTGAACCATATTCTTTATAGTAAATTTGGAGAAATGCAGATAGCTATTAGTTTACGATTTGTCATTTTGTCCGGGACTCAAAGAAATGGCAACATAGAAATCAAGGTAGCCACCAAATTGCTGAGGAGAAGAAAATTATTTATTTTATATCACGTGGGACTTTTGTTTGGGAGCCGTTGGTGCCATGATGGCATGTCCCATAAAAAGCAGTTCTGATAAATGTATTCTTCAGTACTATGGGTCACGTAGTCCAAAGCGAATACAAGGGATCATATCCTGAGGGTACTGTGGACAGAATTCAAGACATGGGAATCCTCTATAATGAGAAAGTGAGCCACTAAGTAGGTTAAAAAAAGTTTTGAGAAGACAGAGAATGTCACTGAATGTATTTGGGGGATGATCAGGAGAGAGACTTCCATCAAATAGAATGAGCAAAGATCAGAATGGGAGAGAAGACATTAACAGGCTGAGGGATGCACAGTAGTATTCGTGCTGGGAACGCTGAACTTACAGGAGGGAGAGAGCTTTCATTCCTAGCATGGTGGAAAACAAGGAGAGGAATCAGAACTCAGTCACCTCACTGCTAACTCCAGCACATTACACAAAGTCTCTGAGCCCCAGCATTGCCATCAGTAACATGAGGAAAGAATGCTCCCTGGTGAGGAGTCAGTAACATGTAAAACACCTCCCAGCCTGGCTTTTAGGTTCACTGCCCTGGCAACACGCTTCTGGTTTTCTAGAAGCAGGAGTGTAGGTTGGCTGGATGAATTATTACCCAGACTATATCTTAACTCTTCAACCTCCACTAGAAATCTAGTCTCATATTCCCGCCTGGCAGGTGGCTATTTTTACCCAGCTGTTCCACAGTCACCTCAAAGTGAATGTCTAAAAATTTCATGAATTAGTTTCATACTTTCTGGCCTTAGCCCAGTATGACAGGTCAGTTACCAGGCTGGAAACCGGGTTTCCATTTTTTATGCCTTCCTATTCTCCCATTGCTCTCCACGGACACACACCACAGAAATGTCAGTGGTCATGTTGTGGAGACTTCCCCATCACTTCCATTCTATCATATTGACACCAGTCTACCCCAGGCCCTTGTCATCTGCTAGGACCGCTGTGGTTATCATGCTGTCCCACTCTCACTGCATCTCTCCTAACTTCTGCTTCCAGTCTAATCCTTTTACAGTACAGCTTTGATTCTGCCACTCTCCTGCTCCGTACCTCAAGTCTCTCCTGTTTCCTAGTGGATAAGATCTAAATCCTTTAGATCTGTGTTCGGGTCTCTATATTTGCTCTCCTGGGTCTACATGTTTGGTGCTATCTTCCACTAACCCCATAGGAAACCCACTGCACCAGTCACCATTTCCGACGCACACCTTTGGGTTTTATTTCTCTGTCCTTTACTCACCCGTTTCCTTCAGTTGAAATGCCCCTCCTTGCCTGTCTCCTTTTTGAGACCCCACTGATTTTTCAAGGCCCCAGTCAAACACCCCGTGCCTCATGAGGTTTTTCTTGATCATTCTCAGTTCTCTCTCCCTCTTTCATTTGCAGCTCTTTCTTTTTCCTCCCCCATGGCAGGTACCATGTATTTGTTCTTTAGTGTGTTCCTGTTGACTGAGAGCTTATTCATCTTTGTATTCACCACTAAGTGGTGCCCAGAGCAGGGGCCTGACAACTTTTCACTGAGGGAGTGATTGCGTAGGGATGCCCCAAACCCGAGTCAAGTCTTTATGAAGAAGATGTAGCCAGCCCTCAATCGGATCCTTGTAGGCACAGTTGAAAAAAAGCAGTTATCTGGAAACTTCAAAACCACCCTCTACCTCATTTTTGTCTCATTATTTAAGTTTTAATTATTCATGAATAATTTAAGCTTTGGTGGCTGGGAGAATCTGTATAATTATTAACAGTTTTCATTGTAGGGATGAGCTTATAGTTATGAGAGCTGGACAGAGCTTTGGAAAGCAGACTAGAATATGGAGAGCCAAACTGACAGTGAGGCTGAAAGAGAAATGAAATATGCTGGCAAAATGCCCATTAAGTGCTGAATACATCCAGAAATATGTGAGGGAATTCTTGGTTTAGGACTTATGAGTTTGTCTGATTTAGAATCTTGCAGGAAGATATTCATCTGATTGCTTTCACGGCTCCTTAATTTTCAAAATATAATCACACCCGTGTTAATTAACATGGGTAGTCACCCAAATGTTTCTGATCTAGAAGAATGAAAAGATGAAGCCATTCCTTGTGTGTATACAAGACAGGTGGACAAACAAATTATTGTAAAAAGCTTGCCAGCTTCCATATTCCAGGAACAGAAGTGCTTCCAAACAATCTTAAATACACAAGCCTTCAAACCTGAGAGGATAAATCCATCCTCATCAAGTAGTTATAAGCAGCCATTGCTCATGACGAATGAGGTAGAAGGAAAAAAAAAAGTGTGATCAGGTACTGAGGTTTCGAGTTGCTAGGAATTAGACACTTTATTATAATGTTAGGATTATATATTCAGAACTTTTCCGGAATGTGAGAAATTGGATGGATCTCAGTGATCAAGAGATGTTGTATCTACCTTACATATATTTTGACTCATGGTGTTAATCAAGTCTACATAAATATGTTTCAGACTGGAAAAAATGTCGATTATCCACTAAATGAAAACATGTGGCCACACATGTGTGATTCTGATCAGGATACTGTTTCAAACCCAGTTCAACTGACTGCTTACTTAGCCTTTCTCAGCTGCACCTTCCTCATTGGCAAATAGAAATAGTATTCCCTACATCACACAGAAGATGAAAAAACTAAGTGACATCATAAAGTGAGGCACAATGTTTTAGTTACTAGTCTGATAGTTTTTAAAAATCAGCATTATGCTATACAAATCTCTCCATCTCTATAACCTCTTCAATATAAAAGTATATCATGGGTGAGTCACAAGAACTAATTCAAATGCAAGCAAATATTTAATCAGAGATTTGTATTCACCTTTAAATAGAGAACTTACTTCTTTCCTGCAACAACCACAAAATTTTGCCAAGCTAAATCATCAAACCAGGAGTCTGAATGGGCAAAGACCGTGTGGAAAACTAGAAGTCTGATTTAAAACAGATTAAGATACACTTTTTCATTCCACCTAAAATAGTTGTTTCTTTGATGTTGGGTGCCTTTTTTAGTTTGCATTGCAAATAAGAGTATGCAGAATGAGAATGTGTAAAAATATGTAGCCTGCAGACTATAAAGAGAAGAATAAACATGACATAAAATGAGCAAGACAGCTTTCCTCTTATGTCCAGTACACATACCAGCAGGTAGGGAGGCTGAGAGAAGTATCTTTTGGAGTAAAGGTGAAAACATTCATATGTGGGTGGAAGATGGGGTAAGAACAAATAACAGGTGCCCCACTTTGCCTATTTTTCCCTCTGTTTCTCAGTGCTCTTTCATGCCAATTCCTACCCTTTATCACAGTCTGAATGATGGCTTTCAACATAAATCCTTTAAAATTATTCAAAAAATATCATTTTTGGACAATGGTCTCCCTATCTTCACTACCTTCTACACTCCTATATGCACTAAAGTTCTGTCCCTGACGCATATACACACATCGGGGTCTCTGTGTTGTCTTAGTCTGGATTGCCTTGGAAACAGACACTGAGATAAGGATTCGGGTGGAAGTGAGAGATGATCAAGCTGCCACACTCACCAGCTGCCCTCCAATACCAGTAGCTGAATGTCTGGGGATAAATCACCTAAGATTTCTGAGTCTCAGTTTCTCTGCAAAACTAATTTAGTAATACCTACTGTGCAAAGTTGTATCAGAACTAAAAATCATACTTACAAAATGTCTGGCATAAAGTAAGTACTCAAAAAAAGTATATCCATTCCTTTGTGTCATATGATGTATATTTTATTAATGTTTAATTCAGTCTGAAAATTCATGTGTAGCCAATCAACTTTTATTCTCAATATTTATGTTTCAAGCTTTGAGTCCTGACTATGTTTATTTATTTATTTAATTTTGGTGTCATTAATATACAATCACATGAGGAGCATTGTGGTTACTAGATTCCCCCCATTATCAAGTCCCCACCACACACCCCATTACAGTCACTGTCCATCAGCGTAGTAACATGCTATAGAGTCACTACTTGTCTTCTCTGTTCAATACTGCCTTCTCCATGACCCCCCCCATGTTATGTGTGCTATCATAATGCCCCTTACCTTCTCCCTCCCTTCCCACCCGCACTCCCCAGTCCCTTTCCCTTTGGTAACTGTTAGTCCATTCTTGGGTTCTTTGAGTCTGCTGCTGTTTTGTTCCTTCAGTTTTAGCTTTGTTCTTATACTCCACAGATGAGTGAAATAATTTGATACTTGTCTTTCTTCGCCTGGCTTATTTCACTGAGCATAATACCCTTTAGCTCCATCCATGCTGTTACAAATGGTAGGATTTGTTTTCTTCTTATGGCTGAATAATATTCCATTGTATATCTGTATCACAACTTTATCCATTCATCTACTGATGCACACTTAGGTTGCTTCCATTTCTTGGTTATTGTAAATAGTGCTGTGATAAACATAGGGGTGCATATGTCTTTTTCAAACTGGGCAGCTGCATTCTTAGGGTAAATTACTAGGAGTGGAATTCTGGGGCCAAATGGTATTCCTATTTTTAGTTTTTTGAGGAACCTCCATACTGCTTTCCACAATGGTTGAACTAGTTTACATTCCCACCAGCAGTACAGGAGGGTTCCCCTTTCTCTGCATCCTCACCAGCATTTGTTGTTCCTATTCTTTTCTATGCTGGACATTCTAACTGGTGTGGGGTGATATCTCATTGTGATTTCAATTTGCATTTCCCTTATAATTAGCAATGTGGAGCATCCTCTCATGTGCCCATTGGCCATGTGAACTTCTTTGGAGAATTGCCTGTTCATATCCTCCGCCCACTTTTAATAGGGTTATTTGCTTTTTGGGTGTTGAGGCATGTGAGTTCCCCATACACTTTGGATGCTAACCCCTCATCAGATATGTCATTTACAAATATATTCTCCCACAGCGTAGGATGCCTTCCCATTCTGCTGATGGTGTCTTTTGCTGCACAGAAGCTCTTTAGCATGATGTAGTCCCACCTGTTCACCTTTGATTTTGTTTCCCTTGCCCGAGCAGATGTGCCCAGGAAAAAGTCACTCATGTTTACATTCAAGAGACCTCTGCCTATGTTTTCTTCCAAGAGTTCCATGGTTTCACGACTTACACACAGGTCCTCGATCCATCCTGAGTTTACCTTTGTGTATGGGGTCAGACAACAGACCAGCTTCATTCTCCCGCATGCAGCCATCCAGTCCTGCCAACACCAGCCGTTGAAGAGGCTGTCACCTGCCCACTGCATATCCACGGCTCCCCCATCGTATATCAATTGACCATATATGCCTGGGTCTACATCTGGGCTCTCATACATCCTTCGGTCCATGGGTCTGTTCTTGTGCCAGCACCAAACTGTCTTGACTACTGTGGCTTTATAGTAGAGCTTGAAGCTGGAAGGTGCAATCCACCCAGCTCTAGTCCTCCCTCTCAGGATTGCTTTGGCCATTCGGGGTCTTTTTTGGTTCCTTATGAACTCCAGAACTACTGGAAGCCCTCCAACCCTTTGTGTTGTCTGATTGCTTTGGCCAGAACCTCCAGAACTATGTTGAATAACAGTGGGGAGAGTGGGCATCCTTGTCTTGTTCCCGATCTTAAAGGAAAAGCTTTCAGCTTCTCGCTGTTAAGTATGATTTTGACTGTGGGTTTTCCATATATGGCCTTTATTATGTTGAGGTACTTGCCCTGTATACCCATTTTGTTGAGAGTTTTTATCATGAATGGATGTTGAATTTTGTCAAATGCTTTTTCAGCATCTATGGAGATGATCATTAGGTTTTTGTCCTTTTTGTTGATGGTGGTGGATGATGTTGACGGATTTTTGAATGTTGTACCATCCTTGCATCCCTGGAATAAATCCTACTTGATCATGGTGTATGATCCTCTTGATTTGTTTTTTAATTTGGTTTGCTAATATTTTGTTGAATATTTTTGCATCTATGTTCATCAGGGATATTGGTCTGTAATTTTCTTTTTTTGTAGTGTCTGCCTGGTTTTGGTATTAGAGTGATGCTGGCCTCATAGAATGAATTTGGGAATATTCCCTCCTCTTCTACTTTTTCAAAAACTTTAGCGAGGATGGGTATTAGGTCTTCACTAAATGTTTGATAAAATTCAGCAGTGAAACCATCTGCTCCAGGTGATTTCTTGATTACCTAGGTAGTTTTTTGATAACCAATTCAATTTCCTTGCTGGTAATTGGTCTATTCAGATTTTTTGTTTCTTCCTGGGTCAGCCTTGGAAGGTTGTATTTTTCTAGAAAGTTGTCATTTCTTCTAGGTTATCCAGTTTGTTAGCCTATAATTTTTCATGGTATTCTCTCATAATTCTTTGTATTTCTGTGGTGTCCATAGTGATTTTTCCTCTCATTTCTGATTCTGTTTATGTGTCTAGACTCTCTTTTTTTCTTGATAAATCTGGCTAGGGTTTTATCTATTTTGTTTATTTTCTCAAACAATCAGCTCCTGCTTTCATTGATTCTATTGTTTTATGCTCGATTTTATTTATTTCTGCTCTAATCTTTATTATGTTCCTCCTTCTACTGACTTTGGGCCTCATTTGTTCTTTTTTTTCTAGTTTCATTAATTGTGAGTTTAGACTGTTCATTTGGGATTGTTCTTCTTTCCTGAGGTAGGCCTGTATTGCAATATACTTCCCTCTTAGCGTGGCCTTTGCTGCATCCCACAGATTTTGCAGTATTGAATTATTATTGTCATTTATCTCCATATATTGCTTGATCTCTGTTTTTATTTGGTCATTGATCCATTGGCAATTTAGGAGATGTTATTAAGCCTCCATGTGTTTATGGGCTTTTTCATTTTCTTTGTGTAATTTATTTCTAGTTTCATAACTTTGTGATCTGAGAAGCTGGTTGGTACAATTTCGATCTTTTTGAATTTACTGAGGTTCTTTTTGTGACCTAGTATATGATTTATTTTTGAAAATGTTCCACGTGCACTTGAGAAGAATGTGTATCCTGTTGCTTTTGGGTGAGGAGTTCTGTAGATGTCTGTTAGGTCCATCTGTTCTAGTGTGTTGTTCAGTGCCTCTGTCTCCTTACTTATTTTCTGTCTGGTTGATCTGTCCTTTGGAGTGAGTGATGTGTTGACATCTCCTAAAATGAATGAACTGCATTCTATTTCCCTCTTTAATTCTGTTAGTATTTGTTTCACATATATAGGTGATCCTGTATTGGGTGAATATATACTTATAATAGTTATATCCTCTTGTTGGACTGACCCTTTTATCATTATGTACTGTCCTTCTTTGTCTCTTGTTACTTTCTTTGTTTTGAAGTCTATTTTGTCTGCTACACTGAAAAACTTTACTGCTGAGTAAAATTAATTTTCTTTTTGTCACTTTCCAAGTGTTTTTTTAAATAGTAACCAAAGCAAAATACAATTAGGAAGATAAACTTGCTAATCCTACTGTAAAATGTTTCTGCATTTCAAAATAGAATAGAAATGATTATTTTGTTGATCTACCCCCTTTATATGTACATCATTCATGTTAGAAAAATAATGAGTGTTATAGGCATTTATCTCTGTCTGAGCTAAAATATTCTGTGACAAATTCCTTTAGACTGCTTGATCTACAGTTCTACACTGATCTACACTGTTCATTTAATTACCAAGGTAACAAGGTAAAATGCTGCACTTTGTTTTTTTTTTCTTTTCAAATGGACAGAACTGAGCTTGATCCCAGGTCAAACAGCTTAATACTATGTTACAACTGTATTTCTTTGACTCTACCACCACCTGCAGCAATGATAATTGTAATCATTGTCAGATTGCTCCTTACTGACCTTAACAGTCTTGGGGATCTCTCCCCTGCTTGCAAAACGAAACCTTCTTGCTGCCTGCACCTCACCGTTTTTATTTATTCTGGCCACCATAGAGACATTTAATATCAGCCATAGGCGCCAGTGGATGCTGCTAAATTCACTGTGGCCTGAACGCACTAGAGAGTCCCCCAAACTTCCAGCAGGGGAAGTGTTCTTGGCTTTGGTCTGGACTGGGTGCAGATTCTGGATCACTGCTCAGTCCTCTATGTTAACCCCATGACCCCATGACATCCAGCAGTCATCCCCTAATTCTGTGATCACAGTGAAGCAGCTCTGTCATGCAGGACTCAGACATGAGCATCTCATTGTAGGATAGAGACATTTTCCGTATCACATCCAAATCTGTTACAGCTTCCATGTTTTTCTATAAAATACCTGTACCTAGTAAATGCTTGAACAAGTGTATCCACCTTGTAAGTTTATGAAATTTTGGAATTTCTCAAGTAGGCAATGGGAAATATGGAAGGATTTTATGCAGAAGAGTAATATGAGGAGGTTAGACATAGGAAGATTACTCTGGCTGTAGTTGGAGAAAGTTTGACGGCATAACAGGCCAGAAAGTTGGGCAGCTAACACCTAGCACTGCCTCTCACACAGACCTTGGACCAAGGTTTACACCTTGATTCTCTTCTCTTTTGATCTGAGTACTTTCCCGGGAGATCCTTAGTTTCTCTTTTATGATTAGATATTGGAATAACAAAAGCCAAAAGGTATGCACCTTATTTTTAAAAGGTTGAATGACTTAGATACTTTTCTCTGACAAAATTTATGAATCCTGGGGAATATTACCATGCTACAACATAATCTACATTGTATTTATCAAGGTTGAGTAATTTGTGCTATTCTTAGCTATTTGCTTCCTTTAAAAACATATTAAACGTGAAAATGAATTAGGTAATACAAGAATGAGTGATGTTGCTTTAGTGTACGTGTGGCCCAGCTGTCAAACCTTTTCATTGTGATGGTTTGTTTTATGTCTCCTACTTTTAATATATGAAATTCTCTTATCTTTCAGGTTACTTCATGTAGGATTTTGCCTTAAGTGTAGCTTTCCTTTCCCTATGATACAGTTAGAAGATAACTAAGTGTTTTTCAGGAAAAATCAGCACTGATGTAATTTTCCAGATTGTGTCACTTAATGTCCCTGGATGACAGTTTTACTCATCTTTATGATGGAGTTACAGCTGCTTCAGCTTTCAAATCTACAATCCTAAAGCATCATTAAAGATGAAAAACCTTTTGTTTTTTAAACCTGATAATATAGCCTATGTATCATGATAGTTTTTACAGGTCAGTGTCATTAAAACACAATTTTGGCATGAGGAAATGAAAATATCAGTCTGCACAGAATCTGCTCTATATAATATACTAAAGAATACTTTAATAACAATAATAATAACATTATTGTTGTTGTTTATTATTACAAGTAATATAGTTCTTGTTCTCTGGATAACTGGTCATGTTAGTCTGATTCTACTGTTTTTCTGAGTCGGCTCAGGACTTTCGCTGTTTAATCATGTTCCCTGGAATTTCATTTTCTTTTCCTCTCCATTTTCCTCTTCTCATAAATTTGGATGATTTCGAAGATATTCCAGGTAATCTTTACAAAACCTAGCAAGATGGCTTATCTGTGTGGTTTCCATTAAAACCTATTGAAATGATAAATATAGGCTAACATACAGCACATTTTTAAAAATGTTTTCTCTGGACCTCCATTTGGTGTAAGAAAAAGGAGTGCTGGTTACATGTGACTAGCTGTTAGTCTGGGGGAAGATAAAAGTCCACTAGGAAGGGCTGTAATGTAGCAGGTGGCTTTCACTATGACCTGCTTACATGATGCTCGGAGAGCTGCTGGGCTGAGTCTCCAGTGGCTTTCCATAGGAATGCAGTTAACTTAGTGCCTGCAAATAAGTTTATTTTGAGAAAAAGTATCCAACCCATAAAATCATTGCTCTGATCAAAAGTATAATTTTAACAAGATGGAAATATGAGTTGAGAATAAAGAAAAAAGAATCATTTCCTCACATTACATTTCACTGTGCTGGTTGTGGATGAAAGTGGGCACCATGAGTGTATTCTGGACTCAGCAGAGCAAGTTGCATTCTGTTCATGGAGAGTTCGTCAGAGTCAGATGTGCCCTTCTTTTTCTGCCCATTGCCCCTGAACATCACCCTGGCTCCCTGCAGACACACACACACACATAAACCCTAAACTCTTATTACCCAAGAGCCAGATTTAAGGGGCTGTCCTTTTATATAGGGTGCAAAGTAGGTGTTCAATAAATGCAAATAATTACAGTGACTTGACTTAGCATTGTGGACTAGGACAGAAATCAGAGCACATCTGTTCACATATATTCAAAGAATTTAGTTGGCTGAGCTAATCAGAGTGATGCTTTAAAGGCCTCTGTCTCTATTAAATCTCCCCCTGCAACATAGTCAAGCACTTATTATCCCTTTAACAACAGAGTGTGTGAGCACATGCATGCTCCAGTCCTGAACACACTGAGTTCTGTTCCAGACATATTCTTTTCTTGAGGATTGGATGGCTTTGTTGTTGTAGGAGCAAGCTGAATCCGTCCATGTGCAGTTGCTTGCTGGAGATTTACAGTGTAGTTCTTACCCCCTTTTTGTTGACTCTTCTCTATTCACAAAGAGACACACTAAATTCAGGAATGTGCTTTTCAGCATTGACCTACTGCAGTCTTAGTGTAGTGTGCACGTGATGTGAAAGCCAGCATCAAAAATGTGGGCAGGACAAGGTCAGTGAACTCTGAATGTTTTGAAACCTTTTATTTTTCAACTGCATTCACATGGGGAATAAACTGTGTTAGCAGTGTCATGCACCCTTTGACACAGGTTGAGCAATGTTGCTGACATCATCTTCCTCTCTTTTGAGCCCATGGTCTTCTTTTACACTTTTTACTTTTCCCCCATAAGGAATGCCTGCATATCTTATACTTTGGGAGGTTTAGGCACTCCTTTTCTGAGTTATTTTTCAAAGCAGGAGACAAGCAATGATCAAAGAGTTGTTTAATGGATGCTGTGCATTTTGTTTTTAAGAGCATGGAAATGCTTCTTTTCTTCAGCCTCTGGCATTTTTCAGCCCGAGGGGTAAAAAGATTACAGTGATAAAAAGCAAAGAACTGCATTTTAGATATAGGCATTCCTCATTTTACAGATGAGTCTTTTTTCCAAAAATGGATTTGACAGTAGTTATTTGGAATTTTGAGTTCTTTGCCCTGAGAGAAGCTGTTAAAAATTATGGTTAGATTTCTACACTAGGCCAGACAACTATATTCAATCTATATTATAAACAAAGTCTGGAACCATTAGTATCAGTTGTGAGACTTTGGAACGGGAAGGTTCATGGATAACCCAAGGCAAAAATCTTTAGGTGAGTATACGGTGCCTTATAACTCCTTTAACTGAATCCCTCATCTCTTTTCCTGCCCATTGCTCTGGGCTCTACTGTCTACATCCTCACCCTTATGCTTATAGTCAGGCTTTCTTCTTCCTAAAATATACTCCTTGCTCCAAATTTATTACCTTCTTTCTTTCTCAAATAAAACCACCATTTTCTTAGTTCTGCTGATTGAACTGGTAATAGTAGGAGAGCAATCTGACTGAATTAATCATATTTGTGCAAAGGATTGGTAACTCCACCATCCTTCCATGTTATTTGCATTACAAAGTAGAAAGTCTTGCAACTCAAATCAAACACATTTATTTACTTCAATTTTATATTCATTTATCATTTTTCACAAGCAAGGTACTGATGTAGGCCATGAGAATGAACATGTGAATAAAATATGATGTTTATCTACTTATAGGACAAGAATATAAACCCAGTAAACATGATATAATGTGGGATGATGAGTTTCAAAAGAGAATTTAGTGAAAATATCAAATCTTATATATTACTGGAGGGTAGCAGATAAATTGATATAAACATATGCATGTTATACAATATAGTAGTTCAGTATATCATTACATGCTACTGAGAAACTGTCACACTTATGCACCATGAAATGTTTGAGAAATATCCCTAATAGCAAGAAATTGGAAAGGACACAGACATTTATGGACAACTGACAGGATCAAAAAATTATGGCATATTCACAAAATGGGATGTTATACAGCCACAAAAATGAACTGTAGTTATGAACCAACCACATGGATGAATCTTTAACACTGCTGACCAAAAAAAAGTTACAGAAGATTAAATGATATAGTACCATTTTTATAAGGCTCAAGGCCATGTAAAACTTAATAGTATTCTTTAGGAAAATGTGAGGAGGGAGGTAGGAGTACTGAATAGCAGATGTTATGATACTGGCAATATTCTCATTGTTCAGTTAGGGGATCGGCTCATGGGTGTTTGTTTTATTGTTATGCTTCATAGTTTACACATGTATCTTTATATGTATGAAATTATTACATCATAAGAGCACTTTATGTACATATTTTTAAGTGATCACTCCAGTTTTGGGGAAACACTAAGGAGAGAGCAGTTAATTCTGACAGGGAGGCTTCACAGGGGAGGCTGTGTTCACACTGAACTCGAAGGAAATACAGGGCTTTGGGGTCAGACAAATGTTAAATGGTGCAAAATAAGGGGAGACAGAGGCCAATGCATACATAATGGGCTTGAGAGAGAGCAGCCCAGTGGGCTGTTGTGGGTTCTGGGGGTGTAAAAGCTGAAGCTGGGAGAGGGGAGGGGAGAGATGTGTCACAGTATTTCTAATGCAAGGCAACCAGGGGCCCAGGATGCCAATAACCCTCCTTAAGAATCTGTGAATTTACTAAGGGAGATTGCCTGGAATGAAAAGAGAAGAAGCCACCCACAGAACCAGGGTAGGGGGTTTGTGGGGTGACAGGAAACCCAGGTAAAGAGAACTAGGAAGACCCTCAAAGGAGGTATTGACATGCAGAAGAGAAGCAGATGGCACAGGACCAGGACCTCGCAGACCCACAGGGATGTCAGACCCACAGAGGGAAAAATTCCATAGCACAGAAATTGGGTTGTCTTTGGTGAAATTGGAGTAAGGAGAAGCCCTCAGAAGGAGGGCAAGTGAATTACATACAGAGAGATTTTAGGCAAATGTGAAAACTGAAAGTGTTTCCATTAGCCACATTACCTACTTAACCACATCCAGTGTCAGGTATCAGGGAGGAAAGTTTCAACCAAATCATCCATGGATAGAAGATTCTATTTTTAAGATATTCATTAAATTCAGGCATCCATCTTTACTATTAGACATTTACTGTCTATTTCTCTTGGTTAAAAGGAATCTTTTTCTGTTCCTGTACCTCACAGTTATCTGAAAGCTGAGCAGCCCTTAGATGGCCAGTTGTGATGGGAAGAAAAAAAGGGAGGAGACCAAGAAAAACTTCACTTCCCGAACCCCTACTGTGTGCCAAGTAGCCCCACCGGAGGGCTGGGATTATCTTTATTTCTGGCCTTTTCCACACCTCTGTAGAATGAGATGCTAGGAGATAGCAAAATCGAAGCTTACACAGAGCAAGTGACTCACCCAAACCAAAGTCAATTAAAAAAAGATTATCTGTGAAATCATAGTTTCCTTCCTTGCTTCAACACCCCTCAAAAAAAAAACCCGTTTTAAAAACTTTCAATTAGATACACTAAGAAATTTAATTCCAAGTGTTTTTCCTCTGATGTCTTTAGTATTTTTAAAGACCTGTCCCCTCCCCTCTTGATGTTTTACCATCTCAGTCTTGATGGAAGGTTCTTACAGCTTATCAGTTGCTTCATTTAGCTTACAGGCTGTTCTAGCAGGCATCCCTGGAGAATGTACTTTGATAAAAGCTTTTGCTGTGACTAGCCTTGTCCCCTGGCTATGTTCCATATCCCTCTTCATACACATTCCCTTACCTTGACCTGGCTTAGGTCTGTCTTTCCTCACTGATTTTACTAACATACAATTATTTTCTTGTTATTAAAATAATCATGCTTTCAGCTGCTATTTATTCCTGGAAACTGCATACTAAGATAATTATTTTTATCTTGTCGACACTAAAGTTACAACTCATAAATTTTATAGTCACGGTGCATGAATATTAACTCCATAGTTTCCTGCCTCAAACTTTTTGGTGGAAAGAGAAGTGAGATTTTTTTTTCATCCAAGTGAGAGCAAGGCAGAAGGGGCTTGAGAATGGATGAAGTTTTCAACAGCTCCTGAGGGGAGAGGTACAAGGGAGCCAGAGTGGGAGAATAGAGAGTGTTTGCAAGCAGCCTGAAAGGGCCTCCCAGAAGTTAGGAAGGGCCATCTTTCAAAGCAGCTCCATTTCCTCCCACCCTACGGGGCATCCCCAGAGCACGAGCTCTGACCCCAATTCTGGCTCCTCTGGAATGTGGGAGATGAAAGGAAGCTCATCTCTAAACACTTCCCACTTCCACATGAACCATAACGTTGTTCTTAAAACATAAGTGTAATGCAGACACTGCATCTGGCCATTTGGGGAAGTTATTCTTCTGGAAAGCCACCTTGAGATTCATTATGAGGTGTTGAAGCTTTTTGATGGAGCTTTATGAATTCATTTTGTATAATGGATCACTATAGGGTGAAAAGGTAAATTGACCAGTGAATAATTCTGCACAAGTATCACATACAGTTAAAGGGACAGTGACTGCAGCCCCTCACACATGTGGAATAGCCTGATGTGGCTCTTAGCTAAAGGCCAGAATCCTACCCGTGGCCACTGGGGTCTGCTCCTGCGTCCGTCTGCAGCCTGTGCCATGTCATCCGCTGTCTGCATGCAAACATTTCGTTCTTGGAACCTCTGTACATTCTTACTAGTGATGGAAGACAACAAAGAACTTTTGTTTATTCACGTTATATCTATTGACATGTACTGCATTAGAAATGACAACTGAGACATTTCTTAAATACTTTTAATTCACCTGAAGATAACAACAAAAGTCCATTCCATGTTAACATAAATTTGTTTATGAAAGTTAACTTTTATAAAACAAAAATAATTTAAGGTAAGGATGGTCACTGCAAATCAATTTAATGTCTGGCTTTTGAGAAAAAAATGGATTCTTATGTCTGCCTCTGCATTAGAAACTGAGGGTGAGATATCATACATCATGGAATTTCTAGAAACTTCTACTGTTAACACCTGAGAGAATGAGAGTGAGAAGGCAAATAATGTCTTAGTATGAGTAGGAGAATAATTTGACCTCATGGGCCTCCTGGAAGAGTCATAGGGACCCCCCAGGGATCCTGCACCACTCTTTAAGAACCACTACTCTAGACCCCTGTGCCTTCATTTGATTAAAAATAAATCAACAGGGTGACTGGAAGATAATGAGAAATGCGGTTGGAAGGTTAAGTTGAGGCTATAGCATATCCTGTCTTGTTTGGACAGTCCTCATCTGGGAAGGAACTGAGCATTCCTGCGAAGAGACAGACATTTAGGGACATTCCAAAGCACACTGCAAATTTACACTGCCTTGCATTTCCCAAGGCCTTTTTGAACCATAATTTCTTTTGATCTCTACCATAACTGTATGACATCTATTATTATTTTTCATTCATGAAAGCCTTTAGTGCAAGTTAATTCACTAATGAAAGTTATTGCTTGCTCAAGTTTACCCAGTTCCTTAAGGGACCACTGAACTCACACCTGGATTTCCTAAGTTCTACCCCCATGCAAACTGTCTCCCCTCTGAAGTCAACCCGTGTATGCAGGGGCCAGTGACAGAAACTGTGCGCAGAAGGTGACTGAAAGCAGGTATTTCAGCTTACTTCTATTAGAGTGCCTCATGTATGCACCAGTGTATTCCCTTTTCTGATTCTTTAGCAAATAAAAGTAGTTAATGTACAAGAGAGGACTAGCTCTAGCCTTTGGCCAGTATAACGTTCTCATGTCTACAATGAGAGCAAATCCACCATTCATTACCAGGACTACTGAGAATAGATTAAACAAAATGCTACCCACAGCCCAAGTTATTAAACTTTGAAAGTATCTAAAGGATGTTAGGAAGATCTTGCAGAGGAACTTTTCAAGGCATCTATGTGGGTTTGCATAGTATGGGAGAGGGCTGGGAACTGAGTGCCTGGGAACTGACAGCCTGGCTCATTGCTGGTCTTTGCTGGCCCCTATGATTTCTTCCAGTAGCCTTTAAGTAGCTACTCTCATCCTACATCTGCTCAGAAGAAAACCAAACTTCCTGAATTTACAGTAGGCTGCTTTTGTTCCACTACAAATTGTAGCCTTTTTAACACTTTGTACTGAGTGTTGACTTACTCATTCTTTCCTTTGAAGATTGGAACTGCATAGGGTAGCTCAATAGTTCCAAGAATCATTCTAACAGTGGGGTTTTTTTGTTTTTAATTGTAGTAAATTGCACATCACATAAAATTTACCATCCTAACCATTTTTAAGTGTGCACATCCACATTATTGTACAGCCAACCTCCAGAACTCTTCATCCATTCACTGAACAACTCCCAATTTTCCCCACCCCATCAGCCCCTGGCAACCGCCTTTCTTCTTTCTGTCGCTGTGAATTTCAGTACTCTCAGTACCTCATATAAATGAAATCCTACAGTATTTGTCTTTTGTGTTGGGCCTATTTTATTTAGCATAATGTCCTCATGGTTCATCCATGTTGTGACACTTGTCAGAATTTCCTTCCTTTTTAAAGCCAAATAACATTCCATTGTACATATATACCATATTTTGTTTCCCCATTCATGCACTGTTGTATATCTGGGTTGTTCCCACTTTTTAGCTATTATGTACGATGCTGCTATGAATGTTGGTGTACAAATAATTCTTTGAAGACTTGCTTTGAATTTTTTTGAATTGACAGTAGCTTTTGATGGACTGGCTTAGTAGTGTACATCTGTAAGGCAGAAGCCCAGGAGGCCCCGGGGAACCCAAGTATCACAGAATTCCTCTGGCATGACCTTGGCACAGCCTGGCTTTCCAGGACAATTGTGCATATGGAAAACCAATGACAGATGAGCTGTTCTAAATGAAGGCTCCGATTGGAGAGTTCTGTCTACTTGAAAATGCTTTAGGTGATTTTATGCTGTGACACTTCTTCCTTAATAGAGCAGCTATCATAGCTTATAGAATTGAAAAACAATGTATCCTAGCAATTTTATGCCATGTAAACAGTTTTTTTCCTGGGCTTTTTTATAATTTATTGCTTTAGTCCTTTCTTTGAAGAATTCAAATTCTATTCTTTGGCTCTGACTTGTAGCACATCTAGAATGTGTTATAGTTTGAATTCCTTGAGAATGTATAATTAGAATTATTTTAATCAAATGCTTATTGGAATGTGTAAATTTTACCAGGTTTTCTGATTATGACTTTGAGTAGTCCCAAGTCTTTACCATGCATCAGTTTCCCATCCCCCAATCTAGTCCAGACTTGATTTAATCATTTTTATGTCCCTGTGTATTCATAGACTTCTTTCATAGTCTCTTTCTGGAAACATCTATTATACATTCAAAAGTGGCTTGCATGTATTTTCTATTACTTATAATTACCAAGAGAAAATGTTAATGAGAGATCCAAAGGGATCTCTCATGAATTATCTACCTTGTTTTTTTACAGCAACTTTCTCCTTAACCCTCAGTGTCTTGGCAGTGGGGCAGCTTCTAGAAAGGAGTGAAGTCTTACCGTCATGCTTGGTATGGGGGTAAGTTCCCGCCAGTTGTTGCATTATTCCTAAACTATGTTTTCTTCTCTTTTTTGCTCACCCTCCCTGTCTTACTGCCTCTTTGGAACATGGAACGTGGACCTGGACATCACCTGTGAAAATGTTATCTCTTGGCCCTGGGACATTCGTAACGTGGGTGAGTCCTGAAATTAATGTTTAAGCTGTTGATTTCTTGCTTTGTCTGGGAAGAAGAAAATTGATTGCCAAATGACATAGTTTGATGGGAAAATATCTCAACATCCCAGTGCCCATGTGTGTCCATCCAGTGTGCCTTCTGTTCATCTTCCTGCATTTAGAGAGACAGAAATCCTGAGATATACTGTTAGGGACACCCAAACTCAAATGCAGCAAAGATAAATCTAATTCAATAACAAAAGTTGATTTTTTTAAATGTTTGCTATTGGTTTTCTTTTTTATTTGGTGGTGGTATGTGTGTGTGTGTTGGGAGGATGGCATATGTGACCTTGAAAAATAGTGTGCTTTATAACAAATGCAATAATCCCACATAGTTCAAAATGGAACTTTCCAAGGTTCTTATTCAGTTGTTTCTGCAGATCACATACCTCAAATATTCATACCTATCATTTATGGCAGATGCAAATGTATTTATTTTTATGATGCTGGCATTGTTGTATTGGAAATAGTACATTGTCAATGTGTTTATATTAAATGAATCATGAATCTTGACATGGAAGTTTCCCATTTCAACTGGCCCTTAGTAGAAGGTTTCAAAACTCAAGGTAGCAAAACTGTTAAACATTAAATTCTAACTTTATTCTTCCAAAACTGGGCAATAACGATGTACCAGACACTCAGGTTATCTGTGTGCAGGAGAGAGAGTTGGGAGAGAGGAGAGAGGCTGGGAGACAGAACTGATTTCTGCTGGTGGATTTCTTGCTATAGAATGGAGACTAGACAACAGGCAGTTTTTAAATTAAAAAAATTTGACTTTTAATATATTTTTTTCTAGTTCTTGAGCATGTGGAAAGACTCCAAGAAAATCCTTTGATTAGCATGATATTATAGATGTGGCTGGTCCAATAGCTTCCATACTTTTCTTAAAGTACCTAGCATGGATGTTTCCTGGAAAAAAGAAACGAGTTGAGGTATACCTCCATAGGAAACACATTGTCTTGGTTATCAATTCCAATTTCATCCCGAGTCTCCCTCTAAATAAATTGAAAACTGCCATGTCACTGTCTTTGCCAGTTGAGGTGGCAGAGTTTTACTTGCGGGAAGTAAATACATTTGTTGTTGCAATCTGTTATTTCTGAAATTGCTAAAATTATATTGAATGTTAGCATGAAATTTGGCATCGATGTTTGTAAGATTTTCTATTCTGGTCTAAGTAATGTGGGAATCTTTATCTTAGATGATTTAGTTGCCCATAAATATCCTTTGGAATATGTATCATTTGAGTTTAATCTGTTGAGCTGCGAGTAGTTGATTTGACACAATTACCACCTAATCAGCTGTTTTGCCTGTCGGGTTATGTTATGATTCTTCATTCCATATTAAAATCTCCTTTCAGGATTCACATTGTGCATTTCCTCCATGTATCCCTGTAGCTCTCTTCATCTCCCTCCTTTTTGTAAATGATAACCAGCTGGACAATCATCCTTAAAAATCTCATTTTCTCTTCCAGTAGTAATCAGTAGCCAGAACCTACTTCTTTTAAATCATGCACCAGGTCTTGTGAATTCTTCTTTCATTTGGGGCCTTGAAAGCCTTCTGAAGATAACACTTTATTTGTGAGATACTAGGAAATCTTCAGAAATCTTGAATCCTAAAAATAGCACGGGTGGACCAGGGTGTGTTACTATTATGTCTCAGCTGCCTCTGTCGTGCTGCCTGTGTGTCCTTCTCCTCTGCCAGGCCCTCTCCTTCTTGTTCCCCAGCCTCCTACTGAGGGATCTTGGGATTAAGGGCAGCGTATGGCTTTCTTATTTGTTTTTGTGACATTTATATGGAGGGGGATAGGCTGGCTCCTCAGCCCAACGACTTACTAGTTTGGTCAGTAGGGAATCATTTCCTTAAAAAAAGAAAAGACTGGTAGACCTGTCACACTGACACGGCTCACTTTCTGTGACATGCACAGTCACATGTCATCGCCATCTTAACATTCGCCTTTATCCTCCTCACTTCCCCTCTCCCAAGCACTGGGTTATGGATTTTCCACGGGTCCCATTTAGTTTTCCTAACAGTCTCACAGTATAGGAACCTTTTATCATCTGATTTAATGGATGAGCAAAGTGAGGTACAGCTTAACCTGCTCAAGGCCGCCAGGGTCACATTGAACAGACAACGTTTTTCACCAGACGCATTTTCTTTTAACCAGTTTAATATACTTTTTCATTCTTCTGGGCCTCCAAAGACAGAGCTTTGGTGCATCTGAGACAGTAGTTTGTCGTGTACGTTAAATTTGCCTGTTATCTGGCAGTTACGTAGAGCTCTCTCATGAGTCTGAAGTGACAATCCTGTGATGGCAGGGAGTGAGGGAGACGAGAGAGATTATAGTAAAATATGTATTTAGTAGGCAATTTGCCCTATTAAAGTGATTTCTGTTTCTGGAGAAGTTGGTATCTTTGTGTCTGACAGTATCATTATATTTTAATTGAACTGCTAATAGTTTTGGAGGAGAAATCAAACAGAAGCTAACTTTTTCCCAAATTCAGATAAACTCTTGTATCTACAAATGTCATTTGGATTTTCAACTCCCGTTTCTGATTGTTAGTGCACTCCTAAATCTAATCATAAGTATTTTTCTAATAGCTAATTTTCTGCTTTATTAGTCAGGGTAACAAGAGAGACATGAAAATCAGGAAGTTATCTTGGTCAACTGGCCCTCCTTGCCCGAATCTTTGAAGGTACTCCACGGACAAGTGTGGGAGTTAATGGAGCCAAGCTATGGAAGGTTTGGCCAGAATGCTGATGTCTAACACGTGCAGGCCCTCATCATATCTTACTTGAATTTTGCAACAGCTTGTTAACCCTCTTTTCATCTTTATTGCACCCCGCTACTCACCCCTACTCTGGAGAGACATATCCAAAGTATAAGCCTAACCGTGCCTCTCTTGCTTTAAGCACCGGGGTCTCACCGTGTTCCTGGTGGTGCTTCCTCCCCGGAGTATGACAACGGCCTATGAGTATTAATCATCTGTGGGCGTCACAGGCCAGGTGTTACTAATAAATGGAGTATTAAAATTTAACAAGTACTTTTTTAAGTAAAATAGACCAGCAAGATTGCTTACAGTCACTTGAATTCTGTATTATTTCTTGGGTGAAAGAGAGAGAGAGAAGGAGAGGGAGAGGATGCTGTGACTGGCTAGGTACTGGCAGGTATGGAAAATCATCAGCCTTACGGTTCCAGTGTATGGCTAATAATTCTGTTTATCAAGAGCTTTGACAGCACTTGAGAGTTGTGATTTTATTGATACTAAGTTTCTCTGTGTAATTTTACTCACGGATGATTTACAGGTAAGAAGAAGGTGGGAATAAATTTAAAAAGCTCCAACATTTGCTTTGAATGAATGATGTTATGAATACTCCTACCCATAATGATAATAGTTTATGATGACAGATAAAAAGCAATGTGATGATAAACATACAAGTTGCAAGAGGATAAATCATATAAATAAAAGGCTAAAATCTATACATGTCGTTTGTTTCAATAACAAATAAACATATTTACTCTTCAATAGTTCATAGCTATATTTACCTTTTTAATATTACCCATGTAATGGAGGTCTGAAAAAGATTTTTTTTCTAGATAAAGCAAGATATTTTGAAAAATCTTACATGTGTTGGGGATTTCTCAATAAAACAGCTGATTTAGTATAGATGATGTCATTACTTATATGCTGATATAAAGTATTACCAATACTACGTTCATCTTCCTGAAATGTCTGTGCTTCTCTTTACTTTATCTCCCTAAATACTTTTCATAGAGGTAAAGAGCTGTTAAAATCTAGAAGGGGTTGTGTGGAAAAGTCATCTGTCTTGTGTCTTGGTCTAAAAAGAAAAGGTCAAAAATGAAGCTTGTTAGGATGACCTGCAAATTTTTCTGTGATCCTATTACTGCCTACCTGATGCATCTGCCATTTCACATTGGGCCCACCCTTTTCTCACTTGTCACTCCTGCTGTGCCCCTTGGTCTGGCTTACCTTTAGTGTCCCTGAGACCCCCATGCGATTATTCTCATCCTCTTCCTTCTGCCCCCATCTCCTTGCTTTGTCTTTATCTAGTAACTCCTGCTTGTCTTTTTCCACACAGCTCCTACAAGAATTCTGTCCTGATAACTTTGTCTCCCCTGACCCAAGGCAGTGTAAGACCCACTGGACTCTCACAGTACCCTGCATGTGCCTCCTTGGCACATCTGTGCCTGTTGTCAAGGAGTGACAGACTTACCTATACTCTCCTATTGTTTTCTAAAGTCAGAAAGAACTGGGACTTCATCTTTTAATAATTTCTATATGCCTAATGCCCAAACTTTGGTAGGCTGTCATAGGCTGTGTTTCTTGAGAAAAAGATGGTGAAATGAACATTGGAACAAGTGCTCCTGGGACCAATGCCAAGGAAGAAAGCAGGACTGGGCAGGGGAGAAGCTGGGCTTGGTTATGGTTTCCACAGAGGCCTCAGCCCACCCTATGTGGGGCTCTGGAGCCGGGATGACCTCCAGCTTTTTTCTAAGTAGAAAAAGAGGGCCTGAACATCTTCGTACCCCCATAGACTTGTCATTTGGAATGTGGGCTACTCCTGGAAAGAGGTGTGATGTGGGCCAGGCATTTGTCTCCAGAGGATTGACAGCTGAGGGCTGCCTTCTGGCAGCATTTCTAGCAGTTGGAGGACTATAAATTCTTTCCTGCAAGGGCTTCTGGGCAGTATAGCATAGTGTCCACCACATAGGCACATAACATTTTTGTGAAACTAACTGAACAAGAGCAAAATGCCTGTGAATTTGGGGAATTGGGGATAAAAGAAGGAAATGAAACATTGGCAATTTCTGTCTATTAATAGAAATAGTTTTAATAAAATGGATATCTCTTTGAATAAGGCTATATGATTTTTAAAAACCACTTAGGCTTTAAGCCTTCTAACCCTGAAAACAGCAAACTCACTGTTTGAGCTATTCCAAATATTTAAAGTTCTGCTACTTATTCTATAAACATTTGTTGACAACCCAAGAGGCACACAGCTCTATAGCAACTGATGTTGGGACCAAAAAGAAAGTCAGATGTCAAGGAAATTTCAAACCACTATTAGATGAGGACATTTAGATAAGTGATCATAATACAAAGCAGAAGGAAACTTTGGAGTGAGATAACATACAGATGAGCTTTGAACCTCCAGAGGCTTGAGTTTGATGCTTCCAGAAAATGTTAGCTTTCACTTTTCTGCCTGAAATACTGTCTCGTTCAGCTTTTATAGCTTCTACAACCACTGACTTCTGTGTATTGGAAGGAGGGGCTCTCTTATCAAAAAGTACACTGGCCATTGGAATCAGAATTGTAACTCTTCCTTCTCTGTTCCACTCCCAGACTCAACATGAAACGACCCTTGTGCCTCTCAGGTTCGTACCTGTAGGGGAACAAATCCCCACACATGGGACTATATTGCAGTCCCAGGATTGAGACCCCAGGCTCCTACAGATCTTGCCTTCTGATGTCATGATCACCTCCCCAGGCCTGACACGGGCCCTTGTCCCCTCCGTGACTCTGCGCCCTGTGAGTTGGAGGCGGGCCTCAGCTCATTGTCACTATGTCTGAAAGAAATGACTTTGTCCACTTTCCTTTCCTCCACAGAGGGCCTCCCTTCCTTTTAATGATTTAGACATCATGTATATGTCGTTTCTTTGTTTTTCCTACTTTATCTTTAGTTGCTAAGATGATGACAGCGCTAGTGAATAAGACATTTTGTCTCTCAAAGGTTTGGTAAGAAGGGAAAAAAAAAGAAACATACTTTACAACAGCAAAGTTCAAAATTATGCTTAGGAGGCAGTGCTGGTGATAAGGAAGTGGTTAAACATTACTCTGCTTAGAAAGAAACTGTTGTCAGGACCAATACTGAATGTCAGCAAAATGAAAAAAGCAATTGATTCATCAAGTTCCTTCTTCCCAGGTATACAGAGAATGAGATTATTAGCTAGACCGAGTTATTCTAAAATCTATTTTAGTCTGTCGCTTTCTTTATCAAGCATTTTTCCTGTTACTCCTCAAGTCCTACATTAAAAAAATTTAAACACCAGTTACCCATTCCCCTCTCCTGACTATTCTGACAGGTGACACCCAACAGAGAGAAGGGCAGAAGGCTGGTAAATCTGTTGAGTCTGTATCGATCCCTCCTACGAGATTTAACATCACCTCCCTTGTATCATGCCAGAAGTAGATATGAGGTGCCTGGCTCTCCTTTATCTTTGAGGAACAGTTTGAATTCAAGCTTTACTTTGTAAGAATCTATTACCATATTATCACTGCTGGCTACCAGACTGGCAGGACGTATGAAGGAAGGGCAGTGTTTACAGGGAAATGTGTTAGTGTATATTTTCTATGCTACAGGACAGGTGCCAGCCCTCCCCTCTCCCAATTTGAAAAATGAATTGAAAAGCTCCATTAAATTGTAGCAGAAGGACAAACAGCCTTACCATCAATATGAGGACTCGGTATGAAAATATACGAAGTTTAATGACTAATTGTACTTGAAAATTTCATCAGTTTTACAAGCATTGAAAAAGGCTACCTTTTTAATATAGTTTGTCCAATTCATCCAGTCTTTATTTTAACCAATAAATGGCTTGAGAACCCAAAGCACAATTTCTCTTCTTTTTAAAAAATCACCTCCATCATCAAAGTAGATTATCTACTCCCAAGTATTGTTAGTCTTTACTCCTACTAGTTTTGCTTCTGTAAGTCATTTATGGTAGCAGAATGATAATTTGAATTTAGTTAATAGCTTATGAAGGAAAAAAAACAGCTTGCATGTGGAAAATATGATACAAACATCAAAGAACATTTGGTTTTTTTCCCACAGTTGTTTTGATTTAACAGGTACAAATCTCCACTTAGTTTGGAAGTAGATTCTTGGGACAGCATTAACTACCTATGTGACCGTGATTCAACCACTTCCTGGGACTTACTGGGGAAGAATTTATTTGAGGTCAATGATTTGTACTTGTTCAAAGGTTACTCTACCACATAATTCAGATGTCAGCAGAACTATGTCTTGCCTTGTCCAAGATTTTGTATAAGTCTGAAAAAAAAGGAGGGGTTGCTCACAACATACTATTGCCCAGTAAACTGGCAGATCCATGTTGTCTATGTCAGCAGAAGCTTTGGGGAATTGGGCAAGGGTTTTCCTTGCTGTTGGTCTAAACTTTGCATTTTGAGCTCGTTGGGTTGGAAAGACAGCCCTGAAATAGCACAGGGGGAGCCGACCCAGGAACGCGGAAGGAGATAGTTGTAGGGAGATAGTGGCGCTTTTATCCTGCAGCAATGAGTGATCACTAAGTTTGGCGGCTTGTCTCAGAAGTCTTATCTCCTCCAGCTAGAGTCCACCGTGAGGCTCAAGAATATGCTTAGAGACTATTTTTAACTCCAAGTCCTAAGAACCCATAATTGAACATGTAGTTTGCTCAGTTTAGAAGCCCCTCCCTCTCAGACAGCCCAAAATGTCTGATTAGGGCTTCTATATTTCCATGTCGTGGGAAACTTCCAGGTTTGAATGTATTTGGGATGTTTTGCCTTTTGCTGGGGCACAGGTATTTTTAAGAGTCTTTTGTTTGTTTTTAAGAACAGTGTACCTCTGATTGGAATGTCATGACAGGGTCTGATTTACCATGCCCACTTCAGACAGGTGAGAACATTAACATCGTTAAAATATCTTTACAAGTATCCAAACAAGATTTTATTCCCCATGCCCTCTATACCTCCTCCCCAAATGAAATGTACTGTTTGCATTGAATTCAGAACCACTCAGCTGTTGACTCTACAGCGGCAGCTTCTCTGTAGTGTTAATGGTCCTATCCATTGGAATGGCTTGAAATATCTGAAAGAAAAATTCTTTTTTGGCGGTGCTGGAGATTCTGAGGATACATTTTTTAAATGAAAGAATGTAAGCGCCTTTTTGGTTTTGCTTTCAATTGTTAATTTTTTCTTTCCTTTCAAAACTCACTCCAAATCTTGGACAAGGAGCTCCATCTAGTGTAAGTTTTAGGTTAACAAAATGTAAGGAAAGGGCAAAACCAGATGTTTTCCTTTGGGATAAATGCAAAGACAGTGCTATTTCATAAAATGCTTTTATGGTTCAGATGCTTCCGGTAACTTAGGAACATAGAAACATTCTCATTCTCTCACTTTCCACAAATTCTTTCTTTTATCCCTTTTTTTAAAAAAGGCAAAATTATATTACATATGTGTGTAAATACAGTTTTAAGTTGTAAACATTTTCTTTGCCTATGGCAAATGGGTTTAGATCCAATGTTCCAGCGGTATAATAAAAATCTTAAATGAAAACAGTTTGGGATGTCTTCACACTAAAGTTAGAGTTACTCCTTGAAACTGCATTTTTTTAAAAAATCAGGGATTTAATTTTAGATTGACATTTTTATTTAATACTTTTCATACCATAATCTAATTACAGTTTGGAAACATTTATATTGCATCCAGCTTGAAGATTCTGATGTTTTTACTTAGCAACCACTAAGTGGAGCTGGACTAATGTTGATGACAGAATTTTTTACGACTTTGAAAGTATCACTGGAGTATGGCATTCCATTCCTTTGTATTTTTTTCCTCAAAAAGGGAAATTTCCAGTGAGTGCCAAGAATAGAATGTACATCTGTCTCTACAGGGCTAAATACTAGACTGAGGTGACATATACAGGAAAGTGACCTGACTTGATAAGAGATGCAGAGTTGAGAAATTTGCTTGAGAACAGGGTTGCCTCAAACAGTTGGATATTCAGATGCACAGCATTTGCCCTAGAAATGACTCACCATTTTTCTGATGGGAATAATATTTTTGTGTGCCTACTGCATGACAGGTGTAGTACAGGTATGTTACATTTACTTCTCCTAACACCCTGTGATAGGGACTCTCAGATCTATTTTACAGATAAGGAAGCTGACACTCAGAGAAATCAAATAACTTACCTAGGCTGTGTCAGCATTTGAACTCAAGTCTGTTTCTCTCCATGCTATGTGCTTTTTACTCTGCATCATATTACTAACCTACAGAAAACTTAGAAAATCCTTCATGACACCAACCCTTCTTTACATTTCCAGTTAATACTATTTTATTCAAGACTCAGTATGTGCTAGATTCTAAGGGAGTTAATACTATTCATGTTCTCAAGAAACTTCCAGTTTAACTGGAAACTGAGCACAAGTTTATTTTCTAAGAACATGTAGTCCATTGGACATTCAGCTAAGTGCTGGCCATATGGAATAGATGCAATAGGTATGATAGGAGTTCAGGTTCCTAAAAGCAAGTGGTCTTTTCCATCTCCTTTCTTCAGCAATAGGAACTTTCATTCTAGAATGGAGATGATATGATGAATCAAAGGAATATCAAAGAGCAATGGTTGTTCTCAAACTTTTGGGCATTGACATTCCTTTGCTACCTTAATTAAAAATTATTTAGGCTCCATGAAGAGTTTTTGTTTAGTTGAGCTATGCCTATTGATATTTACCATTTGAAATAAAAAACAATAATATATTAAAATACATATTAATCCATTTAAAAATAACATTAGTAAACCCATTACATGTTAACATAAATGACATATTTTTATGAGAAACAACCATATATCCCAAAACAAAGCAATTTAGTGAGAAAGGTAGCATTGTTTTACATTGTTTCAATTCTCCCTAATGTCTGACTTAACAGAAGACAGCATTCTCACCTGTTTCTTCACTTAATCTATTGCCATACCTTCCTTTGGTTGAAGTATAGTAAGAAAATCCAGCTTCATACTGAAATATTGGAAAGGGGAGAAATATATCAACAGCCTTTTCAGATAATTCTTTGACCTTGCTAACCCATGAAAGTGTGTAAGGAACCCCTAGGGGTTCCTGGACCTCACTTTGAGAACTGCTGGTCTAAGCAAGATGAGACCAAATTTCAAATCTCAGCTCTTTCACTTTCCAGATGTGAACCTCCAGGGAATTACTAAAGCTTTGGCAGAACTGTTACAAATTTTAGAAATAATGTGCATGCAGGATCTGGCACGTAGAAGGCCGAAATGATGTCAGTGATGAAATGCTGCTGTTCTTCTGGTCTTGGGTGGTGTGTAGTCTAAAGCCAGAAAATGAAGCCTCACCCATCTTGAGGGTGCCTAGGAGTAAAACTATGTGGAAGACAATGACACTGTTGACAAGGCAGGATTCATCTTAGTCCTAGGTTAGATGGCTCAGTCCATCAAGTCTTTTGTCCTTCTTGTTCAGAATGAGGCTGGTTTGTAGGATTTGTGCAACCTTCATAAATTTTGAATATACTGCCCTAGAGATCTGGTTATGGTGGTTATTATTGGAAGACATGTAATAGATATGGGGTTTTATATTTTATATTCATATTTCATATGAAATTCATTGTTTAAGGTATAATTAATAATTGCAATTTTCATAAAAGAAACAGTTGAAAATGTTTCCGTGGTATTGGAACAAATTAAAAACAAAAATTCTGGAAGGCTCTACAAGTGCTTTTCAGCAGTTTAATACATTGTGATGTTGAGTAAAGCATGTTTCATCTGTAACATGTGCTGTGCACACTTTTTCTGTAACACTTTGGAAACAGTATTGTTAGTCTGACATGTGACACTGAAGGGTTGTAGAAAGGATGAAGTAGGAAAATGGAAGCCATTCTTCCTAAGCATCCTGATGCAAGGTCATATTACAGGGAGGTGAGTTTGCGTGTTCCGAGTAAGGAAGGCCGTTGCGAGACAGGCCAGAATATGCGTCAGAGATTTGAGAAGCAGGAAGACCAATATGTGAAAACCAAAAAAGGCTTGTGGAGGGTCTGATGGCATCAGGGAGAGGTTAGGAAGGAATACCAGACTGAAGCTAGACCCCCAGAAGTCTAGGATGGTGCAAGGCAGGAGTATGAAGACTTTGGTTGAAGCCACATCTTGTAGACTGTGCTTTTATCTAGGGTCTTGCTTAGTTATAGGGAGAGCTAGGAAAGATTTTGAAATGCTGGAAAATATACTCCTTAAAAATAATTTTGAAAAACTTAATCAAAAGGCTTATGAAAATACACATCATTATTGGAACACTATGAAAGTAGCCCCATGACAAGAATCTTCTTGTTGCATTGTCAGAAGGATGACATAATGTTTTTGTCTCAAAAGAAGGTTTTAGCCATGGCAATAAAACTGCCACAAGAGATTTATATCATTTAGAGGAAGGAAAGAAAAATCTTTTTCTCAACTCTCTGCTTGAGAGGAGCAGAATGAGACATTCCTTTTCTTCATACCCTTAGTGGTAGCAGGTAAGACAAGGTTTGCCAGTTAGTTTGGATGTCTCCAGCTGAGACATATTTTTGTGTCTGTGGTGGTCATCTACAAGTTACAGAGATCCATATGTGACCTGCCTAAGAGGACCCTTCTAATGAGAGTGTGGTTGGATGCTAGGTCTCTGAGTTAGCTGTTACTTTTGGGTAGGTCATACCCAGCTCCTGAAAGTCTCAGTCTACTCATTTATAATGTGAGGAAATAATATTAGATCAGTGACTTTCAAAGTGTGATCCTCAGACCAGCAGCTTTAACATCCTCAGAACTGCTTAGAAATACATCCAGGGCCCCATCCTAGACCTACTGAAGCATGAACTATAGAAGTGGACCCAGCAATCAGTGCTCTGACATGACTACCAGATGATTTTGTGCATTCTATAGTTTGGGAACCACCAAACTAGATGATCTCTAAGATCCTTCTAGTTTCAGCACTATAATATTCTAAGAGTCGTACATCTTATTTCGGTCCTCAGGCAGATGGTTGTCTGGAGCAATCAGAGAATTGTTCTTTCATAAATATCCAGAGGATGGAGATGGCCTTAGGTGGTGCATTTCATTGTTTAACTCTTTCAGGAAGCTCTTACACCTTGTTGTTTATACAAAAATATATTTAGAGCAATGATTTTTTTTTAATTGAATCTTGGAATACAGTTACCTTAAAGACTTAAAAAGAGCTGTAAATATTCTCTAGGGTGTATGTGTGTAGGGGGACCACATATTGGAATATATATTAAATTTTTATACATTTTAAGAGGTTCACAGATTCTCTAATGCCCATCCTCTTGGGTCCTTATGGGCTTGGTTAAAAAGAATTGACTTAGAAAAATTTGGGTAAGTTGTTAAGGAAAGTAAGCACCTTTCCAGGGGTTCTAAAGCAGAAGCTCATCCTGTACATTTCCTCCAGTTTCATTTGCTTGCCAGGTAGGTATCACCACTGGGGAAGGTGCTGTTTTAGGGCCTGGAATGGGATATTTCCTATTCTCTGTGAACTTTCACACAGTTACCTGGAGGAGTGGACAGAACAAGTTCTAAGTAAACTAGAGATTCCTCCGGGGGAAATTCTCAAAAGATAAGGCCCACGAGTTGGTCTTTGTAGACAAGCTGGAGGAGCATTTGCAACCTAAGAGGATGGCATAAGAAAAAACTGGAGGTGAAAGGCCATTCAGGAGGCCCAGCTGATGGAGCAGCTTTCTGTGAGGAATCCAGGACTCCCTCTAAGCTTTCTTCAGCTCCTTTAGAAGTCGAAGAGGCATCCTTTCCTTCCTATACTTTGTTAATGTGCACAATTATTAGTTTTCCATTTAACCCCAAGACTTCTCTTGGAAAACAAAGAATTTCTTCTGAGAGTATTGGATCTTAAATAGCTGCTTCCCTACAGAGTTAGGTTTTAACCACTTGCCCACAAGACAGTTCCTAGAATTTTGAGCTTTATTTTTACTTCAACTTTAAAGAAGCCAAACGGGTCATTTTAGAGAGCTAGTAACTAAGTCGCCTACTCTCAATATGTCTAGTGTGAATTGATTAATTCTGTATACGTACTAGATGCTTATAAGACATTGCCTTTTAGACTTTAACAAGGTTTAATTAATTCTTGTAGAGAGATAATTTTGTCCTCATTTTCTAGACCTTTCCAATTATAATTACAATATTTTGCCTTGACCTCATATACCCCAACATCATTTCTTGGTTGTTTAATTTCAGAATAAATAGGACAGTGTGAAAGTCTTATCTGATTTGATCAAATCTTCATCCTTAGTATTCACTGCTAGACTATACTAGGACTTTATTACTGACAGAGGCTGATTAAATTAATGGTGAGGGGTATAAACAATATAAAAAGCTGGTTTTTGAGGCAGACTTCTAAAAAGTTGGGTGAAGGAAAATGATGCTGTTGCCTAGTGTAAGGGTGGGAGATACACAATCCAGGACCAGAGTTCAGGATAACATAATTAAAAGTCAAACAGCCCATGTTAAAATCACCAATTAAATGAACTTTTATGAAAGACAAAGTTGTATTTGTATTGTATGAAAAATACAAATTATATCATTCTGTGCACTTATTACAGTGTCAGGCCTTAAGAGAAAAGTGTTTTCCTCCCTACCTGTTCCTACTAGGTCAACTGGAATAGCGAGTCCAACAACTTGCTTTGTGTGCATTAAAGGTAATCAAAAGGTCTTACCTAATGAAGAATTCGCACCAGTGTAGGAAAAGTGGGTTACAAATGCTTAGAACATGGTGGGGGTAAATTACACTTTGGAACCAGATCTACAAAAAGCTAAAATATTAGTCAAACAGTAAATGGCCTATGGTGTTATCAGCGGTTCTCATCATTACAATGAACAGGGGAGTTAGAAATTTTGCTGCCAGATACCACCAATTAAGTGCATATCTATGGAGATTGTGCCCTGGTATATTGGTTTTTAAAAGCTCCTGATGATTCTCGAGTGCAAGTAGATTTGAGATGCTCTGGCCTTCTTGTGTGGAGTGGGTGTCTCCCAAGGGCAGGTGGCATCCCTGGGCTCTCTATCCTGAGCTCTGTCTGTGCTCCTACCTCCCAATCCCTCAACCCCGACCCACCTCTGTTCTGGGTGTCCTGGTTACATGTTTGCTGTCAGCTAGCCCAGCCAGGAGTGCGGACCCATTCCTGCAATGGCCAGTTTATCTAACTTCTATTTTTTTAAATATTGGAATAATATTTCTTAGTCTTTTGTGGCATAACTTTCTAGGTAAATTACTTACCACAACAGTTGATTAGCTCATTGTTTTCCCCCATTTTTCGAAGGTAGGGAACACGGAGGACATTCACCATTGTCTAAAGCATTTTGTTGAAGTCCAGACCACCTTAGTTGAGTCTTCTTTTGCAGAAGAGAAGTCTGGAGTGCTTCCCAGACAACAAACAGTTGGCCTGGCAGTTCTTAGACAGTTATTCGATTTTTCTGGGAAGGGCAGTGGCTATAAAAGATTACATCTATTTTGTGGTGTTCTCCCTTTCCTGATCACCATGGAGTGAAATATTTCAAAAGGCTTGCTTTGATTTCATGTTTATTTTACTTCTGACATTTCTTTTTCACTCTATACTTAGAGATCAGAGTGAAGGTGAGATGCCCATACGAGTTTTACAAAAGGAAAAGGGCACACTCCAAATTTTTGCAATCATGGCAATGCCATTTGAAATTTTATTTTTCTGATATTTCTTTCACTTTTTTGCCCCCAAACAAATGATATCATCCCTCCCAAGCCTGAAAAGTGAGGCATTGGAGTGTGTAAATTCCATGAATGTTAATGAAATGGAAAGGAAAGAGAGAATGATGGATAGATGGTGTTTTCATTTTTTATTTTTTGTTGTTTATTCTAGGCTTGGGTATTTTTCCCCCCTCTCTCTCTTTAAAGCTCCTTTAATGTTTTATTTTATTTTAAGAATTACCGTACAATAAATTTGATTTCTTTCCCCCATATGTATAGATTCATGTAACTAACACCACAGTCAGGATATAGAACAATTCCATCACCACAAAAAAACTCCCTCTTGTTACCTTTTTGTAATCATACCCTTTCCCTACCCATAGCCCCCCAGCAATCAGTGGTCTCCTCTCCATCACTATAATTTTGTTGTTGTTTTTTTGAGAGTGTCACACAAATGGAGTCATTTTTATGGCATTATATGTAACCTTATGAGCACTGGCTTCTTTCACTCAGCATAATGCCTTCGAGATTCATCCACATTGCATATATCAATTATTTGTTCCTTTTTATTGCTGACTATCATTACATTGCCTGGATACAACTCATACAATATAATTTCATTGTTTGGATAAACCACAGTGTGTTTATCCATCCTCCCATTGAAGGGTATTTAGATTATTTCCAGTGTATGGTCATGATGAATAGAGCTGCTATAAACATTCATGTGCAATGTTTCTGTGTGAACATAAGTTTTCACTTCACTAAGGCAAATGCCTGTGAGTATAGGATTGCTGGGTCATATCACAAGAACTTGAGAAGAAACTGCCAAACTTCCAGAGCGGCTCTACCACTTTGCATTCCCACCAGCAGTGCATGAGAGTTCTGGTTGCTCTGCATCCCTGTCAGCACTTGATATGCCAGTACTTTTTATTTAGCCATTATAGAAAACAAGCAGTGACCCAGGTATGGGTTTTACAGGGGCCTTGGTACCATCCAAACTCATTGATTACTCTGCAGAGCCATAGGCACACTGGGACTTCAAACAATGTCCTTGGTAATTGCTCTCCCCTGTCACTCTATCAAGGGTGCCTGCCTGGTCTCCTGGACAAGCTCTGTGAGCCCAAGAAGAAGGAGAAGCAGAGAGAAGGGACAGAATGAGGGGCAGTTGCAAGGGAACAGAGCAGTTTGTATCATCCCTCTTCTTTCTCTTTATTTCTCTTGCCTTCTTTCTCCCATTCCCTCACCTCCTTTCCTCAGTGGGGAATAAATGGGTGTTGTGAGTTGCTCCTTTTAATTCAAACTGAGGTCTACCTGGAGGAAGACAAAATGCATTTTACTTCAGTGAACTGTGATGGAAGAAAAAAAATCTAGCAAAAAGAAGTTGAAAAACTGGGGAATATACAAACTACTGAAAGGTCTTTATTGTTTTCAAGTATATTTTCTTTCTACAATAAGCTTGGCTGAGACTACACAGAACTAAAGAATCATCTAAACATAATTAAATGTGCCTAATGGAGCACCATATCTTTGTATGTTTTACAGCTGCCTGACTAAAAAAGATATATCAGGTTACTTGCTTTATAGCCATATTTTTATACTGTCAAGTCATGACCATGTTGAGTAAGAGATAAATAACAATATGCATTATTGTAAATCGAACACCATCCTTATAAAGCTTTTACAAGAGACTCAAGTAAGTTTTAGAGTAATTTGCATGGTACAGGGCAATGGTCAGCTCGGAGGGTTTGATGGGGAAAGAAGTCTGATACAGATTGTGAATATTTTAATGGTTCCTTATAATCATCACCATTTATAAGAGCACACTATGTAATGAGTTGATGCCATAAAATTAGCTTTGAATTCTCCTCAATGAAAGAGGAAATTATGATCAACCCTTTTTATGTCTTTAGCTATAATAAATCCATAATATCGTCTGCCTACTTGTTCAGTTAGGTATGGGAACACAGTGTGCCTACATCTCTCTAACTACAGTATAGCACAAGTATTTAAATATCCATCTCTCAAATTAAATACACTTTGTTGTCTACAGAGTAATCATATTTTTATTGAGCTAACAAGTCATAGATACTTGAGTTCCTGGAAGTGCATCTTGTAATGATGTTCCCACATTTTATTTTCTTCAAAAAATGAAGTTGTCGTATTTGTTAATGAATTCCACTTTGCAAGTCTCAAGATTTTAGTCATACATTGTTTTTTTCCCAAGTCAGAAAGCCTATAGAAATAGGAACTATTGCTTTAATTCCAGCAGAAAGACACTATTTAGCTTTTGGAGCTTTAGTATCAGTAACAGACTCCTCATGTTTGCTCACCGCTGAAACTGTTGTAACCAATGTACTTAACATGGAAATGTTCATGACAGATGAATATGGGTTGAATACTTGAATCTGAGGAATGTGAGAAAGGAGTAATCACTTAAATACTTATTGAATAAATGAATGAATATACTACTTTATTTCTGTTTTTTCACTCAATTGCTTTAAGATATTTTCCCAGCCCTTATATAGTTTATGTATTTCAAATTTTAAATTATTTTATTTTATCATAATAACATCATTCTAGCTTATTTATAATTGGGAAGAGGCCACTTCCATGTTATTGAGGGAATATTAAAAATATCTTTGTATACACACATTATTTTCCTTTTGGGTTGCATCTTGAGGTTACCTATTCTAAACTTGGAATTACTGGGAGCCAGACTGTGATCAATGTCTTGACTCTTACTGACAATTGTATAACGTTCTCCAAGTTTACTGCACTCATTTACAGGAATTTATATGACTCCTTGCAACTCCTGCCAACATTAGATTTATTATTTTAATATGCATTTCCTAGTCCAACAGGGTGAAATGGTGCTTTACATTTATGTAAGTGTGTGTCGCCTTCATTGTCTGTGAAGCTGAGTATTGTTTCAAAGTGTGTTACTTTAGTGCTCCTTTGTATGAGCTGCATTTTATTCTTGTCCAGTTGAGGCTCAGTATTATCTTAAGGGATTTATGCAGGTATTCCTAATAGGCTTATACTCATAGTGTGGGGGAAACTATTGCCATAGTTGTGGCTCTTTATATTTTTATCTTAGTCCTCATTTTCATGTCATGCAGAATTATTTTCTTTCATGAAATTTAAGCCATTCATAGATCAAACAAGCTCTAGCTCCTCTCCAGAATTAAAATCTCCCCATTCTCCCTCTCTCTCTCAGCCTGTTTAGGTTTTGTTGATTGCTTTATATCCTGTGGAAATCGCCATGGATATCATCAGAGGAAACAGAGGCAGGAAGGGGAAGAAGGAATATTCTGGCTTTTCACAGTCTGTTCCAGTGCACTTTTCCAAGATGGTCTTTTTGCAACTAAGGCCCTTCCCTGCTTCTTCCTGATTATTCTTGTTTCCTCAAAGTTGCATAAAACTATTCTGCTTGCTACTTAATTTTGGACAGAGATAGTCATTTATATGGGTTAAATTTCATTTCATATTTTTTTAATGAATTTTTTAAATGCTATCAACCAAAATGGAATTTATACATATTTACTCAGGATATTTTAATGAGTTAAGATCTTGTTGCTGCTTCCTATGCAGGTAAAGGCTACAGAATTGTGAGGGTTTTGAACAAGTAAAACATGGTGACTATTATTACCTGGCACACCGAGGGTCCCAATACCAACTGTTTCTCCAACACCTGCTTGTAAATGCATAATTTTGTCAGGCTTTATGGAGCCCTGAGTAACCAAGCTGTCAAATAATAATCTTTGGAAATGACTTGAATTGCCATACACGAAATCCATAAACAATGGAACACACAGACAAACACAATGCAACAAAATTCTTTGCCACTTTAAAAATATTTAGACTACTTATTCATAACAGATGAGCTCGCATGTCTCAGCTTCTCTGTCTAGTGTGGCTAAGGCAAATAAATGACTTTTAAAAAAAATTATATGGCCTATGCTAAAATACAGAATTTTACTTTAACTGAATTTTTGAAGTAAGGACAAATTTTAGTATCTATTAGCTTGATTTGTGGGTGTACCAATCAGGACCATCACAGAAAACAGGAGGTACATTCAGTGGTGAGTGTTGGAGAATTTAATGCAGGAAATTTTACAGAAGCCAGCAAGGGGTGTTGAGTCACCAAGACCAAAATATCGGGAAACCGTTACTACCCCAAAGCTGAAATGAAGCAGTGTTAACTGAGCCCACTGCCAGCTAAAGTAGTAGGAGAGAGGGACCGTCTGCCAGGAACTCACCTTGAAGACGGATGTGGCTGCTGGCAGACACACACACCTAAGCTGGGAGCTGGGGCGAGTATCCCCGCCTCTCTCTTCTCTGCTTTCTCGGGCCTGATGGCCAAAAACAGTTCAAGTCAGAGGGCCAGGCAGCCTGAGGGATGCAGCTCATCGGGGTAGACACTCCCCCCAACTGCCTAGTACCCAGCAGAGCAGAGCAAAGTGGAAAATGGATCTGGGTCCCTAATGGAGAATAATTAGCATAATAGAATTTTGAGGTTCCCTTTGAGGAAATCTGTTGGTAAATATGTTCAGAAGAGTAGTGTACAATAGGATCATTTGTCTTTTACATAGATCTGGACTTGCATTACTTGTTTTAAAGACACATATTTAAGATCCTTCCATATTACTTGAGTAGCAGGAACCAATAGAGAAATGATCACACACTGGCAACAGTTTCACCACAACTAACACCATAACCATCCCCATCTTGTAACCGAGACGACAGCAGTTCCAACTGGGCAAAAGTTTAAGAACTCAAAAAGAGCAAAAACTAAAATGTAACCATGGCACCTAGCATATTTATTCTCCTCTTTCTTTTAAATTTGGTTTATGGGTCTTCAATCTTGAAAAGTTTCACACAATTCTTGAAATCATAGAAGGATCATTGTGTAAATTTTGGGGAAATGGCCCCCTCCTCTACACAAGGCGACCCTAAACTGGTTGGTACAGGAGCACCCACACAATCCTGCAGTCCGGTTTTCTGAGTCATCGTCTCAGATGGAACTTAGCATTATTTTCGTATTTTTAAATTCAAATCAGCCTTTTCTTTGAAGCTGTACACCTTTCGGTTTCAGTTTGCTACAGATTTTCACTTTGAAGCAGATGAAATCTTGGATACTTTGGGATGTCTCACCATTGGTGGTTTTAAGTTATTTCCATATACTTATTGATTCAAGTGGTAAAATTCTCCCCTTTCTGACAGAAAGAAGCATAAACTATTACTCAGGAAAAGTAACTGACATTCATTGAACACCTATTATGTGTCACGATCTCTTTATCTTTCTCTCTGTTCTTTATCCTTCAATTTATGTAAGAAAGATGTGTGGAGTAATGTTTTTTAACAGGTAGCAATCTTTACAATAGCAATATGGTATAGGTGCTATTAATTTCACTTTACAAATGAGGAAAAGAAGAGCCACAGAGCTTAAGTAACTTTGTAAAACTGCACCAAACATTTAAGTTAAACCTTGCTGTCTCGGCACAAAAAAATTAGATGATCTGCTAATGTTAAACTCAATACCATGACAAGAAAATACTCCTTGTATCACGTATTGAAGGCTTTCAGATTATACTTTCAAATGGGATGCCATTTGATTTCAGCAGGAGTTCAAAGAGTTTTGGATGTGCCACAGATAGGCCCTAGCTCATCCTTAGTGATTGAATCTAGGAAATAAAATTCCTAGCTTTTCACCAATTTTTGCCAGACCCACATTTCCAGTGGCATTACGGATAGAGAGCCTGTACAGAAAGGCATGGTCCAGGGCAGAAACATGTTGGGTAAGCATTTAAGAATTATTTTCTAGGACCATGTCCCTTCAAATGGTTAATCGGAAATTTCAAAGACATTTATCCTGTAGAAAAAATAACATAGCTCTTCAATTCGAAGATGCTGTGTGATTACCCCATCAATTTAATAACAGCTTTCTGGGGGAAAACACTCTCACATTAAGTATATGAATTAGTTTCACATCCTGATTTCAGAAATGTTGCAATGTTCAAAGAAAAGTATATGCTAGAAATGAGGAAATAAGGAGTTACTTGTGACAATTTTCTTAAGTAAACTTTTCCACCTATAGTCAGCTCTATCACGATGATATTCTGTAAACAGAAAGGAAGAGAAAAGCCTGTTGGTTTTGAACTGTGCTAAATGTGATGGCCCATTTCGATCATGATTCGGTAAATGAGTTACAACTGGGACAGTGGGCTCTCCAGGAGTGGCTCCTGAGGTAGTAGACCTGGATTAAAATTATGCCAGACATGACGACTCTGAACTTCTCCAGGCTTCATTGCTACAGCAGATAGACAAGGGCCTGTCTTGTGAGGCTGGTGGAAGTTTAGAAGAGCTGCCATTGTGGGGGGGACCTTGCCTGGTGTCTTGTGGTTCGGACTGTAGCTGTATGTTTTCTACCATGGCTGTGTGACCTGTTGGTCTCAGCCACTCAGCCTGGGAGTTAAACAGTAGGCTAAAAATAGTTAGAAAATATTATTTCCTGACTCATGTATCTGCCTGAATCTCAGGAATTTCAGAATCCTTTACATGTTCTCCACGCTCTATTCATCAGCTTGTTTTCTGCAGCATGTAAGATGTGTCTCACTGGCCTGGTGCTCTTAGTTACCCTCTGGTCTCTGCCACCTTCCTCCCTGCCACTCTGGCTCCCTGCCCTGATGTCCACAGTGGCTCCCAATTCCAGGAGAGGCCAGCAACTTCTCCAGGGAACCCTTTACCCGCCCTGCTGAAACTCCAGTGTCACTGCCACCAAAAATCATGTCCCTCAGGGCTCCCCAGGAAATGCTTTTACTTTGCACTTATACTCCCATGGCAGCTTCTGTAATTCCATGGGTCTTTTAAGTTTTGATGAGGGTCATATATTTAAAATGAAAATCACCACTTAGGTCCTACATCTAGCTCAGTCACAAACTATTTGTGTAGAATCAATGAGTCGCTTAACTCTCTGGGACTGTTCCTTCCTAAAAGGAGGGCTAGAAGAGGTCACTTCTGTGGTTCTTCCTAGCACAAATATTCTCTGTGTTAAAACCATCTTGTCCGTTGTAAAAAAAAATACCAAGTTACATTTGTTGTATTTAGAAAACATAAGTTTTAGAACATACTTAAACATATACTGCTTAGCATTTTAACAGTAAGCATCTGTTTAATGTTGGGAGAAATTAAATTCTAGGCCCCAGATGTGATCCTGTTCTCTATGGAGAAATATATATTTAAATCACAGATTTCTAACCAGCCTTGAGGCAGCTGCCAAGATTTCTGTCCTCCCACCCCACCCTCCTTTACCTGCCTTCTACTCCTGTGGGATGAAGACCTTGTGAGGTAGTTCCAGCTTAGTTGGCTTCTCCAGATCTTCTGTATTTAACACTTTTTCTATCTTGGTATCATGTTGCAGCTTCCTGCTGCATTTCCACTCTCATGCATGAGCAAACTTGGTGACTGTGGAGCCTGTCACCTTGGAATTCAATTTGAGAGCCCCCCTGGTGATCTTTGCATCTGAAATTGCTGGGGGCTTTCCACCAACACACTGTAAAGCAACTTCTTTCCAGTTTGATGTAAAATTCAACATTCCTGATCTTTATTCTTTTTTTCTTTTCCTTTCCTGCCTTTTATACGAAAGGTATAGTTGAAATCGCAACATCTTAGTCTTTTAAAAAGTTGTGTTTTTGTGTTTTGAAAACTTGAGTGATATTTAATGGAATGTAGTGGAATGAATTCATGCAGCATGTGTATAAGAGGGTAATACTAATATAGTAATACAATAATGAATCTTTTTGGTTCTCACATATTTTAAGAGTTAGCATTTGTAGAGGGTTTGTGTGTGTGGGTGTGTGTGTGTGTGTATTTCTATATCTGACTTCCACTTACCTACATCAACAAAAAATGCTGAACATTATAATCCATTTACTTTTTCAATACTCACTTGAGTCCGTATCCCCTTAAAATACAATTCGAGAAAACGTTCTTGTGACTGAACTTAAACTCACTGGAGAACTTCATGTTCAGATATTCTAATGATAAACTCCCAAAACTAAAAGCTCCAAAATTAAGATATCAGAAGCACAATTTTGGAAAAAATTGATTCTTTGTACATGATGATAGTAGTGAATCTTCCTTTTTATAATAATAATTGCTGCCGTTCATTAAGCACTGTTTAACTGTTTACACTCCAGACTCCATCCACTATACATTAATATTAAAAACCCTAAATTTTGTTCGTTTGTCACACCAAAAAGGCTTGTTGGATTTTTCTGAATTGAGAGAGATCCATTCCAAATATTGACTAATTAGCTTCCACCTAGTTCACTCTGTGAGGCCAGTCACAGATGTGGGCCTTACCCTCCAGGGGAGCAGAAAGAGGTCCAACCAGAGACTCACATGCCCACTGATGTGGAGGGTCAGGCCACGATGAGAAGCATACGCTGAAAATGCAGAAGATGGTTGTAAGTAGGAGCCCCAGGATGAAAGTCATGGGGGCAGATGATCCAAGTGCAATCCATCTATTTTGAGTTGAGCTGTTTCTCACATGGACAACTCTATGATGTGTGCCTGAGGGAGAAGGAACGGGAAGTTTTGAACAACAGTTAATGAATCTCTCAAGCAATGCTGGAACAGCTAAGCAGCTTTATGTGTCTGTGTTTTTATACACATGTGTGCATGAATATGTGTCTACATGAATGTGTGCATGAAAGTGTATATATTGTTATGTGTCTGTACATTTATATCTATACATGTTTACAGATGTATATGTGTGTTTATACATATCTGTATATGAATGTGCATCTACACATGTTTGGATATATCTATACACATGTGTATCCATACATATGAGTATATAAGTGTGTGTATCTATGTATATTTATCTAGTCATGAAAAAGTGTTTGCATTTATATATATGTGTGTATCTATACATATGTATATTGTGTGTATCTTAGCTATTAAGAGCTTGGGCAACTGAGCAGGAAAGATCTGGGTTCAAGGCTTCTATCATAATTATATGGCATTGGGGAAATTTCTTTTTTTTAAGTTGAGACATAATTGACATATATGAGGACACTTCTTTTTTTTCTGTGTGATTTTTTTATTAAGGTATTATTAATATACACTCTTACAAAGGTTTCACCTGAAAAAACAATGTGGTTACTACATTTACCCATATTATCAAGTCCCCACCCACACCCCAATGCAGTCACTGTCATGAGGACATTTCTTAACCTCTTTTTCTTTCAATCATTTCATCTCTAAATTGAGAATAATAATAATTCATGCCTCGTGGATGGTAATCAGGGTCAAAATATTGGTAACACTTTGCTAATAAGCAACTAAAAGTGTTAGTCATTATGGTCATCACCTTTATCATCATCTCTATTCTTACATCCTGAGGAAACTGAGGCTCAGAGAGTAACATTCCCCTCCAGTGATACAGGCTGTATGGAGTAGGTCCAGGATTCTAGCCGGGGTCAGTGTGTATATTGCCCAGAAATCTCTGTGAGACCGCTAGTATCTTTCCTGCCTTTCTATGCTATCTGGAAAAAATAAGCCGATTAGCTCTGGTTATGACCCGTAGCCAAGGTTGCTGAATCACTGTGGGCGAATGGGGAAACTTGCACCATTTTTGTGTCTGTAGTTGGGAAAGGGAAGGCAGTGCCTTCCCTGGTGACATCTTGGGCTTTGGAATCTGGCAGAGCTGGATATGAGCCCTTGGTGCAGACCTGATGATCTAGGCCTGATTTTGTTCATTTGTTGTTTTCTTGGTTCTCTGGGTATTCTTAGGACCTCAGAGATACCAAACTGGACTACTAATAATCCTTGGTAAATTGTACACTCCATTAGTGTTCCTTTTTTATTGGGTATTAGGTAGACATTTAAAATAATACAATAAGCACCTATGAGACCACCTCCCCAAACAAAAGCTAGAATTCCGACAGGAACCTTCCTGTAACCATTCGGCTTCCCCCGCATTCACCCTGTCTCCACTGACACTGACCCCATCCTGAGGCTTCGCACTTTTATTCCATTACTTTCCTTTACACCCATACTACATTCATAAATATTCTGAAAAGGAAACTTTTAATTCTAATTGTTTTTAACTTTCTGAAAAGGACAAAATGTAGATAATCCTTTAAGATGAGCTTTTGATTGCAAAGATTCTTCTATACTGTGATATTATATATTGCTTTTGTTCTATTATTTAATATTCTAATGTGTAAACCATACTATAGTTTATGTATAAATCTCTTGGTGATGGGCATTTGGGTGTTTCGGGATTTTACTGTTGTGGAGAGAGCTGCCTCGGCATTGTTGAACATAATGCTTCATGCTCACGTATCATAAAAGTGTAAATGCACACGTGCAAGATTTCTCTTGGGCAGGAGTAGAATTGCTGGATCATAAAGTGTAATGAATGTTCAACTTCAGGAGATAGAATCAAATAGTCCTCCAAAACTGGCTGCCCCAATTCTCATTCTTGGAATGTGGAACTTGTAATTGTTAGATTTTTTTTCATTTTTACTAGTTGAATGGGTGTAAGTGCTTTTTTCATTGGGATTTTAATTTACATTGCTCTGACTACTAATGATGCTGAAGACCTCTTTTCATGCTTACTGGCATTATGTGTTTGTTCTGCCACGAAATGTATGTTCATATCTTTTGAATGCTTTTCTGTTGGGTAGTGATTTTTTTATTGGTTTGTAGGAGATGTTGGGCAAATTACTTGCTCATTTTGAGATCATTTCTACATCTGTAAAAATGAAGACGATAATACAATGTTCATTAAATTAATGTTTACATGTAGTACTGTAAATACTGGCATTTATACTGTAATAGGCTATCAAAACCTATTAGTTCTCACTCTCTACTCATCCGCCCACCTCTGGAGTATCCCTTGGGTGGACTGGCTTTGTCAGAATTTTCCCTCTTTGCTTAGTGGAGGATCTCTGTTTATTGGTGTGGCCAGTGAGGTCTTACTAAAATCATTGTACTTTAGGGAATAAAGCACGTTTAATGGACTAAGACTCCCTTAGAGGAAATATGGGAAAAGGTGGAAGGGGAAGAGCTTCCATGAGTCTTTGGCGAAATGAAGGGAAAATATATCAGTATAATCATTACATTGATCCCAATATTCCTATCAATATATATTCAAAGTGTGTATTAATATGGCAATCAGAAAAAGTAAGGATTTTAAAAATATCCATACACATAATTACACTGAAAATTCAATACCAAGCAAAAGATCCTCTCATATGCTTGGAAGCCAGTGGTCACAGGAAGCCTGATGCTCCTTTAGGCTTTCAGTTTGCCTGCTGCCCAGTCATGCAGAGCAGCTACACCGGGAACCAGGAATAATATTAGGAGACTCATCTGAAGGACACTGTTAGAGGCTGTGCAGTTACTGCTTCCTGTTCCTGGCTTGATTTTTGAGTGTTGAATTCAAGGAGAGTATCTGGATGTGACAGTAGAATGGCTACCTGCAGTACCCTGGATCTTCCTGTGTTTCATTGAAAATATTCCTGGAGGAATGGGAGCTGGAATGTCAGTGCTACAGTAACTTTGAAATTGCTGCACTGCAGTCATGCCATCTTTCATCTGTCTCTATCTGTGTTCTAAGTTCCTCTTAGGATTTGGAGGTAAAATTTTTGTATTCCTAACATTAATGTATACTTATGAGAAATGACTGTTTTTAGTGGTGGTAACTCTGAATTTGATAAATATTTAAGCAAGTCCACACGTACATTCAGTCAGGGAAATGTGGAAATTATTCTAGTGCATGAGGCCTCTTAAAATGTTTGCTCATTCATGCTTTGCTAATTGTTCTCTAGCTTCTCTCTGGTTTGAAAGCTCTGCCTTTCAGGTTTTAGTAGGAAAATCTGGAATTGAGAAACAGATGGAGCTTAGCTCCAATGTCATCACAGCTTTCCCTTTGTCCTTCTTAGGACATGCCAGTCTGACCGATTCATCAGAAATTTTGTGCTCTAAGGACACATGTATGGAGTTGGGAAACACCTTTTAGTTGCGATGGAGACTTTAACCTAGGAAGTGGTTAAGAGAGAAGTTTGAATGCTCTCCAAAGATAAAAGTGACCTGTTCTTGTCTTAGGCTTTGCAGTTCACAAATTCGAATTCGTTTTCCTTTATGCCAAGAATTATACAGAAGAATAGTGAGGTACAATCTACATTTACTTTGTAAGTCATTGTAAAGATAACTTCATTAAAACACGGATGATACCTATACCCCAAAGGAATGGAGCTGCCCATAAACCAAACTTAGGAACCTATTTCAGGCTGGAGAGGCTTCTGTATGGCTCCCTGGGTGGCTTTTGTAGGCTTTTTGTTGATCATTGGGGAAATGAATTTCAATAATAACTGGTGTTAGAAGTGAGTAATTAGCAAGGTATATATACTGATGCAGCAGTGAACTCAGAGATTTTTCAGTAGGCTCTTCTCTTGTTGAAACCTTCTGAGCTTGACAACATGTTAATAAGGGGGGTTCTTAATGTTCAGAAGCGGCTATTTCCTATCTATGTCACCTGCCTCATACTGAGAGACAAGGGGCTCTGGCTGAACAGGAATCCAGCCAACCCCTTTCCTGACAACGCCGGTGTTGCTAACATCTTGTAATTCTTTTCTTTCTTGGCAGTAACTTTCAAAAACAATACTATTACCCAGGAGATTACGGTGTGAGATTTTGAGTTTTATCCCTATTTTTTGTAGCGTATATTTTCCTTTAAATGTCTACTTCTGAACTATTTCTGGGTTTTTTTTTTCAGCAAATCCAGAAATTTTTGCAAACTATACAAAACTGAATTTCTATAATGCAGGTTACAGAGAAAACAGGCCTTCCTAGCAGAGCTGTTTTGCTTTCAATCGTCTTTGATAGAATGTACCTTTTAGTTATAAATTAGTAAGAAATTATTTGAACAGAACGCCAACATCATGCACCTGGATATTATTTGTACCAATAGTTTTAATCACATTTTATATGTAAGGATAGTAAGACATAGAGAGATTGTGAATTACGCAGAATTAAAGAGGAAATGGCAGAACAAACAAAGGGAGCTAAGAATAGAAATCAGGTCTCTACTGCAGGCTAAGAACTTCCCCCTATAAACTGCCATCCTTACTGAACTGGTGGTCTAAATGAAATAAATGGGCATGCCTTGGAATTCAGTGGAAATGCCTGGAGAAACAATGATATGGGCAAGTTATGAAGGGTTTTAGAAGTCGGACAAGAGAGACTAGAAATGGTGGAACAGGCTATATGAGTTGTGTTGTGGGTCTCAGATTCGGTGGTTTGCTAAGAGGACTCACAGGATTGAGCATATGGTTGTGCTCACAGCTATAATCTATTATAGCAAAGTGATACAAAGCACAATGGGCACAGGGAAAAGGCATGGGGGGCAAAGTCTTGGGAAAACCAGCCACAGCTTCCAAGGGTCCTTTCCCACTGTAGTCACAGAGGTCATGCTTAATTTCTCCAGCAACAAGCTGTGACAACACATGTAAAATGTTGCGTACCTGGGAATCTTTTCAGAGACTCTGCACAGGATTTATACTGGGGGCTGGACACATTGATTGCTTCTGCCTAGTATCTATCAAAATTCCAGACACAAGAAGGAAAGCAGGTGGTTCAGCAAAAACCACACTGTTTCCATGAACAGCTGGGGAACAGTGAGCCACCTCATCAGTTGGGGAGCAATGGAAACTCTCCCCAAATCCAGGTTTCCTGGCAACAGCCAAGGGCCAAACTTGCAAGGGGGCCTTTCTGAGGATCACATTCAAGGCCTGCTGTGGTGATTCTGTTTTTCACAGGAGCCATTGTACATTATTATTATTTTTGGTGTCATTAATATACAATTACATGAGCGACATTGTGGTTACTAGATTCCTCTCATTATCAAGTCCCCATCACATACCTCATTACATTGACTGTCCATCAACGTAGTAAGATGCTATAGAGTCACTACTTGTCCTCTCTGTGCTATACTGCCTTCCCCGTGCCCCCGCATACATTACATGTGCTAATTGTAATGCCTCTTATTCCCCTTATCCCTCCCTTCCAACCCATCTTCCCCAGTCCCTATCCCTTTGGTAACTGTTAGTCCATTCTTGGGTTCTGTGAGTCTGCTGCTGTTTTTTTCCTTCAGTTTTTGCTTTGTTTTTATACTCCACAGATGAGTGAAATCATTTGGTACTTGTCTTCCTCTTCCTGGCTTATTTCACTGAGCATAATACCCTCTAGCTCCATCCATGTTGTTGCAAATGGTAGGATTTGTTTTCTTCTTATGGCTGAATAATATTCCATTGTGTATATGGACCACAACTTCTTTAGCCATTCATCTACTGGTGGACACTTAGGTTGCTTCCATTTCTTGGCTATTGGAAATAGTGCTGCAATAAACATAGGGGTGCATATGACTTTTTGAAACTGGGCTCCTGCATTCTTAGGGTAAATTCCTAGCAGTAGAATTCTGGGTCAAATGGTATTTCTATTTTGAGTTTTTTGAGGAACCTCCATACTGCTTTCCACAATGGTTGAACTAATTTACATTCCCACCAGCAGTGTAGGAGCGTTCCCCTTTCTCCACATCCTCGCCAACATTTGTTGTTGTTTGTCTTTTGGATGGCAGCCATCCTAACTGGTATGAGGTGATATCTGATTGTGGTTTTAATTTGCATTTCTCTGATGATTAGCGATGTGGAGCATCTTTTCATGTGCCTGTTGGCCAGCTGAATTTCTTCTTTGGAGAAGTGTCTGTTCAGATCCTCTGCCCACTTTTTAATTGGACTATTTGCTTTTTGTTTGTTGTGGCACGTGAGCTCTTTATATATTTTGAATGTCACCCTTTATTGGATATGTCATTTATGAATGTATTAGCCCATATTGTAGGATGCATTTTTGTTCTACTGATGGTGTCCTTTGCTGTACAGAAGCTTTTTAGTTTGATATAGTCCCACTTGTTCATTTTTGCTTTTGTTTCCCTTGCCTGGGGAGATATGTTCATGAAGAAGTTGTTCATGTTTATATTTAAGAGAGTTTTGCCTATGTTTTCTTCTAAGAGTTTTATGGTTTCATGAGTTACATTCAGGTCTTTGATCCATTTTGAGTTTACTTTTATGTATAGAGTTAGACAGTAATCCAGTATCATTCTCTTACATGTAGCTGTCCAGTTTTGCCAACAACAGCTGTTGAAGAGGCTATCATTTCCCCATTGTATATCCATAGCTCCTTTATCACATATTAATTGACCATTGTACATTATTGAAAAGCCACAGTTTAAACTATTGGCAATAGTTTGAACAATCTCATTAGTGGAGTAGACTACAAAGGAACTTTAGAAATAATCTAGCCCAAATCTTGATATCTGTGTGAGAATAAAAAGTAGAGGTATATATGTAAGAGACAGTTGACATGAAGAATAAACAGGCTGGAAGAAAGGAATGAAGGAATAGGAAGATGTTTTCAAGGCTGAGAGATGAAATTCCTGGTCGTTTTTATTTTTACGTTTTTTTTTTCTAGCAGAAGAGGATTACTTAGGAAGAGCAGCTAAAGGGGAAGGGAAAACATTCTAAATTCTGGACATACTGACTCTGAGATAACAAGAGTAAAATTAGCTTTTTGTTAAACCACAAATGAAATACATTCAAGATAGTGGTAGGTTACATTTAAAAAAACCTGATTCTCATATGAAATTCATGCCTGTGGTACATTCTTGTGTCATGCTTAAAAAATGAGAGTAAATCACATAATTAAAGAATTAGTGTTAGGAGGGAATTCTGACCTTGTATTAGCCATGAAGGACATACTGTTAACAAACATAAGTTTAACACAAAAATATTATTAATGTTACTAAAAGTATGTCTGTTGGTTCAGAAATCCATCAATATCATCCACCACATCAACAAAAAGAAGAAAAAAAAACCACATTATCTCTCCATAGATGCTGAAAAAGCATTTAACAAAATTCAACATCCATTCATGGTAAAAACTCTCAACAAAATTGGTATAGAGGACAAGTACCTCAACATAATAAAGGCCATATATGACAAACTCACAGGCAACATCATAGTTAACAGCGAGAAGCTAAAAGCTTTTCCTCTAAGATCAGGAACAAGAAAAGGAGGCCCACTCTCCCCACTTTTATTCAACATAGTACTGGAGGTCCTAGCCACCAAAATTGGACAACACAAAGAAATAAAAGGCATCCAGATCGGTAAGGAAGAAGTCAAACTGTCATTGTTTGCAGATGACATGATACTGTACATAAAAATGCCTAAAGAATCCACTCCAAAACTACTAGAACTAATATCTGAATTCTGCAAGGTTGCTGGATAAACAATTAATACACAGAATCTGTTGCATTCCTATACACTAATAATGAACTAGCAGAAAGAGAAATCAGGAAAAGAACTCCATTGACAATTGCATCAAAAGAATAAAATATCTAGGAATAAACCTAACCAAGGAAGTGAAAGATCTATATCCTGAAAACTACAACATACTCTTAAGAGAAATTAGAGGACACTAATAAATGGAAATTCATCCCATGGTCTTGGATAGGAAGAATTAATATTGTCAAAATGGCCATCCTGCCTAAAGCAATCTACAGATTCGATGCAATCCTTATCAAAATACTGACAGCATTCTTCAACAAACTGGAACAAATAGTTCTAAATTTCATATGGAACCACAAAAGACCCCAAATAGCCAAAGCAATCCTGAGAAGGAAGAATAAAGCAGGGGGGATCTCACTTCCCAACTTCAAGCTCTACTACAAAGCCACAGTAATCAAGACAATTTGGTACTGGCACAAGAACAGACCCATAGACCAGTGGAACAGAATAGAGAGTCCAGATATTAACCCAAGCATATATGGTCAATTAATATATGGTAAAGGAACCATGGATATACAATGGGGAAATGATAGCCTCTTCAACAGCTGTTGTTGGCAAAACTGGACAGCTACATGTAAGAGAATGATACTGGATTACTGTCTAACTCTATACATAAAAGTAAACTCAAAATGGATCAAAGACCTGAATGTAACTCATGAAACCATAAAACTCTTAGAAGAAAACGTAGGCAAAACTCTCTTAAATATAAACATGAACAACTTCTTCATGAACATATCTCCCCAGGCAAGGGAAACAAAAGCAAAAATGAACAAGTGGGACTATATCAAACTAAAAAGCTTCTGTACAGCAAAGGACACCATCAGTAGAACAAAAATGCATCCTACAGTATGGGCTAATACATTCATAAATGACATATCCAATAAAGGGTTGACATTCAAAATATATAAAGAGCTCACATACCTCAACAAACAAAAAGCAAATAGTCCAATTAAAAAATGGGCAAAGGATCTGAACAGACACTTCTCCAAAGAAGAAATTCAGCTGGCCAACAGGCACATGAAAAGATGCTCCACATCGCTAATCATCAGAGAAATGCAAATTAAAACCACAATCAGATATCACCTCACACCAGTTAGGATGACTGCCATCCAAAAGACAAACAACAGCAAATGTTGGCTAGGATGTGGAGAAAGGGGAACCCTCCTACACTGCTGGTAGGAATGTAAATTAGTTCAACCATTGTGGAAAGCAGTATGGAGGTTCCTCAAAAAACTCAAAATAGAAATACCATTTGACCCAGAATTCTACTGCTAGGAATTTACCCTAAGAATGCAGGAGCCCAGTTTCAAAAAGTCATATGCACCCCTATGTTTATTGCAGCACTATTTCCAATAGCCAAGAAATGGAAGCAACCTAAGTGTCCATCAGTAGATGAATGGCTAAAGAAGTTGTGGTCCATATACACAATGGAATATTATTCAGCCATAAGAAGAAAACAAATCCTACCATTTGCAACAACATGGATGGAGCTAGAGGGTATTATGCTCAGTGAAATAAGCAGGCAGAGGAAGATAAGTACCAAATGATTTCACTCATCTGTGGAGTATAAGAACAAAGCAAAAAACTGAAGGAACAAAACAGCAGCAGACTCACAGAACCCAAGAATGGACTAACAGTTACCAAAGGGATAGGGACTGGGGAAGATGGGTTGGAAGGGAAGGATAAGGGGAATAAGGGGTATTACAATTAGCACACATAATGGGGGGGCACGGGGAAGGCAGTATAGCATAGAGAGAACAAGTTGTGACTCTATAGCATCTTACTACGCTGATAGACAGTGAATGTAATGGGGTATGTGGTGAAGACTTGATAATGTGGGCAATCTAGTATCCACAATGTTGCTCATGTGACTGTATATTAAAATTTTTTTTAAGTGTGTCTCGGGCACTTTTTTTTTTTCTGAGGACTTGAATTGCTTTGTAACTCAGTGACCACATGTTGAAGTTATGTAGTTCTTTCCCTGAGTTGTCTACCTTACTCTTAATTTCAAAAGAAAAAGAATAGATAATCTGTTCTTATTTGCCTGTGAGTATTATATGAATAATAATTATTATTATTATAAGAAGAATTCCCTAGAGGTTTGTTTTCTGCATGAGAGGAAGGTCCTGTGAGTGTAGTTCTCGAAAAAGAATGGAGGAAGTGGCGCCTTCTGGGGTAATCTGAAATGCCTGCTAGTCTTTGCCGTTAACCAGTGAAACAATGTGTGTATGAAGTCTTCCAAAGAGCCTAACATAAAACCTCTTCTCTGATTATTTATACGATATGGGCAAAACTCCAGGATACTACTTAGCAGCATCAATGTGATCTCTTAAGCCACAGTGGCTTCTGGAATCTATAATTCTATTTCCTCCCTACAGTTATCTAATTAAATATTGAAATGGTGTTTGTTGGAGATAAATAACTGCTTTTGGTCAGATATATCACCATCTTCCTCAGCCAAAGCAAGTTTTCGACATTCTTCATGTGTTTTGTTTTGTTTTAATGAATCTTTCCTCTTACTTGTGGATTGCATATGTGTGTGGGACAAATGGTGACGCAGTAATTGTGCAGTAATATGGGCAGAACTACTTCATAAAAATGTATTGTGAGGTTGAAATTCTTATATTATACAACTTGGATGCATCAGAATTTTAAATGTCACCTTTGGATCTAATGCAAAAAGAACCTGACTGGTATTTTCTTGACATCCCCTAGAAGTGACCCTATAGCCTGAGAAACTTGCTTTGAAATCCTTGCTGCCAAAGAGTGAGATTTCTATCCTTCCCTCCTCCCATTACTCCCAACCGTTACATCTCCTCTGGATGTGATGATCCACGACAACAATAAGTGGAGGGATGGCATGGGGTGGCCTTCATTCCACTTGGACTCACAACAAGGAGGCCTGAGAACAGAGTAAGAGGATGATCTTCTTCATCTTCCATGGGACTATTTTGTTTGTTGTTAGTTTTTAAAACTCATACCCTGCTTTGCTCTAAAGCACATGTGAGGTAGGCACCCCAAATATTCAAAGAGAATAAATGGTTGGGAAAGTCAGAGCTAACAGACAATACGGGAAAGGAAAAGCGAAGGCAGGGCGAGGGTGACAGGTGCACACCTTAATGTCTGCTGTGTTGATCGAGTGGGCTGCAGACTTGGCTTTTTGGTCCCTAGCAGTGGAAGTGAACAGGAAAACACGATCAGTGACAGCTGTGAAACATCCAGATCAAAACTCAAGTTTTTCTAGTACTAAAACCTAAGAAGAGTTTCTTTCATGGATGTTCTTAAAGGGTACATCAAGGACAGTGGCTTCACCAGCCCCCTTGTAACAGGGAGAGTGGGACTCCTTTTGATCATGACCCCATCATTATGGGCTTATTACATGTGACCCAAGCCAATCGCAATAGAAGCAGTTCTAAAAGAGCTGGTGATTCCAAGTGCACACTTCTGTCCAAAAGTAAAACTTTAGAATAGGCTGTCCCTATGTCCTTCAGGAATTACAGTCATGGATATATTTCTCCCAACTGGGCTTTTGAGAAGAATTATTTAGCACAGAGTTCTGGTTTATAATCTTTGACTGAGCCTGGGAGTGCAGAGTGGCCAAAGCGTTGGGAGTCAAGAGAGGAAGGATAGAGTTAATTTTCTCTAATGAAGTTTAAGGACACATTCCTGAACAGATGCTCACCATGGGTTCATTTGGAGATGAAATCAGGGGGAACCCACAAGCAGAGAGAAAAATCTTCCTCCAAAGTGATTCGGATCCACTTCAAACCAAAACTTGGAATGTGATTCTAACTCAGGTTCTTACCTTTTAGAGCAGTAATTTGGTCTAGGAGTCATGGAACAACCATAGTGCTTGGAAATAAATGAAATGTCATGAAAGTATATTGTGTTATGCTCACTGGAAAAGAAGTCTTGAAATGCATCATACTGAAATGCACCTAATTGTCTATGACCCAGCATTTGGTACAGAAAAGGCTGAAAAAATAAAACTCCAGAAATGAAGCTTATATTTTGATTATATTGTTTCTCACCTTAAATAGAGACAAACCTATAGAATATTTTACATTCCTTTCTCTAAAGAATAATTTTTTTAATAAGCAAGGCCAATGTATTTGAAAATGGAATTTGATTCAACATTAATGGTTAAAAGTGAGGAAGTTTAGAGCCAATGTGTATTTCTGATACCTCCTGAAATGCTTTCAAATGTGTTTACAACCCCTTTTTGCATAGTCAATTACTTCAGAAAGGCACAAATTATTCACTCGAACCTTCGAAGTATGCTAGTATAATGAAGAAACCCACTTCAAAGCAATATACATAATTAAAATTCTCCACGTGCACTGGACTTATATTCAGAAAGAAAAAAAGCCTCTAAAAACTTGTCATTTGATAAGAAAAAAATAGACTATTCAATATGATGAAACCTATTTTATTTCAAGGACTATAGAGTTAGATGGAAAATGCTGATAAGGCTTTCTTTCCATAATGACTTCAGTCTGCTCCTTAACCTCTGACATCTCTCACCACGTCTACGCTGCCAGGCAGCAACAGAGAAATAAAACCTGTGTGAGTCAAGGAAGTTCCCAGTATAAGAATGGGTTGTAGTCTAGAAGTCGGTTGAACCACTTATTTAGAATCTTAAATACACCTTTTCATGTTAAAAATATTACAAATTGTAGTTCAGTACCCAAGCCAGCCACTATTAACCTATTTAACCACACTGCTTGTGAAGTATTGAAAAGCAGTACCTTTGCTATGCCTCTGAATGGAGGAATAAATAACCTCATGGTTCTCTTCCCCCAAATGCCAAATCCCAGGAAACGAGAAAATGCCAATGAACAGCCAAAACAGATGTTACAAAGCCCCTGTATTAGGGCACATTCTTCTAGTCCTTGGAAAATTTAAGTGAAGCCCCAGCTCATGATTCTTATTTTAAATATAATTTCAGCAAGTCTTGCTATTTGATTTAAAGGGTGAGAAAGGATGATATAAAGAGGAAGGAGACAAAATTAAGCAATTTCTGACAACCTGAATGCAGAGAAAGGTACAGAAAACTAGACAATGCCCAGCACTGCTATTTTTACAATATGGCCGTGATCTGCATTCACCACTAGGTGTCCTGCACTGTATTACACCTCCTTCTAAGAATTGTAATAACCATCCCAAAACCAGCAAAATAATGCTCCTTTTAAAGACTCATTAGTGTGCATTTCAGAAAACTCGAATTATAAATAGCTAACGCAGAAAAGAAACAGCACTGACTATAGGTTCTGCAAGGGTCTGTCTTCACCTCTAAGCAGGGTTTGTCTAGGTATAGTAAAAAAAAACCTGAGAATTCTGTAGTTTAACTTTGCCATAGAAATACAACAATTTAATTATACCTATGATTTGTGAGATGTTGCCATGGAGAAACACATTACAAATTCCAACTAGGGATGCCAGATAAACAGCTCCCACTCAGAGACACTGAAAGTTAGCTATAGAAAGCTGTCTGCTTTGCAGAAATAGAGGAAAAGAACTGTCTTCACTTCTATGTAAGAGAAATACACGTCTCTAGGTTAGTCCCCAGGGTGTTATGAACTGTGTAATGAAATGCATTTGCCTCTAACAAGGCCAGGAATGTGGCCTCCTCACCTCCTTCTCATCCCTCAGGTGAGCTGCTCATTCGCAATGGGGTATCCCTAATTTGAGGATGACTTTATATGCTACACCTCAGCGACATTTTAGTCTAATTGTTCATGAGCCCTGCTGACTCTTAATTGCTGTTTTGGTCATGCACACAGCAGTGACAGTAATTCCAAATTAAAAAGTGAGTGATTGGTATTAAGCATTGGATTAACTTCATACAATAAGTACCAATATTCCTAAACATACGGGGAGGCAGCTGACCACGGCTTTAAGATGCAGCCATCTAACTAAAAATGCTCTCCTCACCAAAATGGAGCCTGTTACTGTTTTGTTTCATTATTTCTTCTTTCAAATTGCCTCCATAGGTGAAAGACTAATTTTGAATATTTCTATTCCAGATCACTGACAATTGTTCTAAACTACTATGTAGTGCTGTTGAAAGGAAATTTGCCCAATCAGATCTACAGATTATAATCAAGACACATTTTGTAAAATTGTATTTATGGAAATGTTCCTTAGGAGATTCCATCACCAGCCCTAAACTTTATCTTTCAACAGTTCCTCAAGTTTTAATCATGGAAAGTCTTGGTTTTCCTTTCTTAATTTTTCAACTTGAGTTTCTTACAGAGTTCCTTAAATTCGAGGCATGTTGGAGCTATGCCAGGGCTCTTGAGTGCCTGATAAGAGTGGTTAACAACTTTCTATTTTGGAAATTTGGAAATTAAAGGTTCTTGAAGTATGGACTGTAAGAGCACAATATTGAATATATTTCCACTATTAGGGAGACTGGGAATGATTTGAATACATACTGCTAAGGTAGATGCCTTAGGGTAACTTACTGCAACTTTGTAAATCTCTCCTCCTGTTGACAAATAATCAGTATCACTCACAGATGTTTTGCATTTAATCAGGGCTTGAGTATACCCTGGGGGCATCCTCTAGCAAATGTGGCTTTACCTCTGGGAAATCTAGATCCGTATTTCACATTTTGTATTTCATAAACATTCTCTGATATGTTAACAAAGCCTTTGCTTTCTTTCATTCCTGACTTTTTTTTTTTTAACTATCCAGAAAATTGGTAGAGATCATAGTAGAGAGAAGGAAGCTCTTGGGTATGGATGGGTTGGGACTCCATTGAGGATCGGTGGTCTTCCCACTTTTTGCTTGTGTACCACCTTAAAAAAAGTTTGAAAATTTCTGTACACTTTGTACATTGTAAAATTCACATCTAAACTCTTGATATTACATTTAAATGGTTATGCAGAATGTAATTTCAGATATCATGCATATGTTGGGACTTTTATAATCAAACAAGTATATCACTTTTTTATATGCATTTCTTAAATACCACAGGGATTTATCTGTCATCTATTTCACAAGTGCTGAAACAAATGTTTCTTGTACAGGTATTTTTCATCATTTCTCTTCCTCTGTAAACTTTTATTTCCATTCTACTTCCTCCACAGAATACTACCTTAGTGTAATATTTTCATGCTTGAAAGTATTTTATTGATTACCTATCATAATTCTTTGTGATAAAATGGTATATAAATTGAAACTTGAACTTCATTTTTAATTTTATGTGGCTATAATGTTCTAAGTTTTAAAAATGTTTTCTGGATTAAGTGATCATCACAATTATTAGCAGTGATGCCGGGGTTCTTGTTCTTACCAAACAGGCAAGGTAGGAGAGCAAGGTACAGGCTTTTATTTAGAAATAAAGTGGAAGGACAGAGCTCCCGGCTTACACCAGGAAGGGACAAGGGAGTCCCAGGGTGGTGCATTGTCTAGGGGTTTTTATAAGCAAATGAGGATTTTTCCAGAACATGAAAAAAAGGCTTAGGTGTGTGGACCTGTACCACCTGCCCTGCCCTCAAGGTGGGCTGGGTTGTTCTCTGCTTGCTAGGGTTGTTTACAGTAAAGTCAAGGGTTATGCTGTGATACCCTTCTCTATTTGTGAAACACTCAAGCATTCTAGGCCAAGTTGCTCCTGGCCTTTTGACTTTTAAGTGACTTTACTGAAGATGTCTATATTCTTAGTCTGGTATCTTCATCCTAGAGGATTAGTGTGACCTTGACTGCATAATGCTTAACACAGTTTCAAAAGGGACTTCTTTGCCTATTGTTATATTGCTGACTGTAAATATCCCGCCCTGCTTCCTCCCCCCACCCCCCGCCCCCCAGGCCCTTACCCTACTCTGGCTACACCCATGGTCCCTGTCTCAGCAGTAGACACTTTGATGTAAACAACACAAATATATTAGCAACTATGATAAATATTAAACATAGAAAGTAAAATTATTGGGAATCTCTTAAGACAGGTGGGACATTTTTTCCACTTGTTCAGATATGTGTGGGTAAATATTATTGCTGAAGTGAGACGTGGTTCTGCAGCAGCTCCCTCCCTCCCTCTCCCTCCCATCCCCCTTTGCTTGTTGCTTTCTCCATTTCCTAGGTAAGCACAGAATTGCTGAGGTGCAAAAAGTAGATGTAAAGGGGAAAAGACCCACAACAATTCCCTAATTCTTTGAACAAATCTATTAGCTACTTCATTTAGTCCTTCTTTAAATTTGGTTGAAAAAAAAGATAATTTACCTGAGTAGCAAAAAATTAGCTTATCAGTCACCAAAGTAGTTCCCATCACTGAAGAAACATACCATTTCAATCTTTTAGCAAGGCCCTTTCCTGGCCCACTACAGGCTTACCGTCCTGGCCAGTGCAGAGGAGATCAGTGCATGGCAGAGGTGGGCACGAGGGCTGCACTGGCTCTCCGTGGTCCAGGGGGAGGAAGGAGTTGTGAAATACGAGGAAGAAAGCAGAACCCCTGATGGCAGTTGCTTTCTCAGGTGGGTCAATTTTAGGATCTGGGACTAGACAAGTTCCAGCATGTTGTTCCATTAAAAAAAAATTTGTGTTCTTCAGAGGATTCAGAAATATACAGAAGAAAAAGTGACAGGACTGGATGTCTCACTTCTTGACACATATAGTTTCTACTGAATGCACAAGTTTTGACTGCATTAGCTGTCTAACTATGGAAGGAGGGGTCTGTAATGAATCTAGGTTTCCAGCTGAGGTAACTGTTTGCATAGTGGTGCCATTTATGGATAAAGGAGATATAGAGCAAACAAATATGTTGTTGGGGAGACAGGAAAGAATGTAAGAGAAACAAGTTCTCTTGTGTACGTGTTGAAGCTGAGTTATGTGTGAGGCATTTAGTTCATATTTTTAACAGTCGGTAATTACTAGTATTTGCTTGAAGTTCAGGAAGACTGTGGAGAAGTTAAAACCATGACTGGATAAAATCATCCAGAGGCAATGTGGATGAAAATAAGGATCTGGGCCATAGAGGGAGCCCTTGGGAACACTCACTGTGAAGGACTGGGTATGAGAGAGTGTGGCCAGGAAGAAAACTGAGAAGAAACTGTTAGGGAGAAAGACTGCTTAGAGCTGGCTAAATCATCCAGAAAACTAACAACTGAGAAGAGGGTTGAAGAGGGATAAAAGAATGCAGACATTTAAATATCAATACACTTGGTTAATAACAATAATAATAATAATAAAATTGCTAATTTATTGACATCTTACAAAGGAAGATAGGGTTTTATGTCTTTTGCGTGTTTTAGTTCATTTAATTCTTCATTTTATTCTCTGAATAACTCTTTAATGTAGCTACTATTACTATCATTTTAGAGATGAGGGAATAGGAGAAGGAGAGAGACAAGATAATAGCAAGAAATTATAATACTGTAATAACTTTGTATGGTGACAGATATAACCACAAGTATGCTGGTGAGTCTTTCATAATGTGTATAATCGCTGACTCACTATGTTGTACACCTGACCCAATATAGTATTGTATATCAACTATATTTTGATTTTAAAAAATGCTATCAAGAAATGGATCAAAGGAAAAGGTTTTTGTTGCTGAAGGATGAAAGACTGGAGGATAATCATACCTAAAGGGAAAAGAATCACAGAGGAGAGGCTGGGGTTATGGAACAGATGGTGAGTCCCTGGCAAAGCTCTGAAGGAGGTAGGATGGACAGCAAGGTTGGAGGTGACCGTCCCTGAACTGAGAAGAATCTCTCATTCTCAGAAGTGAAAGGGAGGGAAGAAGATGAACTTATTTATAAATCTGAAAGTAATGGGCCAGGAAATCAAGAAAACTCAACGTTATGACCTCAGTAAAAATTGTCACTTCCTTTCGCAACTCCTCCACTCCTACTAAATTCCCAGCTGGCTATGGACTCCTGATTCCCTGCAGCCACCTATGCCCTCTGCAAGGCCTGTGTATTGAGGGGAGAAGGGAGACATCAGATAGCATGGGGTGGGGTATAAACACAGAACTATTTAATAGGTCTGTTAAGATATAGTGGTGACATCTCTAGGGCAACTAAATTCGTAATCAGAACTTTTCCCTCAAGCAAACGATCTCATAGCAGAATATTTATTATCTACAGTAATGGTCTTCAAACTGGTACATATCTCTGGAACACACAAGCAAAATGTGAAGACCCCTGGTCCTTAGTGGAGTAGCATCCATACCTGAGCTCTCTCTCTCTCCACTAGAGTTTCTACCAATTCCTATGGATGGTTAAAAAAAAAAGAAGGTATGAGAGAAAGCAAAGGCTTTGTTCAAAAATCAAAGAATGTTTTTGAGGTGTGGGGATAGGATACCTTCACGCACCTCATGGAGGGAGAAGATTCGTACTAATGGCCAGTCACAAACCGTTCACCGTCATCACTGTCAAAGTTTCCATCATCATCCTGTGTGAGCATTGATTGGGTTCCTTCAATATGCCAGACATGTTTCTCTGTTTATATGGCTTATTTCACTGCATCACCATCATTAAGGCAAGATAGGTACCCTGCCTTATCTCCTATTTATTGATGAAGAAACTGAGATTGTGGAACCTGCCCCAGGTCACAAAGCACATAATTGGTTGAGTAAGGGATGGAACCAGGCCCTATGGCTAATTCTTCTCTTATGTAAACCAGTTATGACTCCTGTTTTCATTGTTTAACTCCTGTTCATTCTTCAAGATGCAACTAAGTTTGGCTAAGCAAATTTTAAATCTTTTATTTATTTGTCAACTTTTATTTGGACATAATTTTAGGCAACAGAGGAGTGCTTATATATCCCACACCAGCTACCCCTAAGGTTGACAGTTTACATAAGCATAGTACAATGATCAAAACTAAGAAGTTGACATTAGTAAATAATATTATTAACTAAACCACAGATTTTGTGCAGATTTTGCCATTTCCCACAAATGTCCTTTCTTCTGGTGCAGGATCCACTCCAGCTCCTACCTTGCACGTTAGCTGACTTACTGGGATGGCCTTAGTCTCCTTTAATCTTTCCTTCCATGGCCTTGACACTTTTAAAGAATAACTCACCAAGGCATATGTAGGGTGTCCTTCATTTTGGGTTTGTTTCATGCTTTCCCATGGTTAGTCTGAGGTTATCATTTTGGGGAGAAGTCTACCCAGGTGAGGAGCCCTCTGGGTGCCTCATGTCTGGGGCTGGGGCATCTATGTGATTTGTCACTAAGGATGTTAACTTTCGGCCCTTGGTTCAGGTACTGCTTTTGGGTTTCTCTACTGCAGGGTTAACATGTATCCTTTTGTAATTAAGGGATTTGGGAGATGCTTTGGAACTATGTAACGTAAACATTCACCCACTAACAGTCATGGGTAGATCTAGCTTACAGTGACTATTCCTGTGCTTTTGTACTGGTGATTTTTCTGTTTCCTTCGTTTATCCTACAATTATTCGCTGGAATTCTTCTTCTCCTTTTATTTGTTTATTTAGTCATTTTTAGCAGTATGGACTCATGGATATTTACTTTATTCTTTGGGTTATAATCCAGAACCATCCTTATTTATTTTTTGCTTAAATTGTTCCAGCCTTGGCCATTAGCAGCTGTTTCAGACTGGCTCCTGTGCCCTCTCTGTATGCCCTTCTCCCCACTTTTTTTTTTAAACCACTTCCTGACTTTATGGCATCACAGGATGCTCCAAATTTAACAGATGAAGCAAATTTTAAAAATTAATTACAACTATGTATCATACATAAAAATTAAAATTTCTCATCGGACATTTCATTCAGTCCCTCACTGGCCCTTCTGAAGCTTGGCGTTTCTTCTAAAGGATTTGCCTTGTATGGCCTTAAGCAAACCACAGAAGATGGTAAGTTCTTTGTTCTTTTCCCCTAACAGAAAGTCTCGGAAATTACTATGTAAAGTATGGAATGTAACATTCAAGTCACATAACAACGCTTGCCATTTAATTTCCTTCCAATAAATGTGCAAATGTTCCCCTTCTTGATCAATGTACCCGAACAAATGTAGACTTTCGGAATAGTACAGCAGAGCATCCTGCCGTGTTCTCCAGAATCTAAGTGCTTAATTCCCCCATTTAGATGAACTTGTACTCTACCTGAGGCTTTGACTTTGTTGAGTAATGGGCTGGTCATATCCTCCTACAGACAGAATTAAGTTTGAAAAAGTTAATACCAGGTAGATTGTGCTGCCAAAGTTGTTTAGTCTTTCTAAATGTTTCTCTGAGGGAACTTTTTCTTAAAAATTAATGTTAATGTAGGGATAAGAGTTTTTCGCTCCTGAAGTTACAGAATCTAGATTAGTGTAGAATTATGGATGTTCTCCACCCAGCACTCAACAGACTGTTGCTATGCCATTAATCAAGGGAACCCATCTCATTTATGTTTAGCTTTAATCAGCTCTTGCGCTGTTTCCATTTTTGTATCACCCTTTTATACAAACACCTTAGATTACTTTCAGCATTTGTGTAGCTCAGAGTTGCAAAACAACCTAATGCAGAGGATTTGTAGGGAAAAGAACATTTTTGAGGAAGGTCAACAGAGGTACATATGTTTTCCTATCTGGATGGTATCTTTGTGTTTGAGCCAAAGATCAAAATAAGATGAAAAGAAAAATCAACAGGCTATATAAAATTAGGCTGAATAAGTCCATACTTTAGAGCATGTAAAATCAAAATTCTAAATATGATAACTAATGTAATATATAGGTACAATATAATGAATTTTCTCTGGTCTTACTAAAAAAAACTGTCAGTTATATGGTAGATGAAAAATATTTTATTTAGATCATATAAAGAATCTGAGATATTAATTAAACCATCAATGATTTTGTAGTCTTCATAGGTTTTTCTAGAGAGGTGACCAAGTAAATGTTGAATGACTGATAGGAACTGCAAAAGGGTTTCAAATTAAACCAAATAACCATGAGTTTATATACATTTAAACCCATTAATTCATTTGTAGATTGATTATTTGGAACTCAGAAGACATTTTCCATAGAATGACTATTACTGGTTGGCTTCTCAGGTAACTGAACAAAAGCCTGTTGCATCCATGACATATTTGAAGTATTGATAGTCAAGTTATTTCAATTACACTGAATCACCATTTTTTGCACTGCTGCTATGAAGCCTGGCCTTCTGGGTCACAGACAGCCCTGATATAAATTTCCTGGTGCTGTAAGATGGTGAGAAGAAGCAGACTCTGATGGCAGAAGCCGGAAATTCCTATAGTTAAGGTAGATACTCCATAACTTTGATACCCATATTATACTCCCTCTCTTTGCATAAAATCAGTGTTCTAAGTTAGGAAACCAGGAAGAATTTCTTTCTCCATTACTTTGTAAATAGGGCTGTTAAGTGCAGACTCAGTGATATGAGAACATTTCACAGTGGAAAACATTATCATCTAGCCTATTGATCTGCAACTCTGGAGTAACTGTGGCTACCTCAGTTTCATCAAAATAAAGCTGTGGCCAAATATTTTCAAGATCACAAAGTCATCTACAGGAAAAAAAAGTGTTTATTCATCTTCATAAAGAGTGCATGCCAAATTACTCTTCCTTGAGGGATTGTACAGAAATGGTCCTAAAAACCTTTCAGTTTAGCTATCATTCAATTAATTTCAGACATTGTGTAATGCTGGCAAAAAAAATCCTCCAAAAGTTCAACAAACTCATACTGGATGTAGTCTCACTGAATTAAAGCACCATTGTCAGAGACTAAGGACACTTGGAGAATATGAATGTTGTCCTGATGTGCCCTCTCCCAGGTAAGCTCCCTTGGGGAAAATTAATGCATTTTATGTAAATATTAATAATAATAGCTAACATTTATCTTGTGCTTACTATGTGCTAGGCACAATTGGAAGACCTTAACTTATTTCATTCTCAAGCAACTCCAGGAAGAGGGTGATGTGGTCACCCCACTTTGCATCTAAGACACTAAAGCCTTGAAGGATTCCTACACAGCAGATTCCAGAGCTAAATTTAAACCCAGCTCTTAAGACCTAGGTGGTGCAGCTTCTATGTGATTAAGTATAATACAAATTATTCTATATTCTACCAGCTTAAACTCTCCACATAAGCATAATGGTATCTGAATGTGAAGGCCATTGTCTGTTACCCATTTCCACGTTTTTATTAGTCTCATTTCTGCTTCCCATTTGAAAGGGTCCCATAATGGTTCCCCTAGGTATGGGTGATTTCTGTGCTTTTGCAAAGCCCTGTTCCCAGTGGTTTAGGCCCCAGGTTCCATTAATCCTGCAAATTTGTTCAATGCAATGTTTTCGCATTGATTAAAAGAAGCTGGAACCATGTATGGTGATTTTTTTTGAACAAATATATTGGAGTGCATTCGTTCAAAGGAATGCTGTCTTCCTGGAGAGCAGAGAGATGGTCAAGTAAATGCCTCTATGCTGGTAAGTGCAGCTCTGCCATTTACCTGGTTGTGATCTTGGGCACTTACCTCACCGCTCACCTGTAAAATGGATATAATAGATTTAGAGACAGAGTATAGGTAAAGTACTTACAGAGTACCTGGAAGATGGTAAGCACTCAGTAAATGATAGTTATTTTTTGTGAGTGGAGATGGTTCTGTTGCTCAAAACCTTTTTGGAACTACTTTTTGAACTTCCTTCCAAACTAGCATATTTAAATATTTTAAGAATTCAGTTGAATGTATTTATAGTTAAAACTCAAAAGTTTTGGGGTTTTTGTTTGTTTGTTTGTTGGTTGGTTATTTGGTCAATGTCCAATGGCTCTGACCCCAGTTGACTTGTTATTCATTAGCCTGCTGCTGAATCATTTTGTTTCCTTCAAAAAAAACCAATCCACCTTCAACAACATGAGCATGTGCAGTTTGAAGTGATCCCAAATAATGAGGCATGTGATCCTGAAAGAACTTCTAAGTGCTTTTAAAAATGCTTTCAGAAATAGCTACAAGACTGGGGAAAAACTATATGAGGATCAGCATACATGTTAATTATATAAGTTCTTTATGGACAAATATGAGGCCTGTGATCTCTGAGCGATTTCCCGCACTTAACTCATTCCATCTGCAACCTAACCATGTAAGCTATCCTTGCAGATTAGCTATTAAGGGCTCCTGGTTGCAGCTTCCAGCTCCTGTGTGAAGTAGATTTTTGAGTACACCCGACCTCCCAAGGGTCAAGAGCCATCCTCTTTCACCTGTCAAGCAGGCTGGTTCTCCTAGGGGACCCTGCTCAGTTTCTGCATCTTGGAGTCCAGCCAGGTAAGCTGGTGGGAGGGACACCCAGGGATGTGTGGGCTGCACTGGCCAAGGGACAGTGGCCAATAGGTATTCTCGTGAGCCACTGTCATAACTGTTGCCCCGCATTGCATGGCACTTAGAGCTTATTAATGCTTCTTACGTCAAATACTTCATTTAATCCTCTCGATGGTCCTTGAGTCTGGTTTAGTCACTCAGTTTAGAAATGAGAGAGCAGATAGGAGATTAAGTGAGGTGGCCACAGCTGACGTTAGGGCCCTGGCCTGTGGGGCCTCCTACTCAGACCACCACGCAGGGTCAGGAGCAGACAGAGGGACTCGGTGTCACCAAACTTCTTCGTGTCCATCTCTGATCACTGTGCAGATGGCTCTTGTTTTTCTGCCCTTTAATGTTTCCAGTAGGATTGACCACTGACATCTAGAGAGCAGTTGTGAGTCAGCAGTGAAGGTCAGAGGCCAGAGCTCTCAGCTGAGGGACAATTGTGTCCTTTTCCTAAACTGAGAGGTAGGGTGAGGGTGTGGCAACATTTCAGGCACCCAATGTGCCTACTCCAGCCAGGCCACCAGGAAAATGGCAAGATTTCAATCCTCCTCTGTCCCCGTTTGCAAATGATATAAATATTTGAGTGTTGGCTGTGAGCCTTACTTAAGGGTCCAAGATCCAAGAAGCTGTGTTGATTTGGGGTCTGTGCATTTGCTTTTTCCTTTGTATTGAGCAGAAGAGAGCCCCTCATTACCAGCTGTGCAGGCAGACACCCTACCTTTATGGATTATACCATTTCCAATGAGGACAGTTCGCTGGCGTCTGTTTATTATAAATGTTCACTGACTGTCTCCCACATACTGGGCAGTGTGCCAGCTGGGTACATGGTGTGAGCAGAAGCAACCCTAGTCTTCGACTGGGACTTGTATCTAGTGAAGGGAGATGAGCATCAAATAATCCTGCATGTGGTGCGCAGCTGTGGTGGTGGCAATGCCGGAAAACGGGACCCGCGCTGCCAGGGCCTTTCGTGAGATGTGGCCAAGCGAGGGAAGCTGGGGAGCTGTTGGGTCTGACGAGCAGAGGAAGGGGTTGTGATCCAGGATCCTAGGAGAGCTCCAAGCACTGAGGCTGCTTTAGAGGGTCCTGGCCTCACCTTGAGAACAGTGGGATGGGGATGCCCTAAGCAGGGGGCCACACCCTCACCCTACCTCTCAGCTTCTGACAGCTGACTTGTGTTGGGGGTACTGGATCAGAGACCTGAGAAGTGGCGATTACAGGATGGAGGCGGGGAGGAGGAGATGTGAACAGATCTAGGAGAGTAAGGTAAAATGCAAAGGACTTGGTAATAGAGCTGATAAAGGGGTTGAGGGAGAGAGTAAGGTGCCAGGAAGACACCAAGGTTTCTGACTTGCGTGGCTGGGACTGGTGGTGTCATTCACTAAGCTCTCTAGTACACAGTGCTTGGAGGTTTTTCAGGGGTTTTTTCTTTTCCCTTTAGAGTTAATGTGCCATGCTCTCCTTATAGTGGAAAATAAAATATGAGTAAGTGATACCTGCTGTCTTCAGAGCTTGCAGTCTAGGAATGGGGAGTAGAGGGAGTGGTTAAGATATCCTGTCTCCTAAAATTTGTTTAAAGTGCGGCTGTTGCATAAAGTTGACAATAGTAATACACACAGAAACTCCTAGAGGGTGAGCAGTGGGTGGGAGCCCTTAGAACTTGGGTGGCCTGGTGGAGGGAGAGACTAGGGGTTAGGAGACATTCTTAGCAGATGAAGGAGTGAGCTGGTGACCTTTGAAAAGGCATCATGAATCATTGAATAAAACCTTAATGCAGACCAAATGGAAAAACACAGTACAGATTTCGAGCTTGAAATTACAGAATCTAAAACTCATCTTTTATGGGTACGCCAAGTGCAATCAAAAGAAATGAGCCATTTATTGGGAGCAAGTAGGATGAGAGTGATTTATGAAGACAGAGGGTGGACTGCAACTTTTTTTCCTCTAGCAGCCTTGTAAAAGTATGTACTGTCTGATCATTGCTAAATCTCTATAACTATCACCATGGCAACCATTGATATGAAAGATAATATTAGCCTGGACACTTCTGCTCCGGTTGATCTGGCATTTTCCATGGCAGTGGTCATTTCCATTGCTTGTACAGCTCAGGAGAGGGTCCTACGTGGATCCTGTCATATTTCTTTTGTCCCGAGAAGGGCTCATCCATCCTGATGCTGAGGAATAACCCAGTGGCATTTGAGGGAGGGGTGGCCTTAACATTCTTTCCTTTCATCTCTGATGATGTAGTCAAAATGCATGCTGCTGGGGCCATTTGAGGTGGTTCAGGGGTGAGGATAGAGAGCTGGTTAGGGTGGTTGGGAGATTTTACTGAAATCAGTTCCAAGAGGGGTCTGGAGGGGCTACATCACATGTAACTATGCACACATTATCACATATCCACTACTCGTATATTTAGTTTCTTCCTTCTGAAACTCTTCCTTCTGGGGTCTAATTACAATCCTGGGCATCCTAAGTCTTCGATTCTATACTTTCTATCCCTCTAATCACTCTTCGAGCCAGAATATCATATTTTATAATCCCTGCTGCTTTCTTCATCCTTTCATTCAACAAACGTGAATCGAATGCCTCCCTCATGCCAGCTGCTGTCCCAGGTGGCTGGGACACCCAGCGAATGGGAGCCCAGAACCCTGGCCCTTGTAGGACTTACATGGAGAATGGCAGGCGACAGACAATAAACACAGTAAACAAGAAATGATTAGTATGTTAGGTGATAAGGAAAAAATCAGAGTAGGATCAGAGATGGGAGTGCTGGGGTGGCCAGGTCACAGTTTTTATAGTGAGGTTATCAGGGTAGGCCTCTTTGAGAAAGTGACTTCTGAGCAGGCTTAAAGGAGGTAGGATGTTAGCATGGCAGAGGGAGAAGCGGGGTGGATGTGCCTGGTGAGGATCTAGATGGGCCTGTGGTTGGTAGGTGTGGTCAGGAAGATGGGGTCAGAGGCATGAGGGCTGATGATGAGGCTTTTGGGGGCTTTGAACACAAGTGATCTGGCTTGTTTTACGAGTATCACAGTATCTTCTGTTTGGAGAATGACTAGGAAGGTCCCAGGATGGCAGAAGAGAGAAAAATAATGAGGCTGTTGGAGGAACCTAGGTAAGGATGGGATGGCTTGCACCAGAGCGCTAGCCCTGGGGCAGTGAGATTCTGGATGTATTTTGAAGGTGGAGCCGCTAGGATATCCCAAGGGTTTAGAGCATTCCCTTTTAGTCTTTTTCTCAAACTCTAAACAGTAGTAGAATGATCTTCTTTGTAGAATAGACACATACGTATACAAGGATTCCATTTGTGCAGCCTTTTAAATTTAACATTCCCTTTTCTGTAGAGGAAAGCCCAGCTGAACATATGGAACTCTTAGTATTGTAGGAACAACTTAGTATTGTGGTTAAGAGCACAGATGCCAAAATAAACTTGCCTGGTCCCACTATTTCCCAAATGTGTGACCAGGGACAAGTACTTAGCTGCTTCATTGCCTCAGTTTTATCATCTCTAAAACGTGGGTCTTAAGATTTCCTGCCTCACAGAATTGTGAGGAATAAAGAGATAACATACATAAGTTAATAATAATCATTTTTCTATTAGTATTTGCTGTAAGCTCTTTTAGTCTCTTCTTATAAACAACTTGAGTATTCTTTCTATATTAGACACTCCACAGGACTTTTCCTGTTCTCTAAAATGTCCATCGTGGTAGAAATAGTCATTCCTTAAATTAGGGCTTCTCTGCATACATAAGCTAATGCAATGTTTTCCCATTGCACTACATTATTGTCCTGTAAAATTAATTTTTTTAAAGTAAAAAAAGAAGGAATATTGATGATCTCATGAGCTTTAGCCAATGTATGTACATTTGGCTGTGTAGTTAAGAGACCTAGCTCAGGAGTCAGACCACCCAAGTTTGTAATCCAGCTCTACTGGTCATCATTCTGCAACCTTGGTTCAACGCAGCTAAGCCTGCTTCTGCCTCATTTACCGCTTCTGTAAAATAGAGATAATCGTAGAATCTATCTCACAAGGCTTTTGTGATGCTGAAATGAGGTATTGTCATGGAACAGTAGCTTGTAAACAGTTTCTTACACAAGGTAAATGCTCCGTAAATTTTGGCTCTTGGTACAAATGTGATCCCTGAGCTGTGCATGGTGATTAGTATACCAGTGCCTGAACACCGCCAGGCAAATTTTGCTAGCTCCAATTCATAAAATGTTAAGATTATATTTATTTAGACATAACTCCCTATAGACCCCTCTAATCTTTTCAAATATTTTTTATGTTTCATCAAAAAGTACATGCTGGAAACTTCTAATTTTTTTTCACCCAAGATTATCTCAAGTGCTCATATGTATTTTCTCTACATCACACAAGAACTTGGAATAAAACCACAAATGGTATTTTTCTCTTTGGGGTGTTTGAAGAGTTGTTGAAATTCTAGTCATGATATTTTGTATGTTATGAGTTCTTTATGCCTGTTGTTAAATATGCCAGCATTTTATTGAGACATTACTATGAAATGGGCAGCCAGCTACAGTTAATAGGTTTCCCCGGAACAGTGTATCAACAAATCTGATGGCAGGCACTGCCAAGCAAAGCGAAAATGTGTTCAAAACTAGTTTCATGGAGGATAATGGGTATGTGCGTGTTTAATTCAGCGGCTTCTATCAAGTACCTCAAGTAATTTTTAGAAGATATGAATAGGTGGTTGCTATTAATATTGATTTTTATGGCACCCTCCTTTTAAGAAATTCTTAACATTCAACTAAATTTGTGCTTTATTCTTCTATGGCTGTTTCTCAATTCTGCCTACACATTAAAATTACTTGGGGACATTTAAAAAATACTGATACCTGGGCTTCACTCCCCAGAGGTTCTGATCCAATTGGTTTGGTGTAGACCTCAAAAATCACTATTTTAAAATTATTCTTTAACATAAGCTTTTTATGATGAACAAGTTCATATGTACACAAAGTAGGGAGAATTACAATAAGCCCACATGTACCTATTACCTACCTATGATAATGAATTATGATTTTATGGCATCATCTAGTTCCCTGTGTTTCAAGCCATGATGGCATTCATGATGAGCATGTATTAATATGGTAGGTGTATGCCTGCATGATTTTGTTAAAACAGTGGAATAATTTGGAATTGGGTGTTGGAACACCTGGAAAATTTTCAGAAAAAGGCTTGGAAGTATAATGGTTTCCCATTTAGAATCTTTATACCTTGACTCAAACAACATCAGCCACCAAAGGCAACTCTGTAAAATCTGACTCAGAGGTAAAGAAAGGTCTGATTAGCCTATGTAGGACAAGTAGATTAGAGCTGATGGATCAGAGAAGGTGTGTGAGGGCAAATGGTGGTAGATATTGGCTGCAATTTATGGAGAAAAAGCATTATGCCAATGGCAAATGAATCTCAACCTAATGGAGACGTTTTGAAGGCTATTCAATAACACGTAAATACATCTATTGGTATAGCTTAATGAAGTCAATGTTTGAATTGCTACCTCAACAGTGAAGAACCGTGGACACAAGCCCCAGTTCCCAGTGGCAAACACTTAGAAAACAATTTGATCTGAGTTGGACAGATCTTAAATATGATCTTGCCGAAGTGTCCACTTGATAGAGGACTCTCTTCTGGGAGATTATGCACAGACGCCATCTGGTATCTCCTCGTACATTCTAGCTGGGGCGGCCACTACGCATAAGACAGCCTGGTCCATATCAGGACAGCAGTCCTCTTTTATTGAGGTGAAATCTCACTCTTTAACAAAATCCCTGTAAGGAAAGAAAACATTTCTGATACTCCCCCCGTGTAGTCTTATTTTTGTTAATTTGTTACTATGAAGAAGTAAAACTAGACTTAAATTTCTCATGCTTATAGGCCTCACCAATTATAAAATCAAAAGAACCTTATAAATTGATATAAAAAATAAGACCCATACAATAAAATTAACAACATATTAATTTAATGGAATTAATAATATTTTTCTGAAACAGAACTCCTCATTTGCTGTGCTTAGCGGTAGAAAGATAGAGCCTCTAGTCAATTGACTTATTTAATTCGGTTCATTAGTTTTCACTGACCAGCACAGGAGCTGTTTGCATATGTATGTTATACAAAAAGGTGTTCATAATTTAAAGTCTCTATTTTCTGGGTATGGGATAGTCAAATTTAAACTTAACCAAAACTGCCAGCAATTAGTTCTCCATTTCTCATTTTAATGAGACATCCCTTGGCAACCTTGTAAAAATGTTTTGTGCACTTGGAAATTAAGGTCAGAGTTGTAGTGTTATTGCATTCTTCAATAATTGGGCATCTAATCCAATTATTGCTGGAATTGGGTACAGAACAATCTCTCATTGTTATTTATTACTATACTTACTGCTAATGAACTGCTGTTGCAAATTGATGCATACAAGGACAGGATCCAAGCAATAACTCTTCTGGTAAAGTACGTGCTGACTTGAGGTGCAGGCTTCTTTTCATTCAGCTTACCTGTATGGTTGAACGAAGCTCTGCTCTCACCACTTTTCTCTGTTCCCACTTCTATGAAACATGTCTGAATAGTACAACCAACTCTGTCACCTGTGGGATTATTGTTGTACACTAGTCACCTGGGTGTTTCTCAAAATTGAATGTGATTTTTAATCACCTGGGGAGCTTGTTAAAAGTACCTGGGAATCCCACCCCAGAGGTTCTGGTTTGCTTAGTCTGGGGTTGGACCCACGAATCTGCATTATTAAAAAGCACTCTGAGTGATTCTTTATTTTTTATTTTTTTAATTAATTTTTTATTAAGGTATTATTGATATACACTCTTATTAAAGTTTCACATGAAAAAACAATGTGGTTACTACTTTTACCCATATTTTCAAGTCCCCACCCATACCCCAATGCAGTCACTGTCCATCAGTGTAGTAAGATGCAACAGGTTCACTGTTTGCCTTCTCTGTGCTACACTGTTTTCCCCGTGATCCCCACACCATGTGTACTAAACATAATACCCCTCAATCCCCTTCTCCCACCCTCCCCACCCGCCCTCCCATACCCCTCCCCTTTGGTAACCACTAGTTCCTTCCTGGAGTCTCTGAGTCTGCTGCTATTTTGTTCCTTCTGTTTTGCTTCGTTGTTATACTCCACAAATGAGGGAAATCATTTGGCACTTGTCTTTCTCTGCCTGGCTTATTTCACTGAGCATAATATCCTCTAGCTCCATCCAAGTTGTTGCAAATGGCAGGATTTGTTTCCTTCTTATGGCTGAATAGTATTCCATTGTGTATATATACCACATCTTCTTTATCCATTCATCTACTGATGGACACTTAGGTTGCTTCCATATCTTGGCTATTGTAAAAAGTGCTGCCATAAACATAGGGGTGCATATGTCTTTTTGATTCTGAGAAGTTGTATTCTTTGGGTAAATTCCAAGGAGTGGGATTCCCAGGTCAAATGGTATTTCTATTTTTAGTTTTTTGAGGAATCTCCATATTGCTTTCCACAATGGTTGAACTAGCTTACCTTCCCACCAGCAGTGTAGGAGGGTTCCCCTTTCTCTGCATCCTCACCAGCATTTGTTGTTCTTAGTCTTTTCGATGCTGGCCATCCTTACTGGTGTGAGGTGATATCTCATTGTGGTTTTAATTAGCATTTCCCTGATGATTAGTGATGTGGAGCATCTTTTCATGTGTCTGTTGGTGAGTGATTCTTATATAAATGGTGTGAATACTTTTATCACTTTCCAAGATTACTGTTGGCACAGAAATATAAAACCTTAAACTCTTCACAACAACCCAGACTGAGAAACTCTGGCATCCTTCTTATATCTGTACCCTCTGCAAATAAGCTTGCCTGGGATGTTCCAAGTTCCTGACAAATATCTTAAACAGTAAAGAGTCAATAGCAGAAGCTTTCTTTAAAGTGGCTTTGACCTATTGAACATCAGATTTATTTCAAGAGACATAGATATTCTAGATGATGTTTTCATTGTTCCCAGAACATTCTGGAAGCTGTGGACTAGAATGAAATCACATTTTCAGGTTGTACCCACACTGTTATTTAAAGTATGCATAGGGAGGCAGTTGGACAAGGGGAAAAGTGTTGGGAAAGAGGAATCAAATTAGGAAGCAAAGGTGATGTTTTTCTTGGCATAGTTATGGCTGTACATTTCTTAGTTTATAATGTTAGCTGTGGCATGTTTGCCTAAAGAAGAGAACATAAGTTATGCCCTGTCAGAGTCAACAAGTTAATGAACCAGACATTTGAATATGTCTTAATACCCTGTGTTTTCTTTGCAGTTCTTGTTGATTGATGTTAGAGCAAAATATAATAGATGGTTAGGATTATTTACAACTTTAAGAAGACTGAGGGGCTTGCTGGCATTTATGTCTTTTTGGGGGAGAGTGATTAAAATGTTAAGTGTACTACTATTTGCATATCTTCTCTTCTGTGATCTTGTATCTCTTGACTGTCATCTATGTGGTTCACAATGACTTGGAGGGAAATACAGAAATTAAACATTTTGATTTGTGTCAAAAAAAAAAGCTAAGTGTCTTGGCCTACTCCAATAATGGTCACCTGTGTGGGATATCAATATGATTATAGATGGTAAACAGCTTGGGAGTTGAATTTAGTAGTAGTATTACAGATTACCAACTTTGATTCTTTATATTTTGTCATTAAATGTAAAATACCCAAATATAAAATATTCTTAATGGATTTTATTTTCACGCAATGGGAGAACAGAATTGAGCATTTAAGCTTTATAAAGAACTGAAGATTACAAGAACCCTAAACATTTTGTTAGTAACTATTCTACTTAAAAGTGCTGAGATTTATTTCTAAAATTAAAGAAGAGAAAGTAAAAAAATTTAATTAGGACATATTTGAATACAGTGAAACTTACATAGTATGTATTGGCTCCACCTTTATGACTAATATTTTTACAAAAGTATAAAGAAAGAAAAGAGGCAAATATGGAATTCTGATGAATAGGAAATATTTTTTTTAATGTTTTAGGCTAAAACTGGCTTCCTCTCATAAGTACATATTTTTGTACATTTTATGCTGCATTTATAGTTATTGGTGGTTTTTTATTTTGTTATGCATCAGACCCCTGATGTATACAAACCTATAAGGAAGAAAACATCTGGATGCCTTAATGAGCTATAAACGTGACACTATTCTTAAAACGTAGAAACTCTTAAATGATTTTTTATTTCAGGAAAATAAGCTTGTTGCTTTTGAATTATGCATTCATCCCCATATTTCTCTTATTTATGGTCTCTCATAACACGGAGACAGAAGGCTTTGTGTCCTGATTTCAAGGACTTGATATGCAATTCAGGTGCCTGACGTTATCCTGGGCATAAAATAAGCCTCAACTAGTTACTGCAAGAATTGTTAATTTTTACTGTTTACTTATATTGAGAAACAGTCAACTTAAAGGACTGAAGAAAATAGAGATATTTTAAAATATCACAACACTTTATGTAAGGGTAGACTGGGATTTTCAGAGGGCAGATGACTGTTGCATGGCTATTAAAGTAGCCACATTTGCAGGGTCTGGTTAAGCTTCAGTATTACCAATCCTCATGCTAACAGCAAAGTTCCAATGGGGTCACTGGACAGATTCTCCACCGTTTCTTTTTGGAGTCTTGGTAAGGCTACCAATATGGCTGTCATTCAACCTGCAAATCCTGGCCTGGCCTTGCCTATCAGGTGGGAGTTTTTCAGGTAGCAGAGTACCAGTGAGTATCAATGAGTTGGTATGCTTTGGACACTTGTGGATGGATGGAGATGTGTGGAGAATTCTGCCTTCACAGTTTGGACTGTTTCCACACACTTGCTACCTGAAGTCTACTGTACCCCTCTTCACTGTCCATGGCTTGTTGGCTTTCAGTGACCAGAAATCTGATGGACTGAGTTCTCATGCCAAACCTGAACGAACTCTGGGACTGTGTGAAAGGCATTCCTCCAACCCAAGAACTGTGTTTCCGTAACTTACTGAAAAAGCAACATTACAGGTTTTACACTGAGAAGAAGAAAGAATTCAGTGGGGGCATAGGAGGCTTTATTTTTGGCAGTGAGAAGGATGCAGGGAGACATTAGTCTTTCATGACAGAAAGCAAATCCAACTTCAGTGGTATTATTAGCACCTTGCTTTCAACTTTATTTTGTTACTTCTCCTTTCCATGTGGAAGAGCTCATTATTTTATTTCCTGATGAGAGCTAAATAGGTCTTTCATTATTGCTTTTACTCAGCAGGTATTAAGATGGGATAATATTTTTTATTTTATGGAACCCTAGAATTTTGGGAGCATAAGGAATTTTGGAAATAGTCCTTTATTTCATATGTGAGGAAACTGAAACCTCAAAGTAAGGTGACAATGAAGTTTATTATCTGACATCCAGTCATTTAGCAAAAATTCAGGGCTTGGCTTGCAATGTACTCAGGGAGGCACTGTGGGGAGACAGAGATGGCTAAGAGGGGTTCCTGAATGATACTAACGAGGTAGAAGGAAGGCAGTTTATTAGAGAAGTTACTGGCAGAGTTATGTGCTGCCTTTGAGTTTGTTTGACATTTCTGTATCTCTGTATCTGTGTGAGGAAAAACAAAAAAGAGTAACAGAGCCTTGGTCAAGCTCAAAGGGTTTCATAGTAATTGTTTCCCAGATTTACTACTAAACTATGAAGCAGTATGGTTTTTACTCCAAATTTTGAATGTGTGGGATAATAGGATAATTACCTAGATACTTCTTTTAAAAAATAATATTCTAAGATTTTTTCACAATAAAATAAACATTCTTGCACTATTGCTGATTTTCTCCATCACCTCAAAGGTTAAGATTTATGAATCAAGGAGAAAACAGTTTGCTTTCAATTAGAAAAAAAAAGCAAAAATATGGCAATAAAATGAATGAAAATATGAAACCATCTGCGTCTGGAATGATGCCAATTTAGTGTTTGTTGTAAACAATACAATTTGTTCAAGTCCATTTTTAAAGGAAAGTGCTTCAGTGTGCACACAAAAATGGGAAAAAAAATCATTTCACTCGTGTACCTTATAAGGCAACCCACACAGCCATATACATGGTATATATGTCTCTAACACTAATATGGCCCTAACAGGAAGTTAATACAGGTAATCTATAAACACTTTATCCAGTATTTGAACTATCACCTTTACCCGTCACTTGAAAGACAGGTCCTTGCTTCCTCCGGCACTTGAAACAATGCCATAGTCACTTCCTATCAGCTCCTGGTTTTTGCCCATTCATTCTAGTCTTCACTGTGTCACCAGATTGTTTTTCCTATGACAGTAAATCACATTTTCACACTCAAAACTCCCAAAGCTGCACATCTATAGAATACAGGTCCATAAACTATGTAACATAATTATCCCACCTTCTCTCTCTCATGCAATCTGAAAAATCCCTCCCTCCCCCTTTCTATCACCATTTTCCCAGGGCTAGAAACCCAGGCCTAGTCTCCACGCCTCCAGAGGCCTCACTGACACACTAGGCCACTAATCTGTGCCACAGGCTGTTATTCTGCATCACATCTTTGACATCCAATAATTAAGGCAATGTTTTTAGGAATCTGTTTTTCCTTCCCTAACTGAGTCGGTGAGCTCCTGGAAAGGTGACCAGGGGTATTTGAGGAAGACCTTAAGCATTTTAATAAGTATGTCTCTGTTACTTTGTTAGAATGTAGATATTGTGAAATGCCCAGGAATGATTCTTCCACCTGCACATCAGAGTGTGTGCCCCTCTCCTCTTCATCTCAGAGGAAAGCGTTATCAATAATGATTTCCCTGTCAGGCTGGCAAGCTTAGAAAACCACCTGTTATCGTGGACTTTGTGGTGAGGAGTAGGCAGATAGCAGGCAGGAGCTGTTCTCTGAAAGACAGGAAACCGACCTCTCACCCCAACCTTTAATCTAGGTCTGCTCTGTTAACTTGATATTTCTGGAGTACCCACTCTGTGCAAGACACAGCCAATTTGAATTATTTTCCTTAAAGAAGAAAAAAAAATGACTGCAGCCCCTAAGTAACTCACCTGAAGGCCAGGCACATCTTCCCCCCTCCCACAGCGGGTGTCGGGTAGGCTGAGGTGGGCCAGAGAGCCCGGCCATAATTTGGGTGGAAATCCAAAGGCTAACGGTGTTGCCAACCGTCTCGAGGCGTTGTCCACGAGCGTGACCCTGCGCCAGGATGGAGAAGTCTGCTCCCATGTAACTATCCTTAAGTACTGCGGCGGCCCCCTCCCCCGCGCGGGGAGGCGAAGTCAGGACGAGGTTGGCTTCTCTGCGCCGGCTCTGGGCGTGTGTCCCCGCCGCAGCTTCGCGGGGCCTCGGTGGCTCCTGCAAAGGGGGGCGGGGAGCGCGGCGAGCAGCCCGCGTCTGCGGCTTCCTCCCCACGCCCGAGCCTCCTGCGCACCGCGACCAGACGCCAGCCCCGGCCTCGTCCCCACGTCGCGGCGCGCGGGCCCCCTGCCCAGCCAGGTAACTTTTCCGCCCGCCCGAGCGGGGGTCCCCAGGGGGGGGTCTCTCGAGTGCTAGGTTAGGGGAAGAACCGGAGGCCGGGGGAGAGGCGCGCGGGGCTGCCTGCTGATGCGGGGCTCCGGGGCCGCACGAATCGGGAGAGCCCAGCGCCCGGCCGGGCCCGGCCCCAGTCCGCCCGCTGGGACCCCCGCCGGGCCGAGCCAGGCCGGTGTGCCGCGTCCGCGCCCGGGAACCTGCTCTCCTCCCGCCGCGCTGCAGCCTCCGGGCCGGCGCGCGGAGCCTAAGCACCGGCCTCGGGCCTGGGGGGCCTCGGAGCTCTCGCCGAGAGGGGCGACAAGGTGCCCGCGTCCCTTCTCCGTCAGTTTGCTGAACATCCCCCCCCCCCCGCTCGGGGCGCCATGTTTTAAGTTACCCATTGGGGTGGGCAGCATGGAGGGGCGGGAACCGGGGGCGACACTGCGGCGCCCACCCCGGGGCGGGTGGCCTGCCGGCCGGCGGGTGGGGACCCCGCGCCCAGCGCGCGGCGGCGGCTCCTCCCGGGCGGCGGACGCGGGGCTAGAAGGTGCGCTGTGCACAAAGCATCCCCGCTCGGGGGCGTACCGGCCGCTTTTATGTAACTTGTCTCCCTCCTCGCACTGGGGCAGCGTGCCCCAGACGGCGGCGGGGCAGGAGGAGGGAGCGTCCTCCAGAGGTTGCCCTTGGCCGGGCACCTGCGGGGCTGCTTCGCCTCCACTCTCGGCGGCCCTGCGCGGCAGCGCGAGCACGAGCTGGCAAGGGACGCGGCCGCCAGCCGGGAGCGGCGCCGCTCACCTGGCGCCCGCGCGGCCCAGCGGCCTCGGGAGGTGTCTGCGGGGGCGGCTCTGCGGCTCTGCGGCTCTGCGGCGGGCGGGGGCGGGGAGGCCGGGCCTCGGACCGCCGGAGTGGTGGGCTCGGCCGCCTGCGTGCTGGTGTGGCCCGGCTCCGGCCGCGGGGTTCGCTTCCTCGTTGTTCCGCTCCAGTAGCCCTACTTCTGCCCCTCCCCCGTCCCCTCTCCCCTCCGCCCCCAGCCAAGTTCACGGCTCCTGCAATGCGGTGGGTGTGGTTATCCAGTAAATTGTAACTGTGGTCCTTTGCAGCGAGAGCAGTCTTTCCCTTCTCGGTTTTTACATTTACAGATGCAAAGTTTTCGGGGTTTTTCTCCTCCCGTTGCAGCCCAGGGTTAAACTTGGGAAGAATGGTTGATAAAGAAAACATGTGGTATTAATTACGTGCAGAGGCTGGGCTGGGAAGTCCTGAGAGGGCGGGGCAGTCCTGCTGATGCAGTGCTTCCGTTACGTTTCCGAGTTGGTGTTTCAGCTCTTTTACGTTAGTCTTGGGGAATTGCTTGTGCAGATACCCTGGCGGTCCCTTCTGGGAACCCATTTCAGGTTGAGGCGGCCAGGTGTGTTGGAGTTCCCCTTGGTAGCCTTGAGTTCCCTGGTAGAAGAGTCATCACACCAAGGCTGAAAATGTTCTTGTTGAATTTTACGCTGATTTTTAGTCTCAAGGAAATGAAACTGATAGAACTCTGCGTATATCTGGGAACCCTGGACTTAGCACCAGTTAGAGCAAATTAAGAAGAAAAGCCCTACTGAGTAGGGGAGCAAGTGCATCGGGCTAGAGTGAACTTTGGGGAATGAGGGGTGATTTATATATTGGCTCAGACAAGGCTTTTTAAAAAATGCATGTTTGTTTTGTCAGACTTTTAAAACTTTAGATGGAGTAACAAAGTGATTGTGAGAGGAAATAAGTGCCAAATTGAGCAGCGTAACTTTAATTTGTTAGTTTCAAAAGGCATTGATGAAAATAAAATAACTGAATACTAAATACTGTCTTGTTTACTTCATGATTTTCTGACGGTTTAGAAAAGCAAAATACCAGATGCACAAGTTACTGCATAGTTTATCTACTAATACACAAAAGGCAAATAATTTTTTGCAAAACAATACGTGTTTTGTAAATGACCAGTAACAAAAAGAGTAGTGAGAGTGGGCCTTATTTAATTTGTGAGCCCCTCTTAGGTGAAGGATAGAGGTGATAGAGGTCAAAGGTCAGTGTCTGAAATTTTTACATTTAATATTCAAGTCATTTCTTATGCATGAGTGTGATTTAAGTTAAAAGCAGTTTTTGTCAATTCTTGTTCAGTGCTTGGACTTTGGCCAACTGAATTATGTTGAAATAGGAGATCAGGGATTTTGTTTTTAAACCTGATTAGATGCTATTTTATGTATACACTGGTTTTAAAAAATATTTGTCAAATACATTAAGGGGCCACGTAGGCAGAAGAGAGGCAACCCTTCATGTACTGAGACATGTGATAGGTCATTATTTTGTGAATCCTGCCTGGATTTACCATATGTTGGATTAAGGATGGCAGTCTGAGATATTTTCTTCAATGTTGTAAAAATACATGTTCGTCTTTTAGTTAGTGCTTTAAAAAAGTCATAAAACTTACAAAATAAAATTCATGACCTCTCCAGTAAAATAGAACCCTAAGAGTACACTGAAAAATAAATAACATCTTTTTGTGAGAATCTGACTGTGATGAAGAGAAGAGATTTCTTAGGTGCGTGGCTGTACACTGGTCACCCGTCTCTTCCAAGTGTCCAACCAGTTTTCCTATGAATGCCAGTGTTACTATGGAATATAGATCTACTATTGAAAATCATAAATTAGATTTATCTTTAGCACCACTTCACTTAGATCTTTAGTGGTGCAATTACTGCATCTATTTCTTCCAAAAGGCTAGTTAGCTGCTAATTTGTTGGTAATTCATCAGACACTCCTGGAGGGTTCTCTTGTCATTTGATTTGCCTTGGCTGCCAAGAACTGTGTGCTCAGAAGCAGGGACCCAAGCAGTGAAGTCATTGCTCTGCCTGGTGTTGTGACATCACTATGGCTCAAAGGAAACAAGGGTGGGGCAGGCAAAACCAGACGATCTGAAGATTTTGCTGCCTTTTACTGCCTGATAAATGAATGAGACTCTTCTTTCTTATGTTGAACTGCACCATAAGGTATGGTCTGGAGAATTAGAAGGGAGATGTGAATGCAAGACCGTATGGGAAAGTATGTTTCATAGATCAAGGAAGAAGAAAAATTTTTTTAATGAAATAGTACAAATCTTTGGTTATTCCTTTAATTGAAGAAAATACTGAAATCCTTAAAAATGGCCATTTAAAAAATTATCTAAAGAACAAGAATAATGTATTTTTATTTATGCATAGTCAATATATTTATTACTGTTCTGTGTATGAAAGCAGCACTGTTACTAAATTCTTGGTTTAGCTTATTAGTGTTGTCTTTTAAAAGGATGTGGTGTCTATAGACAGTTTATTTTCTAAGTAGGCTGTGTTCTTTCTGATTTATTGTTAAGTTTTGTTGTTGCAGTGGAAATTGGAAAAAATGGAAAAAGGTAGAGATTTCACAAGTTTAGAAGGTATCTGCAGTAAATTGGGGTGATTGATTTCCATGTAAGTTTTTGTTTTATCTGCAAACTCTTTGATAATCCTAACTTAGAATGATAGGGATTACAGATGTGTTTCATTACATCCAAATTAGTATTGAATACGTTATAAAGGAAGTCTAAAAATTTGAAACTGTAAAGTGCATTTCATGTTTTGATTTCTGAATTTAATGTGATGTGAGATAAAGAAATGAAGAACTACAGAACAGTTGCACAAGTTCATCATCTTATCTATACCTCCTTGGTAAGATGACTGTCATTTTTTGTGAGTGCATTAGGTATACGGGAACTCTGGATAGTTCTTACTTAACTGTGTGGCTACTGCAGAACACATTTCCAAAGCAAGGCGAAGAAAAATAATAGGAAGAATGACACAAGTGCAGAAGTTGAAATTAGATACGAGAATTGCAGGTCACTTGGTTGAAATGTCTTTGGTACTGCATTTGTAGACCTTGTGATGATAGGTTAAATTGCACACTTTAGAATCGTAAGCGTCTATTAGCACCAAGCCCATGATTCTTTTCTAATTTTGCAGTACAGAGAAAAAGCTGACAACTTAATTTTTAGATTGCTGGCATTTTGGTACATCGTTCTTATAGTCCTTCCTTACAAACCTAAAACAAAAAAGGGAAAAAAAGCAGAAAGGTTTATATCAGACCTAGAAAACAAATGCAACATTTAACTTGCCTCTGTGTGTTTATTTTTCTCTCCAGTTGCACTGAGTGCATGGTTGATGTGAGTAGATACTTTCTTCTCTGGGAGTTTCATCCCTAAAGCAGTGCAGGTCTAAACACTTAAAGCATTGAGTCAATATTTATGCAATTGAATAAAAAATGAGGCCACTTGTGACTTATGTTTCACTACAAAAAAATGTTTGAAAAGGCTTAGAAAATATTGCTGGTTTATTTAAAAGTGAGAATTACTGGATTCCTGGAAGCAGTCGTTATTTTTAATGGCATGATACTCTTCATAGCAAGCTTGCTACTTGGTCCATAGCTCAAATTTGTGGGTTCTGGAGATTTTCCCATAGCAGAGAAGAGAGAGTACTGCAGGTACCAAGAGAAAAAAGAATGGCTTCTTTAAGGGAAGACCTCCAGGCAGCTTGCTTCCTTTCCTGCCAGCTCTAACTGGTGTCCTGGAGGACATCAGTATAGAGAGAATACTCAGAAGAGGAAGAGAGGGGGCCGATTGGAGTGTGACAAAAGCTGAAAATGGATTTGGGCAGGCTGACATTGATCCTGATGTTGAACAAAAAGGAGAAAAACTATTTTCTGTTGTAGATCCTTCTTCTTTGGTCATTTTCACACAGTGTCTACATTCTCAAACTGAGTTTCTGCATATTTTTTTCAAGCCCCAAATTCCAGCATTTCTAAATCCAAACTTATATTTTCACATTTTAACACATCTGAAATTGTGATATGTCTTAACAATTGCTCTCAGCCCTGTGGCAAAGAGAAAGGCAAATTAACTCATTGATTGGTAACGTGCATCAAAAATTGGAGACTGGATGTCAGCTGACTGGAAGAAAATCTTGGAGATAGTAATGGCACTCATATGAAATGGTGCATCACCAGTGAAGATACATAGAAGTTGGTATTGTGTGGAAAAGCATAGGCAATAATTGAGTCAGCATACAATTCAAAAGGGTTGGATTGAGTGAAGAATTTTTAGAAATACCCTGGTCAATTTGTTTTTAATTATATTTATGTGTGCATAGAATGCCTTAAGAAACCTAAAAGAGTTCTTTAACCAGAAAATAAAATTTCCAATAAATGTTTCATAGCTTAATTGGCAGAATGCTATATGACATGTTATCTTTTACAATTAATGCTGTCATGTATTTTATGAAATATGGTTTATCATTTGGCTATGCATGTTTTTAAAAAAATGCTTTATAATGTTCAGTGCTTATTTACAATGACTTAATGCTATCTATGTGTTAGCAATTATGTTTCTTATGTGCCTTCTTTTAAAAAAGGAAAAAAATCTATTGAGTGATCTTCATTTTCCATTTTGTTCCTTGATAGAGATTAGTTATTGAGAAGATATTTCAGATAGGAGATTCCAGAAGCCAACAGGCCTAAATGTAGCTGGGATATAACCTTTCATTGGGGAGTAGTAGGAGATGGGTCTAAGGTGGGAGTGTGGGCCCTGATTATGGGAAGTTTTTGTATATGAGACTAAGGGATATTTTGGACTTTGCTGGGTAGTGGGGAGCCACTGAAGGTAGTTGAGTAAGGAAGAAAGGTTATATCTGGTGCTAAATATAAGATGATTGGAAGAATAGAAGTCTGGAGACAGATGGTCCTTTGTTAATAGACTAATCCAACATTTTTCAGAAATTGCAATTATTTTTCTTCTCAGTGTTTGGTATTTTGGCAACTCGTCCCATCTATTTTGTCATTTAGTTGGAGATTAACTATTTCTTTTGGGCTATTTGGAGTGAAAAATTATATTTATGGAAGATGGGGAGATTTTCATGCTTTTTATTTATCCTTCCAATTAAAACATCCTTATTATTTCAGATATTAAAAAATAATGCATGGTAACTGTGAAATACACCCTATAAGTGACTGAGAAAAAAAAAAGAAATCTCATCATTTAGAGATAGCTCCTATTAATATTTTTGGCAAAGATCCTTCCAAGCCACCAGTCTGAATCCATAGTGGATCTTGGAATCAGACAGACCTGGGTTGGACTCCCAATCTCACTGTTCTTATTTAATTGCCATGTGACATGGTAAATATGTCCTTGAGTCTGAGTGCTAATTTATATAATGGTTATAATTACACCTCAGGGATATGAGGATTGAATTATACAATATAAAGCACTGAACATAGTGCCTGATATATCAACAGGTGTCTAGTAAATAAGACTAGCTTTATTTTTCCTATGTATAGATTCATAGATAGCTACATACTATTTTACATGAATAGTCTTCTAGCTTAAATATTAATATGTAGTCATTTTTTTAATGTAAAAATATGTCCTGGGAAGCTTTTTCATGCATAGAAATCTATGTCTACATCATTATTTTTAATGGGAAATAAATATTTTCTTTGGGTTCTGTACAATACTGGTAAAGGATCATTACCTTAATGATGCTGATTATTTGAAGCTCTGTGTCATCCAGCCCCTCCTGCTCCTCCTACTGGCTGCCTACACTTTTCATCCTTGTCTGATAGCACACAGATCAGAGGGCTTTGGTGCAACACAACATTAAGCAAAATTGAAATCTAATGGTAATTTTATCTAATTATAAGATATCTAATCATAACAAAAACGAACAGTCTTTAGCTATATATTTCCTGATTTCCTTATTCAAACCTTAATGCAGAGTCTCTTCACAGAGAGCTGACTTCCCCCAACTCAGTCTAATCTTGAGGCCCCAGGTGTTCTTGTGATGTCCTGCCCCTCCCCTGACTCTCCCGTCTTTCCATTTGTGTCCTGGTGTGCCCCCAGGGGCAGCAGACCTCACAGCCTATAACTGAACTAGACTTTGAGTTTAGAGTCAAGACACTTCAGAGTCTGGGATACTTAGAGGCTATGGGGTGTCAGGCTCCCAAAGATAGAAGTAAAATAAGCTTCCCTTGGTCTTATTCTGAGTTCTGAACCCACACTTTGTCTTCAGCAGAAGGTTAACAAATGTCAGACTCAGTTCATGGATTTCATGCAGATATCTCCAGGGATGTGGGCCACTCTTTTATGTTAACAAGCATATGATTTGGACTGATCTTATTTTCGAGTGACTGATCTTATTTGAAATCCAGTCTTGTTTGCCCTACATTCACATAGTTGAGAAATATACCTTTATGATCCTGAGATGGTGCTAACTGGAGGGCGTACCTGGACTTCCCTGGGTCATGCCATTATGGGGTCTGTGAGCTTGAAGAGTGTAGGAGTTGCTTGCTTCTACATAATTTGTATCTAGAGTTACATCACAGAGAAATAGAGTGCTTGGTCATTTCATTTACAGAGAATTCTTTATTTTTGTCTATACCATTCTTTGGTGCTATTAGGTGGTGACTTTATTAACTTTAAGAATACTCTTAGTGGACTAAGTATAGGGATGGAAAGATTTGGAAAGTTTTTCCCCTTAATTCTTGAAATCTAGATAGCAGTAACTCATGAGGAGGAACTGTGTTGTAGAATAAAGAAAACACAGTGAGTTAGAGAAGATGTAGATTGAAACATCTGCTGACCTTCAGCTGGGTATTAGTGGCAGGTTACTCGATTCTCTGGGCAAAGTCCCCCAGCTGGGAAATGGTGATGATGGTGCCAACATCAGGGTTGAAATGAGACCTGTATATTCAGAGACATCTAGAGTGGTGTGTCATGGGAGTAGGCACATAATAATATTTCCTCATCTCAGCTGGTAATGTTCTGCCTACTTTGCTTGTTCTGAGGGACATACATTAGGAATTATGAGTCTCCAGAGTCCTCAAGGGGAGTATGGAATTTTGTGATATTCCACCACAAACTCCATAATACAAAAGATGATCCTCAAGGAGAATATAGAATTTTGTCAAGTTTGAAATTCCAATTCACAATCATAGAGATTTACAAAGAATTAGCCACAATGGTTTTAGGTTTTCAAATTTTCATGTGCAACAAGATTACCCTAGGGAATTTGTGGAAAAGCGATTTCTGGGGACCCATCCACAGTTCTCATTGAATAGGTGTGGATCTGGGTCCAGGCATCTGTATATTCAAGAAGTAATTCAGTGGATTCTGATACAGTGGTCCCTAGAGCACATTTTGAGATAGCTGTCTCAAGGAATCTTATCTCAGTGACCTCCAGTTTACTGGCTGTTGTCTGGCAAACCTTTAATTTGGAAAGATAATACATTAAATAAATAGTACCAGCATCTGAGAGAAGGCTTTGCATAAAGCAAAGAGCCATGCCTGGGTTTCACTTGGCCTGGTCCATCACTGATCACTTTTGTGTCCCTAGGAAATTGTGTAAAATTTAAAAGTTTAAAGAAGTAGGATTAAGGGTTTTTTTGTTAAATAGGGATGATAGTAATTATGTAGAATAATGGTCACAAGCATTAAATGAGTAAGTAAAAATATGTGGCTCTTAGTATGTCTTCAGTTGGGGTCAGTTTTCTTATGATTGATAATAGAAAATGAGAGTATAATCATTGAAGAAGAGATGCTTCTATGAGTAAGTGTGATTCTGCTGATTAAAATCATACTAAGCTGTCTGGGTTTTACACTTATTTTCATGATATTATGAAGTTCTTAACATGTATGTGAAAAAGTGATTAGAAGCTTTATTTTCTTTACACATTACCATTTCAGTCATATAAATGTACATGGTCAGATTGCATTCTGATGTACGTTAACATTTTTTCCTATACTCATGTCCAAGAAGGGCACACATCTCACATAAACCACATACAAGTGCAACAAAACAAAAGTCACTTGTATTTCATATTTACATTGTATGAATTTCTTAGGATTTAAAGATGAATTCTAGAAGGCACTTCCAGTCTTTGGGGCTCCAGTTACATTACAGCCTTAGGGGTCATAAGAAGCTTTCCTGACAGCATGGCCCTGTCCTGGAACAGAGCCAGCACACTAGATGAGTTACTTTGCCATCTCAGATGCTGACTTTTCTCCCTGCCATTGCAACTTCTGCAGGTATCATCAAACATGTATCCTGGACTCACCGCTAAGAGGGCTTTAACATTAAGACAATATATGTCAATGATAAAAGAGGGACTATACAAATATTAGTAAATTAATTTTTTTTTCTGCTCAAGTTTTAGCAAAATATTCCTCTGAAACATTGTTTGGTTTTATCAGTTTGCCCTCATACCTGTTATTTCTCCATGCTCTTATTTAAGAGTTGGGTTTCAGCTTGGTGATCTTGCCTGTGGCTCCTCCTGACTAGAGTTCTGAGCTATCTATTTCTTCATATTAGGGTACTGGGAAGCCTGTGTTCATGGTCAGATCAAGGACAGCATGTACCCCCCAACCCTGACTGATTTCCTCCCCATCTTAGTGAATGTTTTACTGTCCTCCAAGATGATTCCGGGTCTTCTCCACTCGGGGCAGCTTCTGTCCTAATATCTCTTCTCCAAATGACTCTAGTTCAGGTGTCCTCCAGCCTGAAGAAACAAGTAAAACAAAACAAACCAACACCAACTTTTGACTCAGCTTCCTCCTCAAGCACATTGCCAGTGTTTCTTCTCAGCTGCTTGGCCATGAGCCACACCTCTTTGAAATTATTTGTCCAGGCAGGATGCTGATTTGGCAATGGTGTTAGTTAATTCTCAAAAAATCATTAACATACACCAAAATACACATTTAAGCTGAAAAGACTGATGACATATGACAAAACATGATACCTTTGAGCCTTTGTAAAGTTTTATTCCTTTGTTCATTCCTTTATCCATTTATTTGTTTATTCCACAAACACTTATGGAATGCTTCTTATGAACCTGCTACCTTGTTTGATGAACAGGACAAACTGGTCTCTGTTCTCCTGGACACTATATTATAAGCAGGGCCTCAGACAATAAGCAAATAAATATGACTCCAGATAGTGATAGAGGCTCTGAAGTAGGGCCAGGTCACAGTGGCTATGGGTGTAGAAGGCCACTTTAGATACTGTCACTTGGGGCTATTTAACATTGTATAAAGTCCTTCCTTCTTATTTGCAACCCTTGTTTGCACGTTTGCAAGTGTGACATCAATTCTTGATTTTAAGTGGTACTGAGCAGGGACCACATCTTTAATCATCTTTGTGTGTTTGAGCCCAGATCAGTGCCTTTCTGTTGTCCCATGTTAATTACTGGATAACTAGATTTTACTCTTGCCACCCCATTTGTTTGTACCTTATCTGTCATATTATTTTGACTTAGGATATACATTCTCTTCTTTCTCATTTAATTTCTTGTACTATCCCACTCAGATGTAGACTTCCCATGAAACTAATGAAGCTTATATTTACATTTGAATTCATAATTTTATAATCTTAAAGAAGGTTCTACAAATTGTAAAGGCTTCAGTGCTTAGAAAAGCTGCCTCTGCTTCTCCCAATTAACATTAAACTGCCCCTTCTCTGAATTCTGACTGCAGACTCTAATTAACCGGAACCCAGAACTCTATGTCCAAACTCATCTTTTGAAGTGTCTCGTGCATGCACCAAGAAATACGTGCACAGGTGTGAATTTATTTATAACTTGAATAAAAGAAGTCACTGAACCTCTCAGAGACATAAATTCATATGTAAATATGCAGAGCAACCCTTTTCTTCTTCCTAGAATTATTGTAATGATCAGATGGTCTAATTGATGTGAGAGCACTTTTCAAGTTGTAAAGATGCATGTGATAATAATCAACAGTATTTTTAGTCAGTTAAGACAGCAAGCATTAGGGGAAGGAACGTCTTTGCCTTCTTTTGTGCTCTTCACCCATAGTTCAGTGCTTTCATTCATTCTCCTAACAGTGGAGCATATCCTGAGTACTTACTAAGTGCCAGTATTGTACAGGTAGCAGCCATACAATGGTTAACAAAACAGCACTGCCCGCTCTCATGTGGCTCAGAAATAAGACATTGCCTGCTTGGCACTGCCACCCAGCATTGACAAGTGCTGTGAAGGGATTGTGCATTAAATGAGCACAAAGGAAGCTCCTTTGCCCAGACCCAGGAGGGTGTGGTCATGGGAGGAGATTTAGGGACTCTAACCTCAGGCCTGACCCATGACCTAGAGTTGGCATATGAAGGGGAGGAGGGCCTGATAGGGTCTAGGGTAGGGTATCAGGCAGGGTTTGAAGTGACGGGGGCTGCAAGGTTCAAAGGCCAAGGGGAAAGAGGGGTCTTGGTGAGTTCAAGGAGGAAAGTATTTGCATCTGACTGGAGCAAGACGGATCCAAGGACTGCGGGAAGATGCCATGAGCCTGGAGGTGGCTGGGCAGGGCTTGGGCCTGAGCTATGAGCCTGCAGGTAACTTGGAGCCAAGGAAAAGTTTGCCTTGTAGGATGACATGGTCAAATGTGATTTTTAGAGAAGCTACTCTGGCTATTGTAGTTATCTTGGGAATTTACTTAAGTGAAATTAATGTCAACTGTTATTAAAATTACTGATTTTGAATCATTTTTTTAAATGAATGAATGAACCAGTAAACTCCTGACTCTACAGCAGTCTAACCTTGTTACTTTGGGAAATACTTAACCTTTAAAACTTCACTTTCTTTTTGTAAAAACTGTAAATCACACCTCACAATACTTAGGGCAAGCCTGTGTATAAGTCCTTTGCACGTAGTTTGAACTCGCTAACCAGGAGCAGTATCACTTCCATGGGAAAATGAAGGGTGGTCCGAAGTAAAGGAGAGGTAGCAGAGATGGAGGGAAAGGAATCCTTTGAGCAATGTTTGGGAGATGGAATTTGGGAGCTTGATGACATGTCAGGTTTGGGAGGTGAGGGAGAGGGGAATACCCCACTGGCTGTCTCCTGAGCTTGTGTCTGCCAGGGAAGGCTTGTGATGATGGTGGGATTGGTGACAGTGGTGCAGAGGTCAAGAGTTGGGCCTGAGGTTCCTGCAAGACATCCAAGAATAGATGTCCAGGAGCCTTTGTGCAAGAGTCTGCAAGCCAGAGATGTCCAGCTTCAAGGTCAGGGTGCAGGATCATTAACATAGGAAGGTCGTTAAAACTATGGGAGATGAGGTCCTAAAGACTAGGAGAGCGAAGGTAATCTGCAGAAGAGGAAAGTGGGAGGGGAAGGGGAGAGCTGTCTGGGAAATGTATTTCAGGGAGGATTAGTGCCCTGGGCTGCTGAGCATCCGGGCTATGCTGCACCTGAAACACCTGCGTCTAGCTGAAAGGCGGGGTTGGGAGCTCAGGGAGGAGCTCACCAAGGGGGCTGGTTGCCCTGCATGTACATGGGTCCTTCCACTTCCCAGCTTCTCTTTCTCTCCTGGGCCATGCATCCTGAGAATGGAACACACAACCCCTGGTTCAGAGAGGCACGTAGGAAGTTGGGATACCTGATTCTCATGGAACCATGGGAAGTACATCTGTCCTTACCACACAGGAAGTGACTTATGAAATACATGTATTTTTAATCCATGGTGTTTTACTTTTTTTAAAGAAGTATATTGAGAAGCAAAGGTGACATTACTAAAAAAAATACCTACCTCCGATGTAGATAAGAGGTTATGCTTAAAATCATGACAGGCAGTTTAGTTTAAAGCACTAAACAGATTTGCCATCTTTTCTTTTATGCATCCCTTTTCTGTGGACCATAAAAGACTCTAATGTGTAGTTTCAGAGTGCTGGAAATGTGATGACAGCTTTTTTATTCCCTTAACTTGTTCCCTTTCTCCTCATGATAATAGAAATGATTCTACCAGTAGTAAACATTCTTGATCACTGCTGAACAGAAATATTAGTGCTTCCTTGTCCCTTACTCAAAGATAAACGTCAAGATAACACACGATGTTTAATTGGGAAAACAGAAGGTACTGAGATAGGGTTGAAGATTTTTTTTTAATGGTGCAAAATATTTCTGAAACATGAATGGTTGAATAATAGTATAAATTACCCCCTGCATTTCCAACATCCAGCTTAAGAAGTAAAACATTACTCAAATTGTGGAATCTCCCAGAGGTCTGCTCCACAATTGGACCTCCCTCCCTCCTTCTGAATTTGTGTTTATCATAATCATAAAATTTCTCTATTCCTTCCCACACCACTATTTATAGCATCGCTAAATTATTTCTGGTATTGTTTTTTACGTTTAAAAAACTTTAGTGTGCTGTATACACCCTCCTGCAGCTTGCTCTTTTCCTTCAGTATTATTTGAGATTCATGTGTATTGATATCTGTAGTATTCCCTAGAATATTACTGATTAGTGATGACTGGATGCTTTAACCTAGGTTCATGGCTTCCTTAACAACCCTTGAACAGGATCATCCTTCCACCTCGGAGACATGGTATATCCTGTTCCTTGGCCTGGAACATTCTCTGCCAGCGTGTTTAACACAGCTTACTCCTTGCACATAGTCTGTCCAACACTACCCATTCCCCTTAACTGCTTGTTTATTTCTTTACATCACTACATATTTTACTTTTTCATGTTTCTTGTGCATCTCCCCCAAGCAGCATATCAGCTTTGTGAAGACAGATCTTATATTTGTTTTGTTCACTGCCATTGATCCCAGCTCTTAGAAGAGTGCTGGGCACATAATAACTGCTCAGTAAATATTTAAATGCAAGAGTTGTTAAAATATAATGGAAAACAATCTCACAGACTTACAAAGGAGAATTTTAGATCAATTTTTAACATTTCATTAATAGATATGGCTTTGTTAAAAGTGATTTAACTTTAATATTGTAAATATAACCTTTAAAAGGGAGATTCCCTTATGAGAAAGTTTGCCTGTACAGCTTACAGGATCTTCTGGGAGGTAAAAGAATTAGTGTGTGGGGGGGATTAAGACCCTATTTCACTGAGCAGTGAGCTCAGCCGTGCTTCCCGGAATGACATTTTTGTCCTAGTCTTTTTCAATTAAGTTGGACTTGGGATCCTTTATGCTCATTAGAGTATAGTAATTTCCCCCCTCCCAAAGAATTAACACTTCTACATTGTGAATGCCTCCCAGACGTACCATCTGGCCTGGCCCCTTGTTTCCCTTCTAATTTTAGCACAGTCTAAGGTAAACAGATTTTTTTTTAGCTAATGAATATTCCATTGTCTTATAATTTGGAAAATAATTTGTACACCTCTCATTTTCACTCTTTGTATGCAGTGCTGGGGAAATCAAAGCATGGTTGGTTTTTAATTTTGAGCTCTTCAATTAAACACCAAGTAGATCAGAGTGAAGTTTTGATGAGGCATGCATTCTAATTAAACAAAAATGAATGATAAATTTTTCATTTGGACTACTGTAGGAAATTTTCCAAAGTATAAAGATAGATATTTGTGTTTTCCTATTGGCAAAATCACTTAAAACTTATGTCTGAGGAATTTCTTACCAAAAGGAAGTTTACAGGACAGCCTCATTCCTACTTATAGGAAATTAGATTTTTCTCTAAATCTGAGTATCCTGTCTAGACTTCAGGAGGGTAGAAATCTGGAATTTATCTAGCTCCAGGTTCTCAGTAAGTGTTGGTAAAATCGAATAGTCTCTCTTCAATGTTAAATTTGTTTTCATTTATATTCCTTTCTTCTTGTTGCCAATAGTAACTTGATCCTGGATGTGGCTCTAAGAACAATGTGTGAGTTGACTGTCTGGTTGGAAAAGGGGAGTTGACTGAGTGGTAAAAGAGGATACCAATTTAGATACTCTTTTAATAACTGGAAATGTGGGAGACCTGTACCCCATAATCTTCCCTGTGAACTGCATCAATTGATGGCCCACACAAATAGGTTGACCAAGACATACAGGTGCTCTACCTCTTCAGATTCTTCTCCGTTTGGCTTCACTAATTTAAGAGGTCTGAAAACATCCATTACTCAATTTGAAGCTATTACTCTTCAGCATGTGCAGTCAGGATTCTGTCTGGGCCTGGATCAGCAAATTTGATGTTTGGAAGCTCCTTGTAAAGAGTCTCTAATGACATAGATAATTGTTTTTATGGCTTTTCGGTGAAATGGAATTGCCTGGCAGAGCAGTCTTGTTACTTTGTATTCTTTCATCTGATACTGACAGGAGGATGGGTTTGAAAAACATTTCAGTAGAAATAGCAGCAACATTACAATCCTCATAAGCATTCAGTATGCATTGACTGTTTCTCCTATAGCAGGCATCTCCTTGCAAGAGGTACTAAGGACACTGCAATGATTTTAATGCATCTTCCTGATAAATGGATGTTGATTGAGAGGTAAAGAAGATATCAACTTAGGTATTCTTTAATAATGGCAAATTTAGAAGGCCTGTGCCCTCTAAAATCATTCTCACATCTTTAAGTTCTAAGAAGATAATATGTAAATCTTCATTTCATAGGTGTTGTATCATATACAAAATATCTATATAATAACCATGCATATATATTATGGCTATGATATATATATTGTTTGTATGTGTTATCATCAGTGTGGAAGTTTTAGATCAGATTTATTATATGCAATAATCTCTATATATTATACAATCTCCACATTTAATCCCTGCTCCGTCACTTTTTACTAACAGTGCAGTCATAGGCAAGTTCTTTAGTGTCTCTAAAGTATGGATATTAATATGAGCCTCATCAGGTTTTTGTGAAGTTTATGTGCATGCTAAGTGCATTTTCAAAATGGGAATGGTAGTAAAGTTGACCTCATTGTGTTACTATAAGGGTTATTACCAATATTACTAATACTTTATAGAGTTGGTTTCAAAATGCCAGTCTGTCCGTGGAGCTGTGCTGGTCCATGTGAAAGTTGTCCTAGGCTGTGGTTCTGTTCCCCTTGGATAAACTCCTCATTGCTTTCGTTGCCTGGGCCCTATGCTGCTGACAATCAGACCAGGTGGGCCCTGGGCTCACCTTGGGAGCAGCCAGGAGCAAATGTAAGACAGGCCATGGAAGAGGGGTCTTCTGCTGTTTGGCTGCTCTCACTTTCACATATCCATTTATGTGAAATGAAATGAAATGGGGCATATCTTTGTTAAAACCGGGTTTCTTACAGTGAATGATTTAAAGTGAAGATTTGAAATAAGCTAGATAATTGATCTCACAGTGTAAACCTTTATTATGGCATCTTTCAGTCTGACCATTACCTCCTTCCCATTGCTCTGGAGAACTACTCCCTCCTTTCTTGTAATTACTTGGGGATTTCAATTCCAGCTGCCTGCGCCCTGGCAAAAATGATGGACAGGTGACCCAGACCTTGACAGTCATGCTCCTCCATTCCTGGGCATGTGATCCAGGCTAGCTCAGCAGATCCTACCCAGGACTCTCCCGTATGGATAGAGGAAAGCTGGCTTCAAACTTTTGAGTAAAGATAGAAGAATGTCGCCTTCTTGCTTTGGCCCAGAGAACAGGATGTCAAGAGAGATGAGATTACATTTTAGCAGCATAGAGTCCTTAAGGTCTCTGGAGCTGCCCTGTTTCCTGAAAATGGCCAATGAAGATACTACTTCGTTTATATTTGTTAATTAAGGTAGTATGAAAGCAGCTGTTAACAGCATGATATAGTAGTTAAGAGCCCAACCAATTACTATCTGTATGACCAGAGGAAACTTAGTCCCCTCTGTGCTTCAATTTCTTCTGTTGGGAATAATAATAGTACCCACTTCATAGCATTGCTGTGAGAATGAAATGTTTTTAGGGCTATGTATATGTATATACATACATACATACATACACATATATTCGTATAAATCTTGTATTTAAAATATGTATTTAAATATCTATAAGGGCATTATCAAGATATGTACATATTAAAAAAAAATTTTTTTAAACAAAGGTTTAAATTTTAAAACCAAATAGTAGTAAGGCCAATCCTTTTCAGAAAGGTAAAGCTTATACCAACAAGTATTAAAATTTTTTAATGTTAATGTTGAATGTATTTTTAAAAGTCAAATGGGGAAAATGATATTTTATTTTGCAGAAGGATTGTACATAATTTCTTTATATCCGTTTTATTGTATCAGTTCATTACTGATTTGGAACATTGGTTATTGTCTCAATTGACCAAAGCCCAATTTAAATAGTTTGAGGAAGGAAAAAAGTAATTTATAAGGAAGAGGCTGTGGTGGCCTAGAAGCAAAAGAAGTCTTGGGGGAAAACAAGAACTTGAAGCGATCTACATTTGAATAGCTTCTGTTCAAAACCATTATGGATAATTTTTGGTTCAATAGCTACACCTAACACTATTTCATGTTCAAGAATGTCATTTTCCAAGTCTGCGCAATCTAAAGGTAGGGAAACCACTGTTTTCACAGCATTTTTGGCCCTCATGTTATGGATAGAGTATGTATGCCTGTCCTTATGAAGGACTGTAATGGGAATTCTCATTTTTCATCTCTGTTGGTTAGGCAGATGATGCTTTTGATACTAGATCCTTAATATTTCTTCCTTTCAATATAGAAACATAGTCTGTATAATAAGATTTATGATGCATTGTAGTAAAATGGAAAATTTGTTATTTTGTATCTGTTGCTTTGCTTTGATATGTTTCATTGTTTAAGATTTGGCCTCTACTAGGATGACTTAAGAGTGACTTTAGTTATTCATTTTTTCAGTTCATTGTAAATAGACATGGGTCAAACACCAAGGGAATTGGTATGTGCTCTGAAGGCTTTAAACTCTAATGAAAAATTTTATGGTGGAAAGGCTGTTGACTGTATTCATGTATTTTTTAAATTAAATAGAGTACAATAAGATGAAACACATACAGTCTATTGAGTATGCTTTGCATGGCAAAATACCTTCCTTCATCTGGATCACCCATGTATGTATACTTGGTTATATACAGATATACATGTTTATAATATGATCATTATACTGCAACTGTAAGCATCTATTTGGCTTTGAAAGGAATGAAAGTTTCTGTTCTACAAAAATAATGCTTTTACTTGTAAACAACCTCCTGATGTACATTGCTTCGTAATGTTTAATTGCATTCTTACTTCTAGTTAAAATTTTAGCTGTTAATTGCATGTTATGATAAAGTTTTTTTATGGCTAATGTTGCAACTAGTTGTCAGTAATTCAGTATTTTATGACTAAATTAATCACAATTGTATTTTGAGTGCCAACTAAGTCAGTCATTTACTTTCATTCACTTATTCACCTAATTTTTCTTGAGTGGCTAGTATATACTGGACACTTTCCTGCATAACAGTGAATAAAACCCAGAAAATCTCTGCCCATGTGGAGCTTGGGCATATTCTAGTCTAATCTTCTGTTACCTCTAAGCCTACAACACTGTTAGGTGAGCATTATCCCTAGTCAATAAGTCCTGGGTGGAAGTTTAAGCTTTATACTTTTACCTTGGGAGGTGACGGTGGGGTGCATGAGCAATGTTACCTCGAGGAAAAATAAAAACATTAATTAGTGCTGCATTTTCTAATTTTGTTTCCCTGAGCAACACGTCAATAAGAGTGTTATTTTGTATAACAGAATAGGAGAGAAGATAATTTAAATTGTTACTGTTTGTTTTATTATTCATCAGATTTCACATACCAACATTTATATATTTTTCCTTTAAATAGTATTTTGACCATGGAAACATTGGATTTAGATTCCTGGAAGATATTTTAAGTGAAGGAAGAGTTTATTATTTATCTTTAATTTCTTATTTGATTGGCAGTAACCTTAACAACAAAATAATATTCATATGGAAGATCTATCATTATGTTTTGTCATTTTCTAACTAGAGCATTTTAATTCACAGACAGGTGCTTCACCACCCTGCCCTGGTTCACTTACTCTCTAGTACAAGGCTGCTTGATTGTCTCTTCTGGACTAGTACTCTGACTCAGAAACATGTCCAACTTACATAACTCAGAGATAAATCTATGACCTCATTTATTTAGCCTTGATTCTTTTCTCCTTGATTTGAAGCGTATTTCTTTTGGGGGCATCTCTCATCTGACATCTTGGAAATGTCAATCACTGTGTATCGTTACTGGTCAGTGTGCTGGAGCCCACCAATGTAGGTGGAAAAGCAGCGGCGTGTCACGGTCAGGGTTCTTGACCTGCCTCAAAAGACATAACTCATTACTGACCAGTATTTGCTGTTTTGATCCACACAGATGTCTAGGTTTTAAGTGTTCTCACCACCAAATTTCTGTAGCACTATACAGATAGTGGTGTTTATCATTCTAGTGATTGACTTGAAAACTGAACTGTGTAAAACTGCAGGATAACTAACTGCTGAGGAAAGTTATCAGTAATTACTCAGCTGAAATTCCTTCAGATGCAGGGAACAGAAGATAAATCCTTTCTAAGGGAAAACAAAGACTGTCGTGTGTGTTGGACGGACCTTGTGGTTTAAAGTCAGACAATCCCCTTCTGTTCACCTCTGGCAAGGGGTCCTACAGTAACTCAGCTGGCAAAGGCCTCTTCCAATATATGATGAACCCACACTGCTCTGCAAAGCCCCACAGGGACCCTGAGGGCGGGCCTCATCGAGCCAGTGGCTTCAGCGCCTTCTTTTGAAAAAGGCATCCATTCAACAATGTCAGAGGAACCGACCTCTGTGCTTACTTGGCACTTGATTTGTTAAGGTTCAGCAGTTCTTGGTTACAGGTGGTAACTAAGTGGCAGTTTTCCTGAGCATTCTTGAACAGGAGAAAAATAAGAATTGATACGGCCACATCAGAAGCAACTGAGACATAGGGTAGTAGAATAAAGGACTAAGCAGGAAAGCATTTCACCTTAATTGATTTCCCCTTACTTCATTGGGAGTGCTGAGCTGTTTACAGTCTTCCCAAAGACATCCACACACGTTTCTGGGTCTGTCCCCACAAACAGGGCCACACCACACCATGTCACATGCACAGGCGCTGCTAAGAATGTGATGTGGGCTTTCACCAGAAACAACTGTTGAGTATTTGTCATTGCTGTTTCAGCTGTTTTCCTCTCTTCAAAGCTTAGTATGAGTCGTTTTCCCTGCAATTTTTCTCTTGTATCAACTCTATAATTTTTTTGTAATAATTCACTGTGGGATGTCACTTGACACACATCTGAGCTGATGTCTTTGTCTGCTAATTTGCCAAGCAAATGGGTTCACTTTTTGGTGAGCTTCTGCTTGTTCTTTTTAACTTCTGAGATATTTGAATCAAAAGGAAAAGCTCCAATCTTTTTAATACTTATTTTTAAGAATACATGTACTGCAAATATGTGTCCATGTAGAAGGATGGTTGTTGCAGTATTGTTCCTTAATAGTGAAAGTATGGAGAAACCCTAAAGTCCATCAGGATGGGCGTATAGCATAAATGTTTACATCTTACGTCAGTGAGTGTTAAATACGAGGAGACTGTTTTATCCATCTAGTAAGGAGACTGTTAAGAAATAGGATTTGAAATACATTGCTCATTCATTAGTTCATTCCACAAATATTCACTGAGTGTCTATCATGGAGTGCCAGGTATTATTCTGGGAATTGATCAGTGAACAAGCAGATAAAAATCCTTGTTGTCCTGAAGGTTATTATACTCCAGAGATGAGAAAGAGGAAATAAACCAATATAGAATGTGGGACGTCTGATAAGTGTTATGTAGCAAAATAAAGCAGGGAGAGGAGTAGGAAGGGCAGGTTGAAATTTCAGAGAGTGCAGTTAGGGGCAGTTTTAGGGAAAGAGATGCATTTGAGCAAAGCCCCGAAGGGGGAGCGAGGGAAGAGCATTCCAGCCAGAGTCAGGTGGGGATGGGCCTGCGGGCTTTAGGAGTTGTGAGGGGGCCAGAGTGGCTGGAGTAGAGACAGGGAGAATTATTGGAGGTGAGGCCAGAGGAGAAAGGGGGCCATGTGGCATGGCCTTGACTTCCCTGAGTGATGAGAACCGTGGGGGTCTCAGAAGCAGAGGAATCCCCTGACCTGACCTTGCATTTTAAGAGATGAACTCCAGGTGATGTGTAAAGAGTTGCCAGTCAGGAATTTGGGTATGGTGCTGCAGGTATGGGGTGGTGATGATATCCAGAGCCGTGATATTATTGGTCAAGCTCTTCAGAGACTGAGCGTAAGTAGGGAAGAACGGAGCTGTAAGGAATGAGCCCTGAGACACTCAAATGTCCATACACAGAACAGTCAGTGAGGATGAGGGAAAACTGGGAGCCTGGTGTCAGGAATCCTACAGGGGAAAGGGTTTAAAGTGGGCAGAGGTGGTGACTGCCCTGGGCTGCCATTGGAAAAAACATGGTGGAGAACCACGTATAGAAGATACTTCCCTTTGTCCAAATGTGTGTATGCATATTTGTGCTTGACTTTGCCCAGAGCATTTCTAGGGGAATACCTGAAAAACTTGACATATCTATCCTCTGTGGAGGCATATGGGGCGAGAGGAGACTCTTTCAGTGTAAAAATCATAGTTAACATTTAAGTGCATATAAGCTGTTTCCTATATAAGAACATGTGAGTTGACAGCAGCCGCTACCTGCCCCTTCCTCTTTCCTTTCCTTGGCATGGCTTTGAGGACTTCTCTCTGTGTCTTCACCCTGTCAGACTCTCAGATTGCAGTCGGTGCATCTTCTCATTCATTCTCTCATTCATTCATGCACAGATACCGAGTGCCTGATTGTGCCAGGGATTACTTGAAATGTTTGACAATGGAGCCATGGACCCAATGATACTGCTTATCTTTAGAGCACACCCAGCCCTCCTCCCCCACAACTAATCCCTACTGGGTCAAAGGCGTCACAATGGATCTTGAAGATCCTACTAAAGTATCATTCACACGCCTTTTGGCTTAAGACTCTTACAGGCAGTCCTTGGAGCCTGACTATAATTTGTGACACTATTTCTGCGGAAAACAGGATTTTTGGCTCTCAACTACCATTTTACAAATAGTATTTGGAATATAATTAATTGGGAGTTGGGAACTTCCCATACACTAGTTTTCATTATTCTGATCAGCAGATTTTGTGAAATAAGCAACTCTTAGTTATCTCTAATAGAAATATGGTAGTAGTCTAAATATATAAATTTTGACTCCTGGGTTTTAAAAAAATCAAATCTGCCTCATTAATTGTTTTGCTTAGGCTCATCTGAAAATGAATTTACATTCCTTGACTTTATACCATCTGATTCTCAGGAATTAATCTAGCTGCGTGCTGTGAAAAGGGGAATGCTGGCAGTTCGCAGTGTTGAGCATTTTGGGTTTAAGGAGTTGTGGGAATGAAAGAAAAACTGATAATTATTTCCATCAGAAATGATTTTAAAGTCCTTTTTTGGGCACTGGAAGGAATAAATTCCAGTTTATTGAAAAATTCACATGGGAAACAACTGACAATGTCAGGAACCAGCATGGACCTATTAGTCTCTCCTTGACCATGTGATTTCTGGCTTGGGAAATTCTCTCATTGGTCAATGGAATGAGTATGAGGAAAGAGAATTCCCAAATGTTTCCTTTCTACAGCAGAGATAATTCAGGGGAGTCCTCTGTTGGGTGGGAGAACTGGTCCTCACATCCATTCCTTAAATATTTCCTTGAAGCATGCTCTTAATCTTAACTTGGGCATTTCAAAAACCCACAACACAGATGAGCCCTTGGCCTTGATCGTCACAGTCTCTCAAGTTGCAGAGCATGGCTGTCTCCCTACGCGCCCAGGAGGAGCACAGCCACAGACTGTGTGAGCGGCACGCCAGGGCTGGGGCTCCAAGTGTGGTCTGTGGGCCAAAGGCCTCTGCAGCCCTGGTCAGTAAAAAGCATCTTACTGTGCTGAGGGCTTTGTATCAGTTACCAGTTCTTGGGGTATCTGACTTTCTATGGGCACTTGAGTTTCGGTCCATATAATAGTGATTTTTCTGGTCAGGCAAACAGTGATTTCCTGAGGTTGAGGGTGACCCCTGAGGCTGCAGCAGCTCCTCTGCTATGCTGCCCAGAAAACCCACTTCTGTGCATTTGGGCTGGAACCAGAGGGGCTGTGGCTGGTGCGCTGGACTTTGAAAACGTTTTCTTTTCTTAAAAATCAGACTTCTTTTTGTTTTAAAGACTCACTCCAATTAAAGCTTGCTTCCTCTTTTGCTTTTTAACTTAGGTACTGTCTTTGACTTGCATGCTATCTTTCCTGACACTGTTGGCCTTGAAAATTTTGAAACAGGGTGAGATTTTTGCCTACTCTTCTCTTAGTTCCTTCTTGGCGATGGTGCCTGGCATGGGACTTACGTGAAAGGCTATGAAAGCTGTTGTAACTGCCAATACTGATGTTCTCTGCAACTTTGAATTAGGAAGTTTCTAGTATTGTTTTGTACTTCCCCATTTTTTCTGCTTAGTCTTAATTCTCCACTCATGTGGTTGGCCCAGAGTTCATGTTAAAAGCAAACCTCACTTGTAGAACAAACCTGTTCGTAGCAAATGGTTGAAGAATTCACATTCACCATCCAAGATGAATTCCAAACAGTGTTATTCCAGCAGTCCCCTCTTGAAGAGGACTTTTTAGGGAAAGTTGTAAAGCAAAAAACTCAGCAGTGTACACTGTGGCAGCTGGAAAGTCTAATTATAGGCTGGGAAGCCCCTTAGGAATTACATAAATTGTTAGCAGAAGGCCTCCATGTAAATGACAGCTGTTTGCCTTGGGCTCCAGGGAGCCAAAGTGCGTATAGAATAAAAATAAAGTGTCCTGTTCAGCATATGTTCACTTTAGACACTTTTGAAAATCACTCTACTTAGTGTTCGTAATAATAAATGGATGGTCAATCACTGTAATAGTGTTGACTCAAAAAGCCCCACGAGCAAGAGAACACATATATTTCTCCGGTACTTCAGAATTGTGTGTTGGAGACATTTGACTAATCAATGCATGTTGATTTAACAATAGAATAGGAAACAAATTTTATATACCTGTAATTTGGAATATCAGAATATTATGGGAGCAGCTTGTGCCCTGTCTGCACTAATGGATTCTAGGACCAGGGAAATCCCACCTTCTTGTCAGAAACATATGGCATGAGAAATATTCCGTCTGTTTTAAAAAAACAACCCTTGAATACCAAAGTAATACCAAGAAAGTGCCAGTGACCCCTCTGAATACACTTCTCAGATGTACATTTTTCTTAAGAGGTTCATTTGAAAATATATTTTCTTTGTAACTTTTATTAATATTTTAACATTTCTTGATTAAAAATAAAACATACATAAATTAATAATATCTGATGCCAATAAGGCTAGGTTTGTGTACTGGTCTTTTAAAGAGGAGAAGGTGACTCTGGAAAAAAATAATTACTTGCAGATGGACTCTAATGCTTATGAAATGAAGAGAGAAAATGTATTTCAAGAGTAATCTTGTCAGATAAACTATATTTTTGGTTATGTTTTCTAGTAACTCTTATGAAACACGAATGCCATTTGTAATTGACATCAGCTAGAAAAAATGTGTATCCACTGAACTTTTCTTGTGGCTTTATCCTGTGAAGGGAAAAAGAGCCTCTAGCGTAATCAATGGTGAGGATTGTACTGTATTCACAGCTGTGCTGGCATACTGTTTCAGTTAGGTTGGGGCAGGCAGGAAGAAGTGCTCCATACTGAAATAATCATTGCAGAAGGGTTGATGTCAGCCCTGTTGCTGTTAAGAATTGTAATTTAATACACAAGACATACTGAGGAAAATGCTCATTTTCTTCTACTTTTGTAACCTTATAATTATGCTTTTCCTGTGTATTAACTAAACCAAAGTCATTACTACTTCTTTTTATTGAAGTGAAGTTCAAATTTAAAATGCAACTTTAGCTTTGCTATATCATTAGTATCAGATTTTTGTAAGGGCATACATTAAAATTATCTTGATTTTCTACTTTGGATAGACATTCCTGTAAGCTACTATATTCTGCACATTTGGGTTTAGGACTCTGAAAAATATGGTAAATAATGGCTAATGTTTGAGTACTTAATATTTATATGTTTCAGACTGTATAAATTATATGAACTATCTCATATAATCCTCATATGACTACCTTTTTACTAAACTAAGAGAGAGCTTAAGTAACTTACCACAGTTACACAGCTGATGAATCATGGAGCCAGTTGAACCCAAGCCATCTGACTGTAGGATTTATACTCTCACCCTCTCTGTTGTATTGTGTCTGTGTAACAGTGAGACCAATGGATGGTGTGAGTAGTTTCCTGACAGTCACAGAGGAGGTATTGCATACATATTTAAAAGAAAGAAAAATCTCAATTTTCTAGACATCCATCTTCAATTTAATCTGGTCATCCCACTCTTTCCTTTATTCTAGGTCCTTCAAACAGAGCAGAAACATACCTGGCTTTCTCTTCTCTCATTACACCAGACAGGTGGCCTTCTTTAGTCAGCCAATGAGAATAGTCAAGGATATTGCTGCTGTAATAACCCCACATCTCCTCAGTTGAGAAAAGCAAAGATCACTTCTTACTTGAGCTATAAGTACATTGTGTTTTGGCAAAGGATTTTTACTCATGGTAATAGCTCAGGGGCCCTAACTGACAAGGACATGTGATCCTACTATGTGCCTAGAAAGAGGAGAGCCAGAAATACTTGGAAGAGGGCACTGTTAACTACCGTACCCATATTCCACATCCCCTGGCATTTCTCAGCTTTGTTTTAGAACTATTTGCTTGTCTGTGTTCTTTCTAGATGATGAGGTCTTTGAGGGCAGGAATTTATATCCACGTCTTTCATTCGTCATTATGTCCCCACCATTAACACATGGTGCTTTGTTAGCTGAAGGAACAATCAAACAGGCAATAGAATCTGATCTGGCCGCCCTCTAATTCTTGCCAGCATCCATACATACTTTCTTGACTTGCTGAATTTGACTAGAAAGAAAGTTCTATTTCCACCTCATCTCCTTGTCTTATTCAAAGCTATTTTCAAATGTTATTCCAGAAACCTTTTCAAATGATTTGGAAGCAGGGTAATTTTCATACATTCTTCATCTCTTGCAGTGTGGCCTCTCTGACTTTCTGTGTGTCCCTGTCAGACATTTCTACCCAGGAGGTGTTCTGTGTGTGTCTAGAGTTTAGGATGTTAAGGATCCTTGAAAAGTAAGCACTGGGAGTCACCTTCTTGAAAATTACAATGTTTTGTGGGGTAAATATAGAAAAGAAACTTGAAAAGGTTTCAGTTTTAAGTATTGTGAAATATAGATTACATATTTGACCGAAAATTATCTTGACTTTATTGGAATCATTGTGGAAAAAACATAAATTCAGGCTAAAGTCAAGTACACTCTCTTCAAAGACCAGGAGAACCCAAAATTGGAGCCTTTGATTACCTTACAAATAAGGGAGCTACATACAGAAAAACATCCACTAGAAGAAAAGGTGGGACTCAGTTCTTTTAACCATTTCTTACTGTTTTTTCAACTCAGTTTTTCCAAGGAGAATCGGAGAGAAGTCATATTTATTCACTTGAATTTTACATGCTTCTGTTTTTTCCTCTTTCTTTTATAATGGTTGTCCTAATGTGAATAAAACTCAACAAAAGTCCTGTCCAGGCAAAAAGTGGGAGGCACATGGATGATAATCCACTGCCTGCCTCTGGATTTATTAGGAATGAAGATCTTTGGTCAAAACCTCTGGGTTTATTAGGAATGAAGATCTTTGTACTTTCCCTGTATAACAGGTATCCCAAAACTTCTGGAATGCTGACTGGTTGTGTAGCTAAATTAGTTCCCACTTGAGTAAAGGGACACCACATGCGTATGGTTATTTTAAACACTCTCCCTTTTTTTAGGAGATTAATGCCAACAGTGAATTTTTTATTCCTCATTTATCCCTCTCCTAAATGAATAGGTGAATAGAGCTAGCATTTAATTAAAAAATTGATATTAATTTAATTTTATCAGGTAAAATTTGAGGGTGATAGAGTATATTTTGTTTTTTGATAGGGCATATTTTATAATTAAACAACTGCTAGATTAATTTCTTCAGTATTCATTTACTGAGCAAATACATGATCTATATTTTAAGCACTGGAGTAAAAAACTAAAACCTGCTTGCTTTCTGCTGAAGAAGAGCCGTGGTCAGGTTGGGTACTGGGTGATAGCAGGACAGTTTGTCTGATGTTCTAAAAATGTGGTCATAGCTCAGAGGGCAGAACTGTTGCCCAGCTGCCTGAAAATTGGGCTTGGTTTTGTATAAGGGATAGCACTCCACCTGATTCCTTAAGGAAGAAGGCTGGGTCCTCTTATCAACATTACTAAGCATAATGTGTCAAGTCACAAATCAAATAGCGTGTCAAGTCCTCCCTGGAGTGCGTGACATGGGGCCTGCTGGTAGACCAGATATCCTTCGGTGCAGGCATCCTCTAGGGGTCCTCAATACTAATTTTGTAAAAGAATTATAAGTACATATGTAGTCATATCACATTAATGTTCCTGATGTGAAAAAGAGTTCTTTTTCAGAAGCAGAAACCCTCAAGTATATTTTAAAATCAATATTGCAATACCAGCTTTAAATACAGCATCTGTAGTATGCACTGAGTGTTTGTTCTAAGAGTCCAGGTACTTCCTGACCTGTGTCTAGGTTGAGGGTGAGCTGTAAGTCACTCTTTTGTATGTATTTAGCTTTTTTAATGATTACCATGTAAAACGTTATTTAATGGTAAAGATCAAAATTGGCCCAAATTGAAAATGGGGTATCAGAGTCTCATATTCTTAGGATCCAACATACAGCATATAAATGTTATTGAATGATAGATTAAAGGAGTGAATGGTTATGCATGAAGGATTTTATAAAGAGAAAGATTAAAATAATTATCTTACATACAGAAACAAAGCAGAATAACAGCCAAACAACAAAAATCCTATTAATAGAAATTTAAAGTGCTTTGAAAGAGGAGGCTAGCAGAGCAATTTGAGGCAGATTCCACAGTTTGAGTAAGCCAGTTCCTCTGGGTTAAGCATGTCTGGCTAGGGACCTGCAGACTTAACTTTTTAATCTCCTTGGATTTAACCTTTTAGTGTGTGATGAAAGTATAGCATAGAGAATAGAGTCAATAGTTCTGTAACATCTTTCTATGTTGACAGGTAGTAACTGCACTAGTTGGGGTGAGCATTTAATAATGTGTATAACTGTTGAATCACTATGTTGTTTACTTGAAAACAACATGATGTATATCAACTATGTTTCAATAAAAAAAGAATAGCAAATCATGAAATATTAGTGTCTTCACTCCTGTTTAACTTTACAACCGTTTCTTTCTTCCTACCACATTTAACTCTCTTCCTTCAGATCCCTGCTCTCCTAGGCATCTTCTTTTGACCCTGATGGAGTCACCAGGAATGGATGCCTTGGTGTGTCCTTGAAGACTCAGTCCTCCACTTCAGCATGAATGCTCACCACCAGAAGTCAGGGAGCATTGTTGGGGCCAGACCTGTGCCCTTTTTGTTGCTGGGACCCTGAGCATCCTCTGGCTTATTTTCTCTTCTCAAAATTAAAGCGTCCTCTCAGGCAAATACAAAATCAGTTTGAATGTTTATGAAGTTATGCAAATTTTCACTTTTATTATGTTCAAGTGTGTTTGCCTAACTGGACTCTGAAGTCTGGTGTCCTGTAGGTGGTCTTTGTGACCCTTGCATTCTCTGCAGGGCTGATGGTTTGATCAGAAATCTCTAAAGACAATCTTTGTTCTGATGATTAAGCACAGTGTGCTTTTCTGTTTGCTCTCAGACTTAGGTAGTAAAACACATCAAAGAGCTGTGATTCTTAGTAGATGCTGTTATACATACAAAGCAGATACATGGTGATGGGGAATGAGGGGAATATGTGGAGAAAATAGATGGAAACAGGAGTACTCTGCAAGTTTTAGAATAAGCAAGATATTTCAGTGGGAGGTATATCTTCTGCTGTGTTGGATGATGTTAATGTAAAAATTACACTGTAGATAATTGTTCTCTTTTTCTCCATCACCAGGGTGAGAACATAGCTTGGAAAGTGGAGAATGGTTTTTTTTTTTTTTTTGGATTATCTTTTATCATGTCTTTTGGAAGCTACATGAAGAAAACAAAATATTTATAGAATCAGATAAGGACTTGGCTCTAGTAATTATGATTTTATAGTTGTGGTTCCCTGATACCCAGAAAATTTATTTTCATTGTCTTCCTCGCTAACCAAGTGCATCATTGTCCTGTGTAACCTTTGTCTGAACTGTTTTTCCTTATCTCCCTCCTGAGAGAGCCCTCGGGTAAGATAATTATCTCCCAACCTCAGCTTCTCAGTGGAGTTCATGGAAGCACGTTACTGGAAATGACAAGTCCCCAGATGTGATGGATGCTGCTCCGATTATTCTGACAGAGCAGCAAGGAGAGTGTCAACCTCTCTCTTAATTTGGTTTATTAATTTTGATTGTGTTAGCAGTAATAATCCTTAAGCCCTATAAAGCTCTAAAGCAGGAGATGACATTTCATAAGTTTTAAGGAGCTTTGTCCAAATCATTAGATCCTAACAAAGTGTTCATTTTTTGTTCCTCACTAATAATGGAATAAATTCTAGTCTGGAGATAGGGATGAAAAGAATTGCTATACTGGTTTAAAAATAATGATGCCCATTTATTAACGGCCCCCGATGTGTTGTGTACTATGTTAAATGTTACTCCGTGTGCATTATTTTACATAATTCCCAATCATAAGAGGTATTTTATCTGCATTTTACAATTGATAAAAACTGATTTCCAGAGAGTTTAAGTAACTTATTACAGTGCACAAAGCTGGTGACAGAACTAAAATTTGAACATAATCTATTAGAATTTAACACTTCGTAGATCAGCAACTGATACCAATTGGCAAAACTGATTAATGGCCCTTATTAATGTCTCACTGAATATCTTAAATAATAGCGTCACTTTGGCTTTTATTGTTAAACCCTTTTGAAAGAGACATGCCTCATATCAAATTATTAATGCTGATTATAAGCTCAGTGGGTCACATTCTGCCTCGTGGGTCTCACACTGATGTTCTCTGTGTCCTTTGGTTGCTCTGTTTTTTTAAGAGCTTTGGCCAAGGAGTGACCTGCCTGTGGCAGAGCCTCATCATAGGGGAGACACTATAAGGGACATCAGGGTCAGGATGTGGGGTGGATAGGTCCCTCTTTAAGGTGCTTTTCTGGACAGTAGACACGTTTGCCCTTTTGCTTTTCCACAAAACAGAGTGCTCCTCAGCTAGATGGGGGGAAAGTGCACTCTGCCTGCGACAGAGGGCCATGTGTCAGTGTGTCAGTATGTTAATTCCGGCCTCTACCAGGGTGTGCTGTGGCTTGACATTTTCAGCCTCAGTATCCAAACTGCCCCGCGGTTTCCGGCGTTTGGGGGCCATCCTTAGAGGTGGGCTTAGGGAGGGTGAGTCGTGGCAGCTCTTCAGGTTCCAGATCTGGAGACTCTCACGCTGTCTCTCAGCCCTGATCCAGAGAGGCCCACGGAATCCACCCCAGCTGAGCAGACACCTGTGACTCTGCGACAGGTCTGGAGGATCAGATTCTAAGCCTCTGATTTCCAAGGTATCAGCACTAGAGATTAACAACGACCGTGCATTTTCTGGTCAAGGACCTAGGTATGCCTTTCTCCCGTAGTGGATCAAGTCTGCTTATTTTAAATCTGACTTTTGTCTCACCTCCTGCTCTATTAAAGAATAATCCACATTGAGCAATTTCTGAAGAACATTCTGAGAAATTAATAAGAAATTAATAATAATAGCTATAATTTATTGGGGATCTGCTACATGCCAGATGTTTTATATGTATGATCTCGAGTCCTCACAGTAGCCTTCTAAGCCAGATGTTAGCTCCTTTAGATGAAGTACCTGCCATTTACGAGGTCACACTGCCAAGCATGCCTAGTAGGTAGCAGAGCTAGGATTCCAGCCCATGTCTGGTTATCAGGGCCCACACTCTTTCCACTAGGTTGGGCTGTCTTCTGTGAAAAACAGTTCTAGGAATTGTAGTTAACATGTTGCTTGTAGTGCCGTTCTGCCTAGAAATGAACTGTAATGGACAGCACAATTCCAAATAGCATTTCAGGAATTCAGCAGACATGAGTCCTAATTCAGCAAACATAAGCTAACAAGTGCCTACTAAGTGCTTGACAATCTCTGCTCAAGGGCCTGAAGACCCAAAGCTGAGACCCTATATTCAACAAATATTCCTTGAGCACCTGCTCTGGGCCACACACTCTTCTGCACAGTGGGGACACAACAGTGAATAGAAAGAGAATACTTGCCCTCCTGGGGCTTGGAGCCTTCCGTGGGAGAAGACAGAGGAAAAGCAAAGTAAATAGGTGAAATATTTCGTATGTTGGATTAGTGATGAGTGCTATGGGGAAAGCAGGAAAGGAGGCTAGGGGTGGAGGACAGGCCTCACTGAGGTGGGGAATCTGAGTAAAGGCTGAAGGAGGCAGGGTCGGGCCAGGGGAGAGGCACTTCCTGGGAGGAATGGCTGACCCCAGGGCTGCAGCTGGCCACTCCAGAGGAATGGTGGATGGGGTGCGGGGCATTTGTGGGCCTCTGTTAGGCAGGATGTAACAGCCAGAATTTAAACTTAACAAAATGGAAGTCATTGGAGGAATTTGGAGAAATGATATGATTTGATTAAACTCCAAAAGGGTCAGCCTTCCTGTTGTGTGGAAAACACCACCAGCACATGCATGGACAGAGAGGCAGGGGGACCCGTGGGCAGGGTGCTGGAACAACTGGGCTGGAGGACGGGGCTGCAGGGGATGGTAGGGGAGGGTGGCCACGCTCCCGGTAGATGTTGAAGGTAGAGGCCCAGGAGTTACTGAAGGGAATTATTGTGAAAGGCTGGTTTGTTTTTGTATTTTCTTTGGCCACTGGGGTAAGACTCAGGAGTGACCTGCTTTGGGGAAGAAAGCTCAGGACTCACTTTAGGCACCGTAGACTCAAGACAGACTTCTAGTAGAGAGAATAAAAGCTTGTCCTGCTTTTAAAAAATGGTATCTGGTAGCAAAGCCTCTCAGAAGCAAATGTCACTACAAATACAGCGAGACATACAGGACATAGTGACAGGAATGTCCACATGTGCCATGGTGCCCGCAGGGACTGCCTCTGGGGAGGGTTAGAGCAGAGGTGGTGTTTGAGCTGAGTTTTGAAGCACAAGATTGAATAGTGCTGGGGAAGCTTCTAAACCCAGGGGAGGCCCACTGTGGGCCCAGTGCTCTTGTAGGACTACACGCCATTCACCTGCTGTAGCTGATGTCAGGATAACATGGAGGCTTGACAGTCAGGAAGGCTCAGGATTGGCTGCCCTTAATGTTATATAAGGGAGAAGGAAGGGATGGGGAACAATTGGGAATATTTTGTTGCTTAGAAAGAAATGGTCTCTCAATTCCAAATTTGCCAAGAATCCAAGTTAGAAGCAAATGCCAGTAGAAACAATAAAGAGTAGGTTATAATTTGTGCCCCCATCTTGTTCCTGTTGTATACTCCTTTCACAACCAATGTTTCTGAAGCTATAAAATGCTGTGTTCCTAGTTCTTAGTTGTGATGGTGTAGATCATGGACTGATTTAGTGAAAGGCACAGAAATCCACTTGGACCCACTGCTGGCTCCACTTTTGTCCTATTTGAGGGGAAGCCCCACAGAGCTGCCAGGGTGAAAAGAATGTAGTAGAGGTGTCAATAGAAAAGAACTTGACAGGTTTTCTTATTTGGGTAAATAAAGGTTTGGTCATGAGGGCTTTTTTTAAAAAGTAATTTTTGATGTATCTATTACCACTTCCATTAGATGACCGAGACCGTGACTCAGGATAAGTACTCAGCAATTTTTTGTGGAATTGAAGTGAAAGCATTGGGCCAGGACCAGTTGGGTGTCCAGGTTGGAGTTATCACTAAGTGAAAACTTAAGGTAGCTGGTGAGTCATAACTAGCAGGGCTTTATTTTTCTCCCTTTCCTGTTCATTTTTGTTTCTCATCCTCTCTGCTGGTCCTCTCCTCAGCAGAAGCCCATTTCAGCTTAAGGAGGGACATTTTTGGAAAGAAGAGGAAATCAGATGTTCTCAGCTTTAAGGAAGTGAGATGTTTTTAACCTTATTTCAGTAATCAACACCAACATAGGTGGATATATTCTTTCCACCAGTTATATTCTTTTGGGAGGAAGATTGAGCATGACTGAGATGGAAGAATGTATCTATTTGAAATACGGCTTGTACTGAGTGTTACATATTACTAAAGCGATGATCTTCAAATTCAAAAACATAATAGTCTACATATACCATTTGCATAAATCAACAAAAAAAATGGCATATACACATATGAAATGCAAAGGGAGTACATTGCTGGGCCAGTTTTGTAGCACTCATCAAAATAAACACAAATTGATTGTCTTGACCAGGGCCAATGACCTATTGATATCCACTTGCCATTTCTGTCTCCAAATGCAGTCACTCAATTGCTTTCAGACTGTTAGTTTCCTTATAGGCCAGTGGCAAGTGAACTTTAGTGTAAGAATCACCTGGGTCCTTATTAAAAGTGAAGAAATACTATCACACTGTTCTCAATCCAACCTGAATTTTAGATTTCCAGGGTAGCTTTAAAAAATTACCAACACCTATGATTTTCCACCAGAGATTATGGCTGGAATTGGTCAGGGTGGAACCAAGACCTCTGTATTCTAAATATTCTTTATACTGGTAGTGAGGTCTAAGGAATATGCAGTTTCACCAGCGCCCCAGGAGATTCTTGTCCAAGTGTTCTGAGTATCATCCTCTGCAATCCTTAAACTCCACTGGTTTGCTCCACCTACTTAATGGTGGCACCAAGTAGTATAAGTGGAGGATGAAGGGATAGGCTTCACAAGTGTGAAAACAAATTATATTAGAATTAATCCTTTTTTTTCCTTATAAAAGCTAAGTGAAAACTTAGGAAAGTCACCTAGCCCAAAGAGTATTTTCAAAGATATTGATAAATACGTCTTTAAGAGGAAACCTTTTTATTTTTCTTCACATTATAAAAACAGTGCCTTTGTAGAAAACCTTAAAAAGAGTCAGCCATACTGAGATGATCATTCTTTTTTTTTTAATAGTTTATTTTGTATCATTAATCTACAATTAAATGTGCAATATTATGGTGATTAAACTACCCCCTTCATCAGGTCCCCCCCACCAACCCCATTACAGTCACTGTCCATCAGTGTAGTGAGATGCTATAGAGTCACTACTTGTCTTCTCTGAGTTGTACAGCCCTCCCTGTGCCCCGCCAACATTACATCTGCTAATTGTAATGCCCCCTTTCCCCCCTTGTCCCTCCCTTCCCACCCATCCTCCCCAGTCCCTTTCCCTTTGGTAACTATTAGTCCGTTCTTGGGTTCTGTGAGTCTACTGCTGTTTTGTTCCTTCAGTTTTTTTCTTTGTTCGTATACTCCACATATGAGTGAAATCATTTGATACTTGTCTTTTTTAGCTCGGCTTATTTCACTGAGCATAATACTCTCTAGCTCCATCCATGTTGTTGCAAATGGTAGGATTTGTTTTCTTCTTATGGCTGAATAATATTCCATTGTGTATATGTACCACATCTTCTTTATCCATTCATCTACTGATGGACACTTAGGTTGCTTCCATTTCTTGGCTATTGTAAATAGTGCTGCGATAAACATAGGGGTGCATCTGTCTTTTTCAAATTGGGCTGCTGCATTCTTAGGGTAAATTCCTAGGAGTGGGATTTCTGGGTCAAATGGTATTTCTATTTTGAGTTTTTTGAGGAACCTCCATACTGCTTTCCACAATGGTTGAACTAATTTGCAGTCCCACCAGCAGTGTAGGAGGGTTCCCTTTTCTCCACATCCTCGCCAACATTTGTTGTTGTTTGTGTTTTGGATGTTGGCCATCCTCACTGGTGTGAGGTGATATCTCATTGTGGTTTTAATCTGCATTTCTCTGATGATTAGCGATGTGGAGCATCTTTTCATGTGCCTGTTGGCCATCTGAATTTCTTCTTTCCAGAAGTGTCTATTCATTTCCTCTGCCTATTTCTTAATTGGATTATTTACTTTATATTTGTTGAGGTGCATGAGTTGTTTATATATTTTGGATGTCAACCCCTTATCGGATACATCATTTATGAATATATTCTCCCATACTGTAGGATTTTTTTTTGTTCTACTGATGTTGTCCTTTGCTGTAAAAAAGCTTTTCACCTTGATATAGTCCCACTTGTTCATTTTTGCTTTTGTTTCCCTTGCTCAGGGAGATATGTTCATAAAGAAGTCACTTATGTTTATGTCTAAGAAATTTTTGCCTATGTTTTTTTCTAAGAGTTTTATGGTTTCATGACTTACATTCAGCTCTTTGATCCATTTTGAGTTTACGTTTGTGTATGGGGTTAGACAGTAGTCCAGTTTCATTCTCTTACATGTAGCTGTCCGGTTTTGCCAACACCAGCTGCTGAAGAGGCTTTCATCTCCCCATTGTATATCCAAGGCTCCTTTATCAAATATTAGTTGACTGTATATGTTTGGGTTAATGTTTGGATTTTCTATTCTGTTCCACTGGTCTGTGGGTCTGTTTTTGTGCCAATACCAAATTGTCTTGATTACTGTGGCTTTGTAGTAGAGCTTGAAGTCACGGAGTGATATTCCCCCTGTTTGATTCCTCCTTCTCAGGATTACTTTGGCTATTCGGGGTCTTTTGTGATTCCATATGAATTTTAGAATTATTTGTTCCAGTTCATTGAAGAAAGCTGTTGGTAGTTTGATAGGGATTGTGTTGAATCTGGAGATTGCTTTAGGTAGTATAGCCATTTTGACAATATTTATTCTTCCTAGCCAAGAGCATGGGATGAATTTCCATTTGTTAGTGTCCTCTTTAATTTCTCTTAGGTGTGTCTTGTAGTCTTTAGGGAATAGGTCTTTCACTTCCTTCGTTAGGTTTATACCTAGGTATTTTATTCTTTTTGATGCAATTGTGAATGGAATTGTTTTTCTGATTTCTCTTTCTGTTAGTTCATCATTAGTGTATAGGAAAACAACAGATTTCTGTGTGTTAATTTTGTATCCTGCAACTTTGCTGAATTCAGATATTAGTTCTAGTAGTTTTGGAGTGGAGTCTTTAGGGTTTTTTATGTACAGTATCATGTCATCTGCAAATAGTGACAATTTGACTTCTTCTTTACCAATCTGGATGCCTTGTATGTCCTTGTTTTGTCTGATTGCAGTCGCTAGGACCTCCAGTACTATGTTGAATAACAGTGGAGAGAGTGGGCATCCCTGTCTTGTTCCGAATTTTAGATGAAAAGCTTTCAGCTTCTCGCTGTTAAGTATGATGTCAGCTGTGGGTTTGTCATATATAGCCTTTATGATATTGAGGTACTTGCCCTCTCTACCCATTTTGTTGAGAGTTTTAATCATGAATGGATGCTGTATTCTGTCAAATGTTTTTTAGCATCTATGGAGATGATCATGTGGTTTTTCTTCTTTTTGTTGATGGGGTGGGTGATGTTGATGGATTTTCGAATGTTGTACCATTCTTGCATCCCTGGGATGAATCCCACTTGATCATAGTGTATGAATCTCGTGATGTATTTTTGAATTCGGTTTGCTAATATTTTGTTGAGTATTTCTGCATCACGTTCATCAGGGATATTGGTCTGTAATTTTCTTTTTTGGTGAGGTCTTTGCCAGGTTTTGGTATTAGAGTGATGCTGGCTTCATAGAATGAGTTTGGAAGTTTCTCTTCTCTTCTATTTTTTGGAAAGCTTTAAGGAGAATCGGTGTTATTTCTTCTCTATATTCTGGTAGAATTCAGAGGTGAATCCATCTGTTCCAGGGGTTTTGTTCTTGGGTAGTTTTTGATTACCACTTCAGTTTCGTTGCTGGTGATTGGTCTGTTTAGTTTTTCTGTTTCTTGCTTGGTCAGTCTTGGAAGGTTGTATTTTTCTAAGAAGTTGTCCATTTCTTCTATGTTTTCCAGCTTGTTAGCATATAGATTCTCATAATATTCTCTTATAATTCTTTGTATTTCTGTGGGGTCCAACGTGATTTTTTCCTTTCTCATTTCTGATTCTGCTTATGTGTGTAGATTCTCTCTCTTTTTTTTTAATATAATTTATTTTATTATCATTAATTTACAATTACATGTGCAATATTACAATTATTAAACTACCCCTTCATCAGGTCGCCCCCACCAACCCCATTACAGTCACTGTCCATCAGCGTAGTGAGATGCTATAGAATCACTACTTGTCTTCTCTGAGTTGTACTGCCCTCCCCGTGCCCCCCCAACATTACATCTGCTAATCGTAATGCCCCTTTTTCCCTCTTATCCCTCCCTTCCCGCCCATTTTCCCCAGTCCCTTTCCCTTTGGTAACTATTAGTCCGTTCTTGGGTTCTGTGAGTCTTCTGCTGTTTTGTTCCTTCAGTTTTTTTCTTTGTTCTTATACTCCACATATGAGTGAAATCATTTGATACTTGTCTTTTTCGGCTTGGCTTATTTCACTGAGCATAATACCCTCTAGCTCCATCCATGTTGTTGCAAATGGTAGGATTTGTTTTCTTCTTATGGCTGAATAATATTCCATTGTGTATATGTACACATCTTCTTTATCCATTCATCTACTGATGGACACTTAGGTTGCTTCCATTTCTTGGCTATTGTAATAGTGCTGCAATAAACATAGGGGTGCATCTGTCCTTTTCAAATTGGGCTGCTGCATTCTTAGGGTAAATTCCTAGGAGTGGAATTCCTGGGTCAAATGGTATTTCTATTTTGAGTTTTTTGAGGAACCTCCATACTGCTTTCCACAATGGTTGAACTAATTTGCAGTCCCACCAGCAGTGTAGGAGGGTTCCCTTTTCTCCACATCCTCGCCAACATTTGTTGTTGTTTGTGTTTTGGATGTTGGCCATCCTCACTGGTGTGAGGTGATATCTCATTGTGGTTTTAATCTGCATTTCTCTGATGATTAGCGATGTGGAGCATCTTTTCATGTGCCTGTTGGCCATCTGAATTTCTTCTTTGGAGAAGTGTCTATTCATGTCCTCTGCCCATTTCTTAATTGGATTATTTGCTTTTTGTTTGTTGAGGTGCATGAGTTCTTTATATATTTTGGATGTCAACCCTTATCGGATACGTCATTTATGAATATATTCTCCCATACTGTAGGATGTCTTTTGTTCTACTGATGGTGTCCTTTGCTGTACAGAAGCTTTGCAGCTTGATATAGTCCCACTTGTTCATTTTTGCTTTTGTTTCCCTTGCCCGGGGAGATATGTTCATGAAGAAGTTGCTCATGTTTATGTCCAAGAGATTTTTGCCTATGTTTTTTTCTAAGAGTTTTATGGTTTCATGACTTACATTCAGGTCTTTGATCCACCTTGAGTTTACCTTTGTGTATGGGGCTAGACAGTAGTCCAGTTTCATTCTCTTACACGCCGCTGTCCAGTTTTTCCAACACCAGCTGCTGAAGAGGCTGTCATCTCCCCATTGTATATCCAAGGCACTTTTATCAAATATTAATTGACTGTATATGTTTGGGTTAATGTTTGGATTTTCTATTCTGTTCCACTGGTCTGTGGGTCTGTTTTTGTGCCAATACCAAATTGTCTTGATTACTGTGGCTTTGTAGTAGAGCTTGAAGTCACGGAGTGATATTCCCCCTGTTTGATTCCTCCTTCTCAGGATTACTTTGGCTATTCGGGGTCTTTTGTGGTTCCATATGAATTTTAGAATTATTTGTTCGAGTTCATTGAAGAAAGCTGTTGGTAGTTTGATAGGGATTGCATTGAATCTATAGATTGCTTTAGGTAGTATAGCCATTTTGACAATATTTATTCTTCCTAGCCAAGAGCATGGGATGCATTTCCATTTGTTAGTGTCCTCTTTAATTTCTCTTAGTAGTGTCTTGTAGTTTTCAGAGTACAGGTCTTTCACTTCCTTCGTTATGTTTATTCCTAGGTATTTTATTCTTTTTGATGCAATTGTGAATGGAATTGTTTTTCTGATTTCTCTTTCTGTTAGTTCATCATTAGTGTATAGGAAAGCAACAGATTTCTGTGTGGTAATTTTGTATCCTGCAACTTTGCTGAATTCAGATATTAGTTCTAGTAGTTTTGGAATGGAATCTTTAGGGTTTTTTATGTACAGTATCATGTCATCTGCAAATAGTGACAATTTGACTTCTTCTTTACCAATCTGGATGCCTTGTATGTCTTTGTTTTGTCTGATTGCTATGGCTAGGACCTCCAGTACTATGTTGAATAACAGTGGAGAGAGTGGGCATCCTTGTCTTGTTCCCGATCTTAGATGAAAAGCTTTCAGCGTCTCGCCGTTAAGTATGATGTTAGCTGTGGGTTTGTCATATATAGCCTTTATGATGTTGAGGTACTTGCCGTCTATACCCATTTTGTTGAGAGTTTTAATCAGGAATGGATGCTGAATTTTGTCAAATGCTTTTTCAGCATCTATGGAGATGATCATGTGGTTTTTGTTCTTCTTTTTGTTGATGTGGTGGATGATGTTGATGGATTTTCGAATGTTGTACCATCCTTGCATCCCTGGGATGAATCCCACTTGATCATGGTGTATGATCCTCTTGATGTATTTTTGAATTCGGTTTGCTAATATTTTGTTGAGTATTTTTGCATCTACGTTCATCAGGGATATTGGTCTGTAATTTTCTTTTTTGGTGAGGTCTTTGCCGGTTTTGGTATTAGAGTGATGCTGGCTTCATAGAATGAGTTTGGAAGTATTCCCTCCTCTTCTATTTTTTGGAAAACTTTAAGGAGAATCGGTGTTATTTCTTCTCTATATGTCTGGTAGAATTCAGAGGTGAATCCATCAGGCCCAGGGGTTTTGTTCTTGGGTAGTTTTTTGATTACCAATTCGATTTCGTCACTGGTGATTGGTCTGTTTAGTTTTTCTGTTTCTTGCTTGGTCAGTCTTGGAAGGTTGTATTTTTCTAAGAAGTTGTCCATTTCTTCTATGTTTTCCAGCTTGTTAGCATATAGATTCTCATAATATTCTCTTATGATTCTTTGTATTTCTGTGGGGTCCGTCGTGATTTTTCCTTTCTCATTTCTGATTGTGTTTATGTGTGTAGATTCTCTTTTTCTCTTAATGAGTCTGGCTAGGGGTTTATCTATTTTGTTTATTTTTTCAAAGAACCAGCTCTTGGTTTCATTGATTTTTTCTATTGTTTTATTCTTCTCAATTTTATTTATTTCTTCTCTAATCTTTATTATGTCCCTCCTTCTGGTGACTTTGGGCCTCATTTGTTCTTCTTTTTCCAATTTCAGTAATTGTGTCTTTAGACTATTCATTTGGGAATGTTCTTCCTTCTTTAAATAGGCCTGGATTGCAATATACTTTCCTCTTAGAACTGCCTTTGCTGCGTCCCACAGAGGTTGTGGCTTTGTATTGTTGTTGTCATTAGTCTCCATATATTCTTTGATTTCTGTTTTGATTTGGTCGTTAACCCATTGATTAATTAGGAGAGTGTTGTTAAGTCTCCATGTATTTGTGAGCCTTTTTGATTTCTTTCTAAAATTTATTTCTAGTTTTATACCTTGGTGATCTGAGAAGTTGGTTGGTAGGATTTCAATATTTTTGAAATTACTGAGGTTCTTTTTGTGGCCTAGTATGTGGTCTATTCTGGAAAATGTTCCATGTGCACTTGAGAAGAATGTGTATCCTGTTGCTTTTGGGTGTAGAGTTCTGTAGATGTCTGTTAGGTCCATCTGTTCTAGTGTGTTGTTCAGTGCCTCTGTGTCTTTACTTATTTTCTGTCTGGTTGATCTGTCCTCTGGAGTGAGTGGTGTGTTGAAGTCTCCTAAGATGAATGCATTGCTGTCTATTTCCTCCTTTAATTCTGTTAGTATTTGTCTCACATATGCTGGCGCTCCTGTGTTGGGTGCATATATATTTATAATGGTTATATCTTCTTGTTGGACTGACCCCTTTATCATTATGTAATGTCCTTCTTTATCTTTTGCTACTTTCTTCGTTTTGAAGTCTATTTTGTCTGATACAAGTACTGCAACACCGGCTTTTTTCTCTTTGTTGTTTGCATGAAATATCTTTTTCCATCCCTTCACTTTTAGTCTGTGTATATCTTTGGATTTGAGGTGAGTTTCTTGTAGGCAGCATATAGATGGGTCTTGCTTTTTTATCCATTCTGTTACTCTGTGTCTTTTGATTGGTGCATTCAGTCCATTTACATTTAGGGTGATTATTGATAGGTATGTACTTATTGCCATTGCCGGCTTTAGATTCGTGGTTACCAAAGTTTCAAGGGTTGCTTCTTTACTATCTAACAATCTAACTTAACTTTCTTGTTAAGTTATTGTAAACACAGCCTGATGTTTCTTTCTTTCTCTCCCTTCTTATTCCTCCTCCTCCATTCTTTCTATAATAGGTGTTTTAGTCTTTGCCTTTATTTGGTATTTGGATGGTCTGCTTTCTTTGCTATGATTTTTTTTTTCTCTGGTGACATCTTTTTAGCCTTAGGTGTGCTTCCCTCTAGAGCAGTCCATTTAAGATATCCTGTAGTGGTGGTTTATGAGTGGCAAACTCTCTTAACTTTCGTTTATCTGGAAATTGTTTAATCCGTCCATCATATTTAAATGATAATCGTGCTGGATACAATATTCTTGGTTCGAGGCCCTTGTGTTTCATAACGTTAAATATATCATGCCATTCTTTTCTGGCCTGTACGGTTTCTGTTGAGAAGTCTGATGATAGTCTGATGGGTTTTCCTTTGTAGGTGATCTTTTTTCTCTCTCTAGCTGCCTTTAATACCCTGTCTTTATCTTTGATCTTTGCCATCTTAATTATTATGTGTCTTGGTGTTGTCTTCCTTGGGTCCCTTGTGTTGGGAGATCTATGAGCTTCGGTGGACTGCGAGACTACTTCCTTCCCCAGCGAGGGAAAGTTTTCAGCAATTATTTCTTCAAAGACACTTTCTATCCCTTTTTCTCTCTCTTCTTCCTCTGGTACTACTATAATGCGAATATTGTTCCGTTTGGATTGGTCACACAGTTCTCTTAATATTCTTTCATTCCTAGAAATCCTTTTATATCTCTCTGCCTCAGCTGCTCTGTACTCCTGTTCTCTGTTTTCTATTCCATTAACAGTCTCTCGCATCTCATCCATTCTGCTGTTAAGCCCGTCGATCGCTTGTCTGATTTCTGTATTGTCTTTCCTCAGTTCCCTCACTTCCTCCCTCAGCTCTTGCACATTTCTCTGTAGGTCCATCAGCATGGTTATGACTTTTATTATGAATTCTTTTTCAGGGAGGCTGTGCATTTCCATCCCTTCAGACTCCCTCTCTGGGGTTGTCTGGTTGATTTTGGTCTGAACCATATTCCTCTGTCTTTTCATGGCTGTATAATTTGGTCACTGATAGTTGCCACGTATGTCAGCTGGGCTCTTTAAGACTTTAAAAAGAGAGAAGAGAAAAAAAGAAAAAAAGAAAAAAAAGAAAAAAAGAAAGAAAAAAGAAAAAACAAAAACAAAGCAAAAAACAAAACAAAACAAAAAAAACAACAAAAAAATGCCCACCGGACGTAGATTCTGTGGGAGTGCTCTAGGTGGCGCTATTGCCCCACTATTCCACAGCTGTGACTGTGCCGCTCCGCAGGGCCCTTTATCGCTCTGGCTGGGGTGGGAACGAGTAGGAGGCTGTTGATCTCAGTGAGAAGTGTTAAGTATGGCTACGCTTCCTCAGTCGCCAGCTAAGGCGTCTGAAACTCCCCAGGACTCCCAGCCTGATGGGCTGAGTGTGCTGGGGCGATCCGGCTCCTCCGCTGGGCTCCTGTCTCTTTAAGACCGCTGAAGAAAGCGCGCACTTTTTTTTTTCCTTCCCGAGAGCCGGCTGCAACCACCCTGGCGCGTTCCCCACTCACATCCTGCCCCTCTGTCTCTCCAATCTCCGCTGCACTGCGAAATGTGGGTCCCCCGCGCAAATCACCGGGGCTGGATACTTCGCGGGGTGTACTTCCACTCCCTCCCGGCTCTGAATCCTCTCCTCCCGCCGTTGCGCTGTGGTGGAGGAGGGCTCAGGTCCCGCCGGGTCACCACTCCGTATCTTACCCGCCTCTTGGGGTGCCAAGTCCTCTTGGGTGTAGCTGCACGCTGTGCGCTTTCCTGTGTATTCTCGTCTGTCTTTTAGGAATAGATGTATTTTCTGTGTTTTCTTAGATAAATATAGTGTTGGGAGGAGATTTCTGCCGCCCTGCTCACACCACCATCTTCCCGGAAGTCTCTAGATTCTCTTTTTTTCTTAATAAGTTTGGCTAGGGGTGTATCTATTTTTATTTTTTCAAAGAACCAGCTCTTGGCTTCATTGATTTTTTTCTATTGTTTTATTCTTCTCAATTTTATTTATTTCTTCTCTGATCTTTATTATGTCCCTCCTTCTGGTGACTTTGGGCCTTATTTGTTCTTCTTTTTCCAATTTCAGTAATTGTGTCTTTAGACTATTCAATTGGGAATGTTCTTCCTTCTTTAGATAGGCCTGGATTGCAATATACTTTCCTCTTAGAACTGCCTTTGCTGTGTCCCATAGAAGTTGTGGCTTTGTGTTGTTGTCATTAGTCTCCATATATTCTTTGATTTCTGTTTTGATTTGGTCATTAATCCATTGATTAATTAGGGGAATGTTGTTAAGTCTCCATGTATTTGTGAGCCTTTTTGTTTTCTTTCTAAAATTTAATTCTAGTTTTATACCTTTATGATCTGAGAAGTTGGTTGGTTGAATTTCAATATTTTCGATTTTACTGAGGTTCTTTTTGTGGCCTAGTATGTGGTCTAGTCTGAAAAATGTTCCATGTGCACTTGAGAAGAATGTGTATCCTGTTGCTTTTGGGTGTAGAGTTCTGTAGATGTCTGTTAGGTCCATCTCTTCTAGTGTGTTGTTCAGTGCCTCTGTGTCTTTACTTATTCTGTGTCCGGTTGATCTATCCTTTGGAGTGAGTGGTGTGTTCAAGTCACCTAAAATGAATGCATTGCTGTCTATTCCTCCTTTAATTAGGTTAGTATTTGTTTCACATATGCTGGTGCTCCCATATTGGGTGCATATATATTTATAATGGTTATATCCTCTTGTAGGATTGACCCCTTTATCATTATGTAATGTCCTTCTTTATCTTTTGCTACTTTCTTCGTTTTGAAGTCTATTTTGTCTGATACAAGTACTGCAACACCTGCTTTTTTCTCCTTGTTGTTTGCATGAAATATCTTTTTCTGTCCCTTCACTTTTAGTCTGGGGATATCTTTGCGTTTGAGGTGAGTTTCTTGTAGGCAGCATATACATGGGTCTTGCTTTTTTATCCATTCTGTTACTCTGTGTCTTTTTATTGGTGCATTCAGTCCATTTACATTTAGGGTGATTATTGATAGATATGTACTTATTGCCATTGCTGGCTTTAGATTTGTGGTTACTAAAGGTCAGGGGTTGCTTCTTAACTATGTAACAATCTAACTTAACTTTCTTGTTAAGTTATTGTAAACACCGTGTGATGTTTCTTTATTTCTCTCCCTTCTTATTCTTCGTCCTCCATTCTTTATATGCTAGTTGTTTTATTCTTTGCTTTTTGTTAGTGTTTGGATGGTCTGCTTTCTTTGCTATGATTTTATTTTCTCTGGTGACATCTTTTTAGCCTTAGGAGTGCTTCCCTCTAGAGCAGGCTGTTTAAGAAATCTGGTAGAGGTGGTTTATGGGAGGCAAATTCTCTCATCTTTCACTTGTCTGAAAATTGTTTAATCCCTCCATCATATTTAAATGATAATCGTGCTGGATACAATATTCTTGGTTCGAGGACCTTCTATTTCATTACATTAAATATATCATGCCATTCTCTTCTAGCCTGTAGGGTTTCTGTTGAGAAGTCTGCTGATAGTCTGATTGGCTTTCCTTTGTAGGTGATCTTTTTTCTCTCCCTAGTGCCTTTAATACTCTGTCCTTATCTTTGATCTTTGCCTTTTTAATTATCCCTTTCCTGCCTTTTTGAGAACCCCTCTGAACAGAAGAACTCTAAAGTAAAGAATTAACATGACTTTTTACATATAAAGCTTCCAGATTTAGTTTACTTTTATTTTAGATAGACAAGTTAAAGAATTTAAAACTAATTTCATTGTGAAAAGCATAGTAATTAAAAAAATGTATCAACATGGATGTGAAGCAGGGTTTGCTGTGATTAAACCTTTTTTTAAGAAAAAAACCTAGACCATAAAGAAGTATAAAAATTTTTTTAAGATGAACTGTATTTCAGCCTTTCAGATTTTCTTCACCTTATATTTGGTTGTACAGCTTTAAGTTAATCGCCATTGAACTGGAAATATGTGGATTTAAAAATTCAAAGAGTTGTTTATTGGCTTAGTTGTCATTAAAGAAAAAGAATGTAAATGGAACATCACACCTGTAGCTAGTCATTTTTAGCACATTGTGTGGGAAATTCAGCCCTCATAACCAGAGTATCTGAAGGCTGTTCCAAGCTCGGGCTGCATTTTTATTTGCTGAGTCACCTCAGAGGCAGAAGGAAAGATGGTGGCTGAGCCAAGCTCCTGAAGCTTTAATTACAAAGGCACAGAGTGAATGGCCCTGGAGTAAGGAATCCTCTTGTCAGCACTGTGGAGAACATGATGAAGCTTTATTCTCAAGCAGCTCACTTGTGTACCAGTGATCTCAAAAGAAACCTTCTCTGTAGTCTTCATCCATTACTAACAGAGATAAAAGCTAATGCATTACAGTGAAAAGAGAATAATCGAATACTTGGCATCACGTTTGTATTGAAGGATGAGAAAATTCAACAGCCTGCCAAAACCCTGAAGTATGGAAGGATCTAGAATGCCAGAGGAGCTCCCATTTCCTCTCTCTGTAAGAGTTGTGATAAGAGCTGAGGACATTTCGTTAATTCATTAAGGGGTGAAAAAGACTCCAGGATATGGAACTGTGAGTGTGCGTAAAATTGTAATATTTCCAGAATCTCTCGTCTGGCTTTAGTGCATCTGCATATCAACAGGCTTTCCTCAGGGGTGGAGGAAAGTAGTTCATCTCCCTATTGGTGGGTAATTACCTGGGCAACCAAGGGCTTATTTGAACCTGAGAGGTTAGGGGGGTTCTTGGTTGCCTCTGCCAGAGCAGGAGAGAGAAACCACCCGGATCACGGGTTGTAAGCAATAAATGGGTTTTAAACTTTATTTCTCCCTTTGACTGAGTTCGGTTTTAGAGGTATTTTGCCCCGGGATTTCCTCTTCCTGGAGTTACAGTGGGGAAAACCTAATTCTACTCATTTGGCTTTGGAATACAGAAATGTCCTAGGAAATGTCAGGATTACAAAGGGAAACTAGTGAAATTTAGCATTTTCTTTATGAGGTTACTAAATTGCATTAGTTTCTGCTCAGTGCAGCACACCACAAAACAGCCCCAGGGGTTTAGGGGGTCAGACTGAATTGGGTCTGATTTCCCAGGATATCATTTGTAGACATGTGACATAGGGCACACTTATGTTAAATGAGGCTGATATATTCAATCATTCCTCCATTTATGCATTTAGTGACCACCAGGATGCCAAGAACTATTACTTTTTATGATTTTGTAAGTATTAGAGGGAAGCAATAATAGAATGCCTGGAATTTTCCCGTGTATGTGATTTCTTGTTCTTAGCAAAAAAGTGCCTTTTATTCTTTTCATATTTCTTTATTGGTTTCATCAAACGTTATTTCTGCTATGTGCATCTTCAGGACTCACTGCCTACAACTCCTTTATAAGGCAAGATACAAATATTTATAGACAGCTTATCTTCCAGGGTCCTTTAAAGGTCGATTGCTGCCTTTTCTTTTCTTTCTCTTTTTCACCACATATCCTTCTGGTGACTTAGTTTTGGGTGTCTGCATGAAGCTCACTATTAGGAGCTCACCACAGAGGTAAATACCTCGAGTCATGCATGCAGTTACAGAAAATGGACAGGCCAGGTCTGTGTTCTGCTGTTCATCTAATTTACGGATCTCCTACATAAAAGCAAGACCTGCTGAACTGTCTTGTACTCGTGAGACTCAGAAACATAAACAGTTCATTCAGTTATTCCTTGTTCACCATCTATTTATGTGCGATATTGTCCTGTACAGACAGGGAATTAGAGTGCAGGTTACTTGTCGTTTTGAGACAGCCATTCTTGTTTTAGTCATCCTCACCCCTACGGTATTGACATGTACAAAGAGAAACCTGAATCTTGGATTCTCAGCCAGATATCCCCAGGTATCCTGGGGTATATTGCCCCCACTAAGGTGCAAAGATCAGACGTTTCAGCATCACCCTTCCCCAGTTTTTAAAATGAACGCTTCTGTGGGAGAGAGAACCATTTCAAGAAGAGTCAGAAGCTACAGTCAGTGGTGGATGACTGTACAGCGTCTGACTCCACTTTAATTTATTCACACTCTACGGTTCACACCTCATTTCTCACAGATGCAGAATAAGATGTTGGGTAATAGAAAAATATGCTCCAGCATTAAGGTGCCAAAGATAGCTTTTTGCTAATAAGTTCTTCCCAGAGATAGAATTGGCCAACAATACAGAGGAAATATGTTATCTCCTTTTCTCTTTTAAATTTAGCAGTGGAATTCTTGAGCATTTTAAATGCTGGAGTTGGGCATTTCTATCTTGAAACATACTGACTGATTTCTTGTCAATTTTAGGGCCACCATTAAAAACACTTTCAAAGTTGGAAATGATTAAAATTTAGACTTGTCCATTTGAGGCTTAAAGCCACTGTCTGTAGAAAGTTATGAATTGCTGGGAATCTAGAAGCAGAGTTAGTCCATTCATCTTTTCTCTAGATGAAACAGCAATAATTTTTTTTTCCCAGAAATAAAATGTCAGCCTGAGATAGGATCCTGAAGGTTCACACTAGATTAAAAACCTCTTTTTGTAAAGGAAGAAACTAACATTGTGAAGTTTATATATATATAAAATACATATATTTCAAAGATAACTAGTAGGGAAAATAGTCTTTAAACAAGATATAATTTTGTAGAATTTTAGTGTTTGACTTACGTTAAGTAAGGTAGCATGTAGTGATGTGGAATTGCAGATGATCATATAAAACAATAACTGAAAAGTTGTCCAGTTCTGAAATTGGAATTGGGGTTAAGAACAGATTTGTTGGTGTACCTAAATGCAGGACTTGCGTGGAAGAAAGGGCTCTGTTAGGAGCAGAAACTCGGGTTTCGTTCTTGGCTCCTTGCTTATTGTTACGTGACCTTGGCAATCTATGTACTAACCTCTCCGTACCAGTCTGTCCTGGGGCGGGGGTGAGGGCACTTCAGGGCTGTCGGGTGTGAGTCTGGATGAGAGAATGCAAGGGCGGTGCTGAGCACCATATCTGTGGTTATCTGTGAACAACTTACTTGATTTTTTTACTTTATCAAACACCATACCTTAATTTAAAAAAATAATAAAGGCACAAAATGTTTATGAGAAATTATGTCAACCCTCGGACTCATCAAGAGCCTATGCATTGTAGAAAATGAACTCTACTTTTAGGAAACCGTAAGGCAATATTTTGTAATATTTGTGGAGTGTTTTAGTTAAGAAGCAGATATGCTGTGTTTTGAGTTATGGTCTACACATTGAGGGCGTAATGGCAGTTTCCTCCATAGAAAGAGTGATTTGTGGTTAACAGAAAAATGGAGAGACTATTTGCCATATTTAGCTTTTTCTCTTACATTTTCAAGGATTTAGTTTGACATAGGGCTAAACACTGCTGTTTCTTGTATATTTCATTGGTGCTCTGAAATTTCCAATTTGATTTCATTTTTTCCTTAAAACCTCAAGAACACTGTGTGAATGCCTTTGGCTAAGGGAAATGAAGTCACAGGGAAATTCTGAACTCTATTTCAATGATAGGGAACACTGATGAGCTGCTATTAGGAAACTGAATTCAAGTATTGATGTTAACTCCTGAAAATAAATATATACATTTGGCTATTTCCTATCCCAGGAACGGCTCTTTGAAGTATTTCTGCTGTATATGAAATAATGCATTAAATTGCTTGTCAAAGGGAAAAAAGTGTAAATATGTTATGGGGAAACATTGCCCTGTGCTTTGTAAGGTGGTTCAAAGTCCTACCCAGGGGCATGATAGGATTCATGTGTGGTCAATTTAGTAATGTAAATAAAACCGTTTAATAGCACCAGCAGGATTCTTATGTCGACCCTGTAGAAACTACACCAGTACCTATTCATGTTCCTGTTAATGACAGCATCTCAGTGGTAATCATGCTGACCTTCATATAAACGAAAATTCCCTGCCAGATAATGTACGAAATGAGCCTGTCGGTACATAGGCTTTAGCCTTAGTTGGGTTAAGCCATTAGTGAGGTTCTCAGATAAAGTCTAGAAACACATTTGGCCAAAAGGCCAAAGCTTCTCATGGTATTCTGTTTGTTTTTTTGGGAAGACTAGAGCTGTCACAGACCACGTGAATACATTCACTATAGATAAAGCCAGGCATTGCTTCTCTCCTGAATGAGATGTTTTAAAACAGGATCGCTGATGGCCTACGGGTCCCTGGTTTCCAGTGCTAAAGGTGATGGAGCACCACCCAGAAGTGTAATGATTGAAACTGGACATCTAAATGTTGGTCAGCTCCCTGCCTGTTGGAGGATGTGTGATTTGCAGTCTTTTCACCTCTGTGGATCTTTTTTTATAAGAGACCTAACATTTAGAGGAGCTGCTGCCTGCCAGCTCCATTCGTGTGCCGTCTTCCCCCAGATCCGGCCTGAGCCTGTGGTGGCGCTCACTTGAAGGATGCCTTCCTTTCCTCTCCCGCTGCCGTGCTTCAGGTTTTCCTCTCACCCGGGCTATTGCTCTAGCCTGTGAAACTGCTCTCTCTGCTCTCTCCCTTGCTCCTCCACTCAGAAGCCATAGAGGTCTTTTAAAAGCTTCTTTAGGACCCTATCATTCCTCACCCTAAAATGCTCTAGTGCATGTAAAATAAAATCCAGCTTCATAAACTGGCTTACCAAGACTCACAGGATCTGACCCCCACTCACATCTTCTCCATCATGTGCTATCTTCCCTGCTAGCTCGACCTTCTTTTCATTCCTGGACCACTCCCAGCTCATTTGGTCCTTAGGTCCTGGGCACCAGTCTTCCTGGAAGGCATTGTTCCAACCCCTGTATCTTCACATAGCAGATTCTTCTCGATGGGAACATTTGCTTTACTATCCATCCCCTTCTTGGAGAAGCCCTCCCCAGCCAGTCAATGGAAGCAGGCCAGCCATCTACTTCAGACTGGATTATCCAGTTTGCATCTCTCCATAGCTGACATTTTTTCTTTTTCTCCTTCAGTTAGAAAGTAGGCTCCTCTAGAGCAGAGACCCATTTGTCTTTATCTGATGTCTTGCCAGTCTTCAGAACACCTACCTATTCAGGAAATGTTTGTGGAAGGAATGTACATCAGTGAATGAAGAAATGCTGTAGCTGGTATTTTTAATCCTAACTGATAAATTTCTGGCCAAAGTAGAGGCACATGGTTAGCGTGTACAGCTCTGTCATGGCAATGAAAGTACACTTTCCTTTCAAATAGCAAAACAAACGTGCACATCCCTAGGCGCTCTTCCTCAGCCTCCAGAATTCAGGAACCCCAGTTTGAGAACTTCCCTGCTTTTGTCAGAGTGATCATGATGCAGACGTCCTAGAACAGACCTGTAGTGGTTTTTCTGCCACTCTCAGTATAGATTTAATTTGTGAGTAGTTTTGTCCCTTCAGGAACCCTGCCTTTCCTATTGTTAGCACTTTCACTGACCCCAGAGGCCTTCCATAACACAAGCCCCTTCATCCAGAGAGGGAACCACTGCTGTCTTGGTTTATGGGAGTGTATTTAGGGGGACTGTGGGAGCAACCAAATATTCTTGGTATTTCCAAGGTATATGCAATATAGTACTCTGATATTTGGCACCGGTTGGATCTGGAAATAGGAATATTATGTTAATAAGGTAAACACATAATCATAACCACCATATCTGTCTTCTAAACTACTTGTGTTAATTTTTCTGCTCACAGATAGATCTTAACATTTTTTATTTTGAAAAGAAAACCTAAAGACTTACTAAAAATAAACCAATGTGCTAAGTAAACTATGAGTGTTTCCTTCAGCCTTTTCAGATTATCTGGGTAAGTACTGCCTCAGTGAAGTAAAACCCCCTAGTTGGCTCAGTTAATGACGCCTTCAGCTGCCCAGGCAGTGGTGAGGGGCTTGGCTTTCTTGGCGTGCTGGAGATGGCCTGGCCTAGTTGATATATACCCTCGGGGCTGGTCAGTAAGATCAGGATCTGTCTTGTCTTAGAGGACAAAGTTTCCTCAGCGCTCATGCTGTTGATACAGTTGTGTCTCTGGCTCTCAGGAATTCTAGAATCTCAGAATTTAGAACAGAAAAGGAAGGCAAATTCCATTGAGGTCATACAGCATGTGGTGGGGTTGAGGCTGGTCTATGCCCTCCTGCCCTGTCAGGGGGCCTCTCCTGCTCTTTTATTTTTTCCTGTTTCCCTTTTATCTTCCTGAAGTAGCCTATGAGTCCTATGTGCGTCTAAAGCTTAAAGCTAGTCATTTAACTTGGGACTGAAGGTTAATGATAATTTTTCCATCAAACAAGGATTATTTCCTATGAAGTCGTTTCCACCCCATGTTGGAAAGCCCCTCCTCTGGACTTACTTAATGTCCTTAAAGTAGGGGACCGTGGCCTTTTTTAGTTTTATTCTTTTGTCCTGTTTGGTTTTTTTAAATTCCCAACACTGAATTGTATATGTGCAATGCTGTTAGGAAATTTTGTCTCCATGTTAATAGATCTTGGTAACCCCCTGCAGGTTGACAGTAGTCATTGTGACAATGATTTTTGAATTATTATGTCATCTTCATAAAAATTCCAGTGTCCTGTTTCTTTTATAAAGTTAGATCCATAGGAGCTGATATTTTGGCTTAAAGATTTGAACCAAGTATAGCTAAAAAGATTGTTTGAAAAAAATAGCTATTAGAATTGTCCCAGCTTCTGGTCATAAACACTGAGAATGTCAACTCTTTATTGTCAAGTTTGTGAAGATATGTCATACTGACCAGTCCTGAATTCCACTGTTTGTGATCTGAGGAGTAACTGGTCCACTGCTGCCCCATTGGAGCACTTTTGGGTCTATTAATTTGGTCGATGTTGAGCCGAAACAGTGGAAAAATCCAGCTGACTCCTTCTGATGTTAGGTTACTTGTGGCTGCCAGAGTGGCCTCTGTGCAATGCATGAAGTCTCCTTAGTAAGTAAGGATCAGATGGCCTTGCAGGACCCACCTCTGCCTGGCGTGCCTTGTCATCTCTTGTCACTCCTCACAAGTTCCAGCCACAACAGACCACAAGTAAGTGCAACTGATTTTTTGTTCTGTTCTTCCCTTGCCTGATTAGTTACCTATGTCTAAAATATTCTCCTGTCTTCCTCCTTTAAACACAACTCGAGATGAAATGGACAGGTGTGATGAGTTGGGGTCAGGGCCAAGGGTCAGGAGATGGTATCTTGATCCCCGGCAGGATAGCTGGACAGACAGAAGCCCACCTATGAAATGGGGTTGGCTGCAGTCCCCAGACTGAGCTCGGAGGGAATAGGACCAAGTTTCATGGAGGAGGTTCATTTTTTGGTGCCTGTGAGATATCCAGGTGGAAGAGGTGAGAATGAGAGTCATATATGTGGATCTTAATCTCACCAACCTATATATTGGGATTGTCATTATATTTCTAACGAAGCAGAGTTGTTCACCCAGGAAGAGGGTTTAGGGAGTGTGACCGATTCCTAAAGAACTGCAGAGTTAGAAGCTGGGTGTGAGAAATAGAATTTGAGGAGGCAAATGGAAATGAGAAAGAGTAGCCAGAAAACCAAGTATCAAAAACGAAGAGAATGCAAATATGAGAAGGGGTGTCATATAGGACTTCCTGGCCTGAAGGGATGTCCTTGGTGACCTTAGTAAGGTTTGCTAGAGTAACGGGGAATACAGTTGACCTTTGAGCTACACGAATTCTGTGCGGATCCACTTATATGTCAGTTTTTTTCACTAAATGCATGGAAAAATTTTTGGAGATTGGTGACAAGTTGAAAGAACTTTTTCTCTAATTTTATTGTAAGAACATGGTATGTAATACATATAACATACAAAATATGTGTCAGTGACTGTTTATGTTATTGGTGAGGCTTCTGGTCAACGGTTAGCTAATAGTTAGGTTTTGGGGGAGTCAAAAGTTATAAGGTGATTTTTGCCTCTAATCCCTGTGTTGTTCAGGAGTCTGCTGTCCTCTGAAGAGTGGGAGGGAGGACATGGTGACAGCATGGGAAGAAAATTATTTCCAGAAGCCTGGCTGTAAATAGTAGTGAAGAGGTAGGGCCGCACTGAGGGATAGAGATGGGTTTGTAGAGGGATGGCATATGAGAAGGAAAACAGGTCAGTTTGGTTTCTTGTGATTTTTTTTAAGATGGGTGATGTTAGGGTTTTTTTTCTTCTTTTAAAGCAAATAAGAAGAATCCACTACAGGGGTCAGGCGATATTACTGTCTTTTAGTTTGCTTGCAGTTGGTGGCTTTTGGTGGATGGGTGGGTGGCATTTACTATTCACAAATACTTAAGCTGTGTATATGTAGGTCTACTAGCCTCTCTTCTGTAAATTTATATTTGAAATATAAAAGGAAAAATAAAAAGCTTGTTTTTAAAAAATTTGTCCATCATAGTACTATCTCCTTGTAGGTAGGTAAATAGTATAAGGGGTTTTTCTATTATGAAGTGTTTTGTTATTCCATAGGAATCCTGCTTTATACTTAAATGACAGAGATTTAAATTAAGCATTTTCCTGCACTAATTCCTAGGTTTGTATTTTTTAATAAAATACCACTAAATTTTCATATCAGCAAGAGAAGTAGGTAAATTTGAATAGAAAGCTAATTTGGCAGTCATTTAGTTAGGAGACAGAAAGATTAGAGATGGAAAAGATGAGGATAAACAGACTTTTTTTGTGTGCAGAATAAAAAAGTAGAGCTGAAAAAGGACGAAGTCTGAAATGCCTGTCCGTTACCATTTTCACAGGTGGAATGAATTGGGAATTGGGACTATGACTTCATTTCACCTGCCCAATGGCTCCCTTTGAAGCTCATTGCCATTTCTTTTGGCAGTCATTTACCAAATACATTGCTGAGAGAGGCATAATGAAATAGTTAGTGTTTCTTAAAAAGATCAAAGGACTTCTCTTGCCATCACCCTGGATTGCTTAATGAATGTCTTTGCACCAACTCCGAGGATTGAAGTGTCTAGGAATCCAAACCTTTTTAGCTTAAGCAATGCACAATAAGGTTTAATAAGGTACATTTAATATAAGAAAAGGCACAGTTTGAGCCAAAGCTAAGCACAAGCATTTTGTGTTGTTTTCCGTTTGTGATTGCAAGTGATGGTGTTTATTTCCAAATAACTCAAATTATCAATACTTAAATTTAGTAGAGGAGAGAAGGGAACATTGGAAAGTAATAATCTTTAGTGAGTTGGAAAGGTAAATGTACAATCCTATGTGGCAGAGGTCATCCAAGAAATCAAGGAACTAGTGTGAAAAAAGAAAAACCAAAGCAATGTAAATATAAAAATGTAATTTAAAAAATGTTTTGGCATTTGGAAATAAGATTAGAGATACACTATAAAATTATGAAAATAATGAGTTAAAATGAGAAGTACTGTACTTATATGCTTATGACTTTAATTGTTTGACAATTAAGAATCACTTTATTGTTTGCCTATGTTGGCATGTGGATAGGGAAGAAAGCTATTAAGTTTTGGAATTGAATTTACTGATCTAGGCTGTCAATATTGTTTATTTATAGGTACAGTATGAACTAATGCCCTTTCAGATATGTAGAATTAAGTATTGATTATATTGAGATTCCAGAGTTAAACAGCCTTACATTGTTAATGTTTATTGCTTCACTATCTCTCAACAGCAGTAAAAGATTTACTGTATTAAAATTAGACAAAAAAAGCAATATTTCCATTCATTGTATTATACATACAGTGCTAGAAAAAATATATCTAGGAAATATTTGACAAGGACATAGGATTTTATTTAGAGTTTGAAGTTCTGTGATTTACGTGATATGTGACAGGTATATTTATACTTTGAAAATCATGAGAGGTTATTTATTTTATTTATTTTTTAAAATTTATTTTGGTATTAATCTACAATTACATGTGCAATATTATGGTTATTAAACTACCCCCTTCATCAGGTCCCCCCCACCAACCCCATTACAGTCACTGTCCATCACCGTAGGGAGATGCTATAGAATCACTACTTGTCTTCTCTGAGTTGTACTGCCCTCCCCGTGCCCCCCCCCAACATTACATCTGCTGATCGTAATGCCCCTTTTTCCCTCTTATCCCTCCCTTCCCGCCCATTTTCCCCAGTCCCTTTCCCTTTGGTAACTATTAGTCCGTTCTTGGGTTCTGTGAGTCTGCTGCTGTTTTGTTCCTTCAGTTTTTTTCTTTGTTCTTATACTCCACATATGAGTGAAATCATTTGATACTTGTCTTTTTCGGCTTGGCTAATTTCACTGAGCATAATACCCTCTAGCTCCATCCATGTTGTTGCAAATGGTAGGATTTGTTTTCTTCTTATGGCTGAATAATATTCCATTGTGTATATGTACCACCTCTTCTTTATCCATTCATCTACTGATGGACACTTAGGTTGCTTCCATTTCTTGGCTATTGTGAATAGTGCTGCAATAAACATAGGGGTGCATCTGTCTTTTTCAAATTGGGCTGCTGCATTCTTAGGGTAAATTCCTAGGAGTGGGATTCCTGGGTCAAATGGTATTTCTATTTTGAGTATTTTGAGTATTTTGAGGAACCTCCATACTGCTTTCCACAATGGTTGAACTAATTAGCATTCCCACCAGCAGTGTAGGAGGGTTCCCTTTTCTCCACATCCTCGCCAACATTTGTTGTTGTTTGTGTTTTGGATATTGGCCATCCTCACTGGTGTGAGGTGATATCTCATTGTGGTTTTAATCTTCATTTCTCTGATTAGCGATGTGGAGCATCTTTTCATGTGCCTGTTGGCCATCTGAATTTCTTCTTTGGAGAAGTGTCTATTCATATCGTCTGCCCATTTCTTAATTGGATTATTTGCTTTTTGTTTGTTGAGGTACATGAGTTCTTTATATATTTTGGATGTCAACCCCTTATCGGATACATCATTTATGAATATATTCTCCCATACTGTAGGATGTTTTTTTGTTCTACTGATGGTGTCCTTTGCTGTGCAGAAGCTTTTCAGCTTGATATAGTCCCACTTGTTCATTTTTGCTTTTGTTTCCCTTGCCCGGGGAGAGATGTTCATGAAGAAGTTGCTCATGTTTATGTCCAAGAGATTTTTGCCTATGTTTTTCTCTAAGAGTTTTACGGTTTCATGACTTACATTCAGGTCTTTGATCCACCTTGAGTTTACCTTTGTGTATGGGGTTAGACAGTAGTCCAGTTTCATTCACTTACATGTAGCTGTCCGGTTTTGCCAACACCAGCTGCTGAAGAGGCTGTCATCTCCCCATTGTATATCCAAGGCTCCTTTATCAAATATTAGTTGACTGTATATGTTTGGGTTAATGTTTGGATTTTCTATTCTGTTCCACTGGTCTGTGGGTCTGTTTTTGTGCCAATACCAAATTGTCTTGATTACTGTGGCTTTGTAGTAGAGCTTGAAGTCAGGGAGCATAATTCCCCGTTTTATTCCTCCTTCTCAAGATTGCTTTGGCTATTTGGGGTCTTTCGTGGTTCCATACTAATTTTAGAATTATTTGTTCCAGTTCATTGAAGAAGGCTGTTGGTATTTTGATAGGGATTGTGTTGAATCTGTAGATTGCTTTAGGTAGTATAGCCATTTTAACAATATTTATTCTTCCTAGCCAAGAGCATGGGATGCATTTCCATTTGTTAGTGCCCTCTTTAATTTCTCTTAGGAGTGTTTTGTAGTTTTCAGAGTATAGGTCTTTCACTCCCTTCGTTAGGTTTATTCCTAGGTATTTTATTCTTTTTGATGCAATTGTGAATGGAATTGTTTTTCTGATTTCTCTTACTATTAGTTCATCGTTAGTGTATAGGAAAGCAACAGATTTCTGTGTGTTAATTTTGTATCCTGCAACTTTGCTGAATTCAGATATTAGTTCTAGTAGTTTTGGAGTGGGGTCTTTAGGGTTTTTTATATACAATATCATGTCATCTGCAAATAGTGACAATTTGACTTCTTCTTTACCAATCTGGATGCCTTGCATTTCTTTGTTTCATCTGATTGCAGTGGCTAGGACCTCCAGTACTATGTTGAATAACAGTGGAGAGAGTGGGCATCCCTGTCTTGTTCCCGATCTTAGATGAAAAGCTTTCAGCTTCTCACCGTTAAGTATGATGTTAGCTGTGGGTTTGTCATATATAGCCTTTATGATATTGAGGTACTTGCCCTCTCTACCCATTTTGTTGAGAGTTTTAATCAGGAATGGATGCTGAATTTTGTCAAATGCTTTTTCAGCATCCAGGGAGATGATCATGTGGTTTTTGTTCTTCTTTTTGTTGATGTGGTGGATGATGTTGATGAATTTTCGAATGTTGTACCATCCTTGCATCCCTGGGATGAATCCCACTTGATCATGGTGTATGATCTTCTTGATGTATTTTTGAATTTGGTTTGCTAATATTTTGTTGAGTATTTTTGCAACTACGTTCATCAGGGATATTGGTCTGTAATTTTCTTTTTTGGTGAGGTCTTTGCCAGGTTTTGGTATTAGAGTGATGCTGGCTTCATAGAATGAGTTTGGAAGTATTCCCTCCTTCTATTTTTTGGAAAACTTTAAGGAGAATGGGTGTTATTTCTTCTCTATATGTCTGGTAGAATTCACAGGTGAATCCATCTGGTCCGGGGGTTTTGTTCTTGGGTAGTTTTTTGATTACCACTTCAATTTCGTTGCTGGTGATTGGTCTGTTTAGTTTTTCTGTTTCTTGCTTGGTCAGTCTTGGAAGGTTGTATTTTTCTAAGAAGTTGTCCATTTCTTCTGTGTTTTCCAGCTTGTTAGCATATAGATTCTCATAATATTCTCTTATAATTGTTTGTATTTCTGTGGGGTGCGTTGTTATTTTTCCTTTCTCATTTCTGATTCTGTTTATATGTGTAGATTCTCTTTTTCTCTTAATGAGTCTGGCTACGGGTTTATCTATTTTGTTTATGTTTTCAAACAACCAGCACTTTGTTTCACTGATTTTTTTTCTATTGTTTTATTCTTCTCAATTTTATTTATTTCTCCTCTGATCTTTATTATGTCCCTCCTTCTGGTGACTTTGGGCCTCATTTGTTCTTCTTTTTCCAATTTCAGTAATTGTGTCTTTAGACTATTTAATTGGGAATGTTCTTCCTTCCTTAAAAAGGGCTGGATTACAATATACTTTCCTCTTAGAACTGTCTTTGCTGAATCCCACAGAAGTTGTGGCTTTGTGTTGTTTTTCTCATTAGTCTCCATATATTCTTTGATTTCTGTTTTGATTTGGTCTTTAACCCATTAATTAATTAGGAGAATGTTTTTAAGTCTCCATGTATTTGTGAGCCTTTTTGATTTGTTTCTAAAATTTATTCCTAGGTTTATACCTTTGTGATCTGAGAAGTTGGTTGGTAGAATTTCAATATTTTTGAATTTACTGTTCTTTTTGTGGCCTAGTATGTGGTCTATTCTGGAAAATGTTCCATGTGCACTTGAGAAGAATGTGTATCCTGTTGCTTTTGGGTGCAGAGTTCTGCAGATGTCTGTTAGGTCCATCTGTTCTAGTGTGTTGTTCAGTGTCTCTGTGTCTTTACTTATTTTCTGTCTGGTTGATCTGTCCTTTGGAGTGAGTGGTGTGTTCAAGTCTCCTAAAATGAATGCATTGCTGTCTATTTCCTCCTTTAATTATGTTAGTATTTGTCTCACATATGCCGGCACTCCTGTGTTGGGTGCATATATATTTTAAATGGTTATATCCTCTTGTTGGACTGACCCCTTTATCATTATGTAATGTCCTTCTTTATCTCTTGCTACTTTCTTCGTTTTGAAGTCTATTTTTCTCATACAAGTACTGCAACAGCTGCTTTTTTCTCCTTGTTGTTTGCATGAAATATCTTTTCCATCCCTTCACTTTTAGTCTGTGTATATCTTTGGGTTTGAGATAAGTCTCTTGTAAGCAGCATATAGATGGGTCTTGCTTTTTTATCCATTCTATTACTCTGTGTCTTTTGATTGGTACATTCAGTCCATTTACATTTAGGGTGATTATCGATAGATATGTACTTATTGCCATTGCTGGCTTTAGATTTGTGGTTACCAAAGGTTCAAGGGTTGCTTCTTTACTATCTAACAATCTAACTTAAATTTCTTGTTAAGTTATTGTAAACACAGTGTGATGTTTCTTTATTTCTCTCCCTTCTTATTCTTCCTCCTCCATTCTTTCTATACTAGGTGTTTTATTCTTTGCCTTTAGTTAGTATTTGGATGGTCTGCTTTCTTTGCTATGATTTTATTTTCTCTGGTGACATCTTTTTAGCCTTAGGAGTGCTTCCTTCTAGAGCAGGCTGTTTAAGATATCCTGTAGAGGTGGTTTGTGGGAGGTAACCTCTCTCAGCTTTCATTTGTCTGGAAATTGTTTAATCCCTCCATCATATTTAAATGATAATCGTGCTGGATACAATAATCTTGGTTTGAGGCCCTCCTGTTTCATTACGTTAAATGTATCATGCTATTCTCTTCTGGCCTGTAAGGTTTCTGTTGAGAAGTCTGATGATATTCTGATGGGTTTTCATTTGTAGGTGATCTTTTTTCTCTCCCTAGCTGCCTTTAATACTCTGTCCTTATCTTTGATCTTTGCCATTTTAATTATTATGTGTCTTGGTGCTGTCTTCTTTGGGTCCCTTGTCTTGGGAGCTCTGTGGGCTTCCATGGACTGCGAGACTAGTTCTTTCCCCAGCATGGGGAAGTTTTCAGCAATTATTTCTTCAACGACACTTTCTATCCCTTTTTCTTTCTCTTCTTCCTCTGGTACTCCTATAATGTGAATATTGTTCTGTTTGGATTGGTCACACAGTTCTCTTAATATTCTTTCATTCCTAGAGATCCTTTTATCTCTCTCTGCCTCAGCTTCTCTGTATTCCTGTTCTCTGATTTCTATTTCATTAACAGTCTCTTGTATCTCGCCCAGTCTGCTGCTAAGCCCGTCAATCACTTGTCTCATTTCTGCATTATCTTTCCTGACTTCCCTCACTTCCTCCCTCAGCTCTTGCATATTTCTCTGTAGATCCATCAGTATGGTTATGACTTTTGTTCTGAATTCTTTTTCAGGAAGAAGTGGTCACTGGTAGGTCCCATGTATGTCAGCCGGGCTCTTTAAGACTTTTAAAAAGAAAAAAAAAAGATAAAGAAAGAAAAGAGAAAAAAAAGATAGAAAAGGAGGGAAAGAAAAGAAAAGGGAAAAACAAAAAAAAAACAAAAAAAACACCTACTGGGAGTAGATTCTGTGAGGATTCTTTAGGTGGTGCTGTTGCTCCACTATTCCGCAGCTGTGGCCGTGCCGCTCCGTATGGCCCTTTGTAGCTCTGGCCAGGGCGGGAATGAATGGGAGGCTGCTGATCTTTGTGGAAAGTCTTAGTACGGCTACTGTTTCCTAGTCGCCAGCCAAGGGGTCCGAAATTCCCTAGGACTCCCAGCCTGCTGGGCTGAGTGTGCTGGGATGATCCTGCTCCTCCGCTGGGCCCCTGTCTCTTTAAGACTGCTAAAAAAGCATGCGCTTTTCTTTTGTCCCAGGGAGCCCCCTGCGAGGACCCAGGTGCATTCCCCAGCTCAGATCCTGCACCCTCTGTCTCTCCAATCTCCGATACACCGCGCAATGTGTGTCAGTGCTCCCGGTGCAGATCACCAGGGCTGGTTATTTTGCGGGCCTGTAATTCCACTCCCTCCCCGCCCTGAATCCTCTCCTCTCGCTGGTGTGCTGGGGTGGGGCAGTGCTCAGGTCCTGCCCGGTCGCGGTTCTGTATCTTACCCACCTCACGGGGTGCCAAGTCCTCTCAGGTGTAGATGCAGGCTGGGTGCTGTCCTGTATTTTCTGGTCTCTCTTTTAGGAATAGTTGTATTTGTTGTATTTTCATAAATATATATGGTTTTGGGAGGAGATTTCCACTGCTCTGCTCATGCCACCATCTTCCCGGAAGTGCAAGGTTTTTTTTATTTAGATAGTTGATAGGTGGTTGCTGGGCTCCATCCCTTTTGCCATTTTTATTCAACTTTTGTAACTTATTCTCTGCCTTAGGGACCACTCATGGATTTAAAGACAAAAGCAAATATAAAATGGTTTCACGACCAGAATAATAATACCAAACTCAAAATTAGGAGATCCCTTTACTGATTTTTCCCCTTCTATTTCATGTAGTGAGTCCAGGGGCTCATATCATGTGTTTAGAAAGATTCCTGTTTTAATATATTTGACGACATTCTAAAATTTAGAGAACATTGATGGGAGATGAATTACTACAATTTTGTTTGTGTAAAATGTGAGGACGTTGAAAGATGATGAGAGGTGACAAACTCATTGGCTTAAACTGAAAGAAAATTCTTGGCAGAATCTCTTAGTCTCCTGCCTTTTGCTCCCCCTCCTCCACCCTCCCCACCCTTTACCCCTGCTCATTGGGTCACTAGTCTGAGCCTCTTGTTTTATGGAAGAGGAAGTAAAAGACTAAAAAAATTTAGTCCCCCATGATCACACATGGCAACTTATTTGCTGCTGATTTTCTTCATGTATTTATATCTATGAAGATTATATAAAAATTAACATGAAATGAACTGAAATTTTCATATTTTGAGATATGATTCTGGTTCTCCTTCTGTAGAAGTTTTGAATTCGAATTATTAAATTATAGCTATTATGTGCTGTAACATGTAATAGCAGAGAATCCTAAATATGATATTCATAGAAAATAGGGGATATTGAAGTTATCCAACATTTATTTAATAATATGATTTATATTGCAAGAAGTGCCATTTCTGGGAAAGTTAAGCATCTTTTTATAATATGCTTTTTCTAGTAGTCATTTGTTTTATTTCTTAAATTTATGATAGTATTTGGTTCCTCTTTTATACAAATTCTCTAAACCACCTTAATATTTTCTTTTTGAGTTTTTGGGAAACCCTTTTGTGTACTAGTAAAAGCATTACACTGTGATCAGACCAGTCATGTCTCTTACCTTGTAGGGAGATTTCAGTTCTGAAAATTGTAACTGGGTTCTGTTTTGTATAAAACATAGAAAAACCTACTCTATTCACATGAGAGATTTTACAGTGGTTAAGGATTATAAGGATGAGTTATTACACTTTTAAATACATAGATATGACAATAAATGGGGTTCTTTTTATTATTTAGTCATTCATCTAATTATTGAAATTCCTACTATGTTCTAGGTACTATGATGATACAGGGTATATTGGGTATAAACATACAATTTCCACCAATGAATATATGGAGAAGAGGTTGGGAGATGGTTGAATAATCATTAATTTTGGGACGATAAATTATTGGGAAGAAACAATAAGCAATAGTTAGAATAACTATGCAAAAAGAGAAAGGCTTTCTCAACCAATACTTGAAGAATGGGAATTAGCCACTTGAAGAGCAGAGGAAAAGTGTTCTCGCAGAAAACAGCTTGTTTGAAAAACTCAGAGGGAGAAAACCTGGATGTGGTTTAGAAACTGAAAGGAGACCTTGTGGCTGGATCATAGTGGAGGACAGTGCCACTGGCAGGAGGAGGTGTTGAGGCCTAGGCTTGTGCTTGTTAATTAAGAGTTTAGATTTTACTTTCAGCACATTGGAAAGCTATTAGTGTGATCTGACTAGATTTGTGTGTTATGAATATCAGACAGAATAGACAGAGGTGGGCTGGAATAGAGACAGGGAAAAAGTTATCAAAGGACTCAGGATGGCTTATGTAGTGGCAGGGACTGATTCAAGATATATTTTGGATATACATATTTTTATATATATGTATTTGCAAGACTAAATAGCTTGTAAAACTTTGTTATGTATATATTAGATAAGGTAAAGCAAAGAAAGGTGTCAGGGTGACCTCTGGAATTCTGGATGGAAGGAATGGGATTGCCATTTATTGAGGTGTGAGGAAGATGAGGGAAGGAGGAACAGACTTGAGAGAGAAAATCCAGAGATCCCTGGGAGGTATCAGTGAGGAATATCAAGTGGGCAGTTGAGTTTTAAACCTCAGAACAGAGGTTTGGACTAGGGATGTGAGTATGTGAGCGGTTGGCTTCTAAGAAGTATTTAAATCCCTGGGAAAGGATATCATCAGCTGGGGAGAAAATGTAAAGACAAAATAGGGCCCAGAATTGAATTTTCCTTAACTTCCCATATCAAGAGGTTGGATAGGGAGGAGCCTGTAAAAGAGAATGAGAAAGAGGAACCAGAGGAGATGAGCGGGAGAGTGTGGTGTGCTCTGAATCCCCAGAGGGAAAAATGTTGACAAGAAAAGTCTTTTCACCTGGGCTGGGGCTGCTAACAGATCAGAGGAGATGAGAACGGACAAGAGTGGTTGGTCCTTTGCTTTGTCCACACGGGCTGCCCCAGTGGAGTCAGTCTGGAGCAGCTGTGGAGAAATGGGATGTAGAAGACAGTAAGGATCAACAAAAATTTTTCTGACAAGTTATGAGTGGAAAGCAGAAAAATATGGTAGTAGCTGATGGAGGATATGAGATCAAAGGAAGGCCACTTTGTTGGGAATCCCTGGCATATGACAATATTGTGGTAGAATTTTAGTCTATAGATAGTATTAAAAGACAGAGATGATTTCTGATTCATGTAACAATCCAGAGCAGGTGGGCTGTGCTCCATGAGGTCACTCAGGGACCCAGGTGGAGGCTCTGGCATCCTCCTGAACTTGAGGCCTCCATGACTGGGTCTATGGGACTGTGTCAGTCATTATTTTCTAGCCAATGGGAAAGGGAATCTAGGGCAAGTGGCCTTGTCTTTATGGAAATGACCTAAACATTGAATACATTTTCTCTGTTGTCCCATTGGTCCAGCCTTAATCACATGGACACAACTCACCGTGGTGTCAAGCTGGGTGGAATACTAGCTAACATTGAAAGTTTAATTACTGAAAGGAAGAGGGGAAAAAATGGATTCTGGGGGAGTCATTTTCTGTCACAGAATATGAACTCCTTGGGTGAGGTGGAAGGGGCGTTACAACATATTTATCTATTTCTAGACCATGAGCGGTGTTTGACTTACACTAATACTCAATACAAGTTTAGTGAATTGGCAATTAAAATTAATTCTCCCCCTTCTAAAAGGTAGAATTTGATTTAGGTTCTGAATTACACAGTGCCAGTACCTTTTCCCTTCTTCCACTGTTTTTTTTCTGTAGACTCAACACTTCCTAGTATAAGCATACAAAAGCAAATATAATATTTACTTTAAAGATTTGTTTGAAAATCTAAAATGTAATGGAAGAAGAAAGAAGAAAATTGTTAGTTTTATTTGGATCACTATCTTGTTCTGTGTTTGGTCTTCATATTTGCACATGCTTTGGGCTGCTGAGCACATGCCAAGTTGATAATGTCTTTCACTCAACAGACAGAATAGCTGGTGATTTTAAAAAGTAACTCTAAATAGAAAGAACAGATAGCATTTAGTTTAAAACATAGATTGGTATTTGTATAGTCCCTCTTCTTCAAATTATTAAACCTATTCCAATGTATACTGTGAAGATAGGAGCTAAATGGTGGCTTTACTGTGCAGTTTTATTTTGCGTGATTCTATTTTACCTTAATGAGTGTAGCATTTGCTTAAAGTATTATACCAGCCCTTTGCTTGTGATATTTTTACCATCAAATTTGAATTAGGAGGGAAATTATATGACAGCCTCTTTGTTTTTGAGATATTTACCACATACCTAAGATAAGAAATTGTGTAAATGACGTGATAACCACTGGTGTAGCATCTCTCTTGCTGCTGGGAGCAAAAAATTGCTTTAGACAGAATGCCTATGAGTAGGGGGAAAAGTAATACAGAAACTTAGTTCTTTGGATGTAATCAAGTTCAATTTCCTCATTTGACAGATGTAAAAACTGAGACAAAAAATACTTAAGTTTCTTGACCAGGAAACTATTAGAAGATGGTGGTTATGCTTTAGAAGGTCTTTCTGAGGATGTAAGAGCAAATTATCATGCATTAAGATCTGTTGGTAGAGTTCTTTATGAGATACCAGACAGAAAAACTCCTCTTTGACAGAAATGCCTTGGCCAGGGCTTGTCTAGCATAGGGCAGAGGAAGCCTGTGTTGCAGTCGTCATTGCTAATGCAAAAGGGGATACCAGAGTTAGGAGAAATTGAGGAAAGGCATTTGTTCATGGAAGGATAGATTCAGGGGTTTGGAGAGGCAGAGCAGGGCCCCTGTGCATAGATAAGAGGAAAGGGAATGAGAAAAAATATTTGCTTCCATTATTAGATCATCCATCCCGGAGATTAAAATACATATCCAGCTGATGTAGCAAACTCATTTTTCTGATATCAAATGTATGTAAGTTATGTAATAATTAGGATATTGATGTCATTTTAATCATCTGTGACAAAATTCTAATAGGAATAAAACCTGTGATATTACAGATCAACTTTCACTTCTAGTTAAATATTAATTTTGACCCATTCAGGGCACCCGTCTTTGGGGTAATTTAATGAGTCGTCTGTTAGGTGTGTGTCCCTGGATGGTGCTCTGCTTGGTCGCTTCTCCCATCCTTTTATATCGTGGTTCTCTGCAGCCTTTCTGCGTAACATCCTAGCTTTCTTGCCTAGGGAAGGTAATTGCACTGAGTGATGGCACCTTCCGTTGTGTTTGCTTGCAGAACAATCAACCATGACGACTGAATCCGGTTCAGACTCGGAATCCAAACCGGAGCAGGAGGCCGAGCCCCAGGAGGCGGCGGGCCCGCAGGGGCGCACGGGGGCGCAGCCGGGGCCGGGGCCAGAGCCGGAGGGCGAGGAGCAGCGACAGGCCCTGGAGCAGTTCGAGGGCGCGGCGGCGCACAGCACCCCCGTCAGGAAGGAGGTGAGCCGCCACCGTGCGCCAGAAGCCAATTAAAGCATGTTTACCAGGCTTCCCCAGGGTCTGCTCTAACCTTGGTCTGTATCTCTGGAGGGAACTATGAGGGGTCACAGCTTCACCCCTTCTGGCCTGGCAGATGAAAATTTATGCTGTTTTAAGGCTGTCAGTGAATGACATTCCAGTCTTGCTTGGTAACTCCTTCATTTGATTAAAGCACTTGAACTCAGGGAAATCTGGACTGCAGGTTATCGATTTTATCTGGGTTTGCAGGAAGAATAGATACCACACTTCTGGCTTTAATTATGCTCCTTATTTTTCTTCAAGCTTAGATGTTCAAGCTATTTTGATATTTCCTAGCGGTCCCCCCGACCCTAATGTGGCCAGCTGCTTTTAGTGGATATTCAAGTGGGTCTCTTTCCCTCTTCTACATGTTTATTTTCAACTCGATTTCCTAGATGTGCTTAAGTTCTCACGTGCAGGGCAATACTTACTTTTAAAGTTTTCATACAAAATACAAAGTGTGCTGTCTACCTGAGTCTTGAATGAATCCATATTTAAAACTTCAAACCTGGAATTAACATGTTTTAGAGGACCAACTCATGTGGTAAGGAAATCTAGGAGTCCCTGCAAATGACTGACCTTTTACAGGGTGGAAGCGTATGGGTTGAGCTAGAAATTCTAGAAGATGTTGAGAGAAGAGCTAAGAAATCAGCAAGTTAGTCAAATTCTTTGGAAGGCACTACACATTATTATAACACTAAATTGTGTTTACAAGCTGATTATTTTATTTCCTTTCCAATGGCATTTAAGTTCTGCTTTTAATCAGTATTAAGAATAGTATTTATTTTCTTGCCCTATAAATAGACTCAGCTCTGTCTGATCTACTCCCTTTTGTGATGGGCAGCTGGGGTTCATTCTTCCAACCTGTTAAACCAAATCTAAGTTGTTGTCATCATGGTTTTGGTCTTTTCTTTTTTCGGGGATGTGATGATTTTAGTCTTTTGTAAATCTTCAGAAATTTAGCACTACTAGACTGGATTTTTCTCCACTCTTCCCTCTTAACTCTGAAATGAAATAAACATTAAACATGAAAGTGGGGGATAAATGTAGACAGGGATAAGTTTCTATACCCAGACGTGACTATGGTACACTTTATCTTCTGTAGTCAGACATTTGACACAAAACAGGAAAAATGATACTAAGCCCTTAGAGGGAAAGATGACTGCCTGCAAAATCGAGAGAGCTCAGTTGGTCTTGTCTCTTCGCCTGGTTACTTCAGTAATCTTGAAAATCTCATTCAAGTTCTCTTAGCCTTACCGTCCTCATTTACAAAATGAAAGATCAGAAAAGGTAATTTTCTAAGATTCTTCCACTAAAATTCTTTGAAGCATACTAGGAAGTCCAAGTTAGTTTGAGGTAAAACGAAGTACATTTTGGTATTTAGTGATGATTACAACATGGGCTTTCGTTGGAGTTGAATTCCAGTTTATTAGTTTTGCGACCTTGAGAATGTGTGTCAAGATTGTACCATGGGCCTCTTTCCCCTCCTGTGTACATGAGGGTGATGATAGCTGCCTCCTAGGGCTATTAGGGGATTAAATGAAATAGGGATTTACTAAAATGGTTAACAGTGGTATTTTTTAATTGTAGTGCATTATATGACTACAGTTGCCATTTGAGGTACTTGGCCTGCTCTTCCAGAGCTGTTAAGTTTTAAAAATGTGCGTTAAGAGCCTCAATGGTGGATTCCTGTTCTAAATGTTCCGGAAATGACACCTCCCTTTGAACACTGGTGGTTTCAGATGCCTCCTGAGTTGACACAGAAGGAACCCACAAAGCTATTTCTCGTACAGATACTTTTATTTTAGTAGAGGAAAAATGAAATTTCATCTTCCCTAATACATAGAAAAAGTTGATTCCAGGTAAAATTTAAATAAAAATGTAGCTTCTGTTGGCTTTGCCTGTAATGAGATGAAAATGTGAATTAAAAGTATAAAAGTCTTATGTCAATTATAAAACACTTAACAAAATATATGTTATGGTTATTGATATAAAATTCCAAGGTTACCAGATGTCTTTAATTACCTTAAGGCCAAAAACTTACTATTTAATTATTTGGTATGAAAAGACTAAAAGTCAGAAAAAATCAAACCAAATTGCCAGAGTTGGTTCTCTTTTATTTACTTATTTTAGCTGAATCTTCCCTTCTCAACTATTTTGGCCTTTGAAGTTGGTTATTCAGGTTTTCTTTGGTTTCTTTGCTCAGCACATTGGTGTTTCTTTATTCTTACAAACTTCTCCAAGACTTTGCCTTGAATTCCCAGTCAAGATAGTAGAGCAAAGGACTGTATTTCTAATTTTCTGGATGGAAAACAAGCTGGAAAATACCATTGTCAGACCAGAAATCTATACCTAAAATCCAAAATAAATGTAGTGAAAAGTAACATAGTGATTATATTAATGTTGTAAAATTGTGGAGGGTAGTAAAAAGAAAAGTTGGTATTTAGGTGATGATTACAACATGGGCTTTCGTTGGAGTTGAATTCCAGTTTCGTTGGAGTTGAATTACAGATAAACTGTAAATACTGCTGTCTCCCCTGAAGGTTTCAGCCCGGGCAAGTTCACCATGGATTCAGTGACAGCAGAAGGTTGGGGGTAAAAAGGAGTTCACAAAAAGCCTTATTCTCACAGCAGTAGGATGAATGCTAGAATCTGGTCCGCCTCTGTCTCTGCCCCCGGCTCAGCCTCTGTCCCAAGCTCTGCCCTGGCTTCCAGGCTCTGCTCTCCTCTCCCCTGCTCCCTCTGCCCTTAGCACTAGGCAGGACTCTTCTTAGAGCAGCATCTGCGGTAGAGGCTTATTGCCAATGGGTATGCAAGTATGCACCTGCACAGTAGGCTAAGTATTACCTCATCACACGCACACAGTGGGTACCAGGTGAGGATCCTGGCCATGGAACTTCCGTTTTCCCTACAATTGCATTTCCTCTAAAGCCAAGGATGATAGCATGTTGAGAGAGGAAATGTCATGCTTATTCAAGGGGCCTGCACTGAATTTTGGAACATACCTTTCTTTGAACTGTTATTGCATATTTGCAGACCAGTGGAAACAGAAATCCGGCCCATGAGTTCAATTTGCACTAATACCATGGATGGTTATTTAATAGAAGAGGGGTTAAAAAGAGCAGTTTTCGGCAGCAGTTCACAGAGATTGCCAAGTAGATGGATTCAAGGTAGAATGTGATGGCTACATGGGACTTCCTCTCCACATTTGAGTCTACCCTGGACTAGACTGTTGTGATTTGAAAGCAGATTAAAGCTTTTGGACAGATTTGATCTGCTCTTATACTGGCTCATTACAAAGAGGAGAAGCAGATTTAGGGGATTACTTTGTGATGAATTTCAGTGCTGTTGGCTTCATTGAATTGATTGAGAGCTAAATTTTACCCATTATAAAACTACTGAGAAGATTAATACTTAAAGCTCTCTAGATTTTAAAGTTCATAAGATACCTTGTATGTATATGGGGTGGTTATGGGTCAGGGAATATAGAAGGGTACATCCAGTAAGTGAAGAAAATAGAGTATATCAGGTAAAATCTGAGTGATTTATTTTAAAGACCTGTACTATCTAAGCCCTTTTCAAAAGTCAATTCATTGGTATCCTCCTTTGCTTAGTGAGCTCAATGGCATTTGCTAACTCAATGCTTCTAAACTGAATCCTTGAGTCACACTGGAATAAGGCCTATCGGTACATTTAAATAGCAAAAATTACTTAGGTGAGACTGTTATTAGCATTATAAATATCCTAAATACACACACACACACACACACACACACACACACACACACACACACACACACACACACCCATCCCCAGTATCCTAATTCAGACATCTCTCATCCTCTAGGAAATAGGAAAGCCTGTTTCTAAAGTGTTCTGTTATTGCCTGAGCAATGCAATATTTATTTCCTGTCTTGCAGTGAAAACTGTCCATTGTTTGTTCTTTCCAGGTCACCGACAAGGATCAGGAGTTTGCTGCTGGAGCTGTGAAACAGCTTGAGTATCAGCAATTTGAAGACGATAAACTTTCTCAGAAATCATCTAGCAGTAAACTATCTCGGTCCCCATTAAAGATTGTCAAAAAGCCCAAAAGCATGCAGTGCAAAGTGATACTTCTGGATGGATCAGAATATACCTGTGATGTGGAGGTGAGTGTATGTTTTAGAACTTTTTTCTTCCAGTTATTGAGAACTGGAGAGTGTTGGTATAAACATACAAGGTGCTTCTTTATTTTTTCAGAACTCTGGAAAATTACTCATACCAAGTTTCTATATACAAAATTATTTCTGATGTCCCTAACAGGATAAAATTACTAAAAATACACTGTCCCCAAAGTGTTACATTCAAAAGAAAAATTTTGGAGAAAATGAAATCAAATTTTCTTTAATATCCTGAACTATGAGCTGTCATTTAAATGAATTTTACCTTTTCTATTTGAGTAATTTATGACCATGTCAATTGTTAATTGGTAGAAACTTGTAAATTTTTATACATGGGAGCAGTAGGGTCATTTGAACTGTGAATGTACTTTTCTTGCTTAGAGAACAAGTAATTTTTAAAATGCACCTTGTGGTGGGCATTGCAGTTTGAAAGTACAAGGGTATACTGCTCTTTGTTCTTTTTGTAAAGAAAACTAAAATTCTTTAGAGAAAAGGCAGTTGAATGACTTTTGTCAGAGATGTTTAGCCAGACCAAGTGAACAGATGAGCCCAGTACAGCCTGTCCATAGCCATGGGATGGATGATTGTTGAGTCCTCTGTGGTATCAAGAATACATTCACGGCATGAATTCAGGCTGTAGGAAGATCTCTGCAGCATCGTCTCCCTGTAACTGGAAAGGAACAGCTTGCTCTTTGAGCAAGGTGATTCAGTTTCATATTTAACATTCTCATTCAAAGACCTTGTTCCTCCCGCCTCTAGCACCCTGCCCTTTGTCATTCGTAGCACCACACCCCCGCACCCAGTCCCTCCCAGCACGTGCTTGCACAGTTCACCTCTCCCACTGGCTTTGCTTAGAGCCTCTCCCAGGCACCACAGGCAGTGTACATCTGTGCGTCCTCAAGCATTCCTGTTGTTCTTCCCTCCAGCCTCAGCCACACCAGTGTGACTGCCCATGTCCCACAGTTATCTCTGCTTTCTCTGTTTACAACTCCTGTTTCATTGCTGTTATATTTTGCATAATACACTCATACCCTGTGCTTTCCTTGGAACAGAAGATACAAATCCATTTCATATTGATAATGTCATTTAGGATGGGGATGGGGTTGGGTGACTAAATTATTAGATTACACAAGCATAGGAAAACATTCGTTTTAAATAAACTTAGATCAAAAGTTTAGTCTATCATATTGATTTATAGAATTTTTGTCATCCTATTACTTGACAAATATTGATGGATTACTGCAGAAGGTTAAATACATGTTCCAAGGGCTCTACCTAAGGTTTGCCATGTACATACCCATTTCTTACATTTTACTGGCTCTGATTTAGGCTAATTTCTTAGCCCGAAGTGTTCAATTATTGATTTAGATGGTTATTCTGGAAATCCAATAATGTACTCCTACCTGGATGTCATTATGAAGCTTAAAGAACTTTTGTAAAACTTGAGAGAGATTGTATTTTTCTAGTGTGGACCCACTTTCTGGAAAAAATTTATATAAGAGAAGCTTTTTCCCTTATCTTTGAGAAGAGTCCTTCTATTGATTGAATTTACATAATGTAATAAATATGGTTACCTGGAAGTCCTCCAGTCATGGCTACCAGAATTTTCTAAGGAAGAGTCTAGAAGAAAGTTTATAGGGTTTCATGTGGGGAGAATAAATACCTCATGGCTGACCGAACATATAATGTTGATCATTTAATCATTTTATATCCCATGCTTCAAATTCATTATAGATAATCAGTGCTTTTTGAGTGCAGAATATTCTGATTAACTTTGGATACATTTAGTTTTGGTTTTAATGTCACTGTGAACATTTTGAGTGGCACGGCACTGTTGGCTTTATGATATTTTATTTTTTATATATTTGACAGATTCTTAAGAGTAACTTTTTTCTGGGACATGAAAACCTTGGCTAACATAATATTTTCAGTTTTACAACAGACATTGGTAGTAGAAAAAAATATGGTCATTACTGATATCCTTGTGAAGAAAATGGAGAAATTTGGATGGTAAAGCGAATCGGATTTATTTGTAGCTGACTAGCTAGATAAGACAAATGGTCAGTGACATGGTTCCCAAGGTAGCAAGGAAATGCTAGTTGAAATAGCATATTCAAAATATCTCTTGTTTTTAGATACAAACTATGGAAAGTGAAGGTTGGCTGGCAAAGTGCGCAGGGTGTAATTATCAACAGAGCTTGAAAAACATTGATTGCCCTAGGGAAGATATCCTTCAATTTTTGCTCTCTTCTAAGCTGAGTTTATATCAAAATCTTGGATGAAGGCACACACAATGGAACAGCTAAACCATTTTTTTAAAATGATACAGAGCTTTACAGTGACTAAAAGCTTGTATGTCAGGATGCAAGTTTCTTGTGAAGTGGACAGTGTGGCACATTGAAGCAAAGAAAAGTAGCGAGATAACAGCAGGAATAGAGGTAAAGCTTCCCTTAATTGTTTAAGGATCAAGTGCAAAATAGAGATGGGCCTGGAGGAAGGGAGCAGTCAGACTTAATAACAATTATGGTGTAACTTATCTTCTGGTTTAAGGTGATCACAAACCCAACACAACTAAAAAGGCGGTGCGGCTGTCAGAAAGTTCATGCATCACAGGCTGCTTCTGGGGAAGTGTAGTGTTTGGCTTACCAAAGTCGGGGTCACCCCATTCCCCGGCTGGAGAGATCCTGTTGCAATGTCTTTTAGTTCACATATGCTACCCATGCTCTGGAACCACCTGGCGTGTGTGAAAATGGTCTTGTCCACTTGTAAACTGTGTGATTTCAAGGAACTTCCTAAACTTTCTGAACCTCAGTTTCCTCAAAAAGGCATTATTGAGAAGATTAATTAATTTGAACACTTTCTGGGATGTGACATATCCTTGATAAATGGTAGCTATTTAATAATGATAACAAGAACTATGAGCTCTGCTTTGAGCTTATTCAGCAGAGTCATAGGATAGCGAGTGGCATGGAAACCTTTCCATGAGGAATGACTGAAGGAATAGAAGGTGTTGAATATGGAAGAAACTAAAATTTGGAAAAGATGGCATAGTTATTCAGTTACTTGGAAAAGTTGGTTTTGAATGTCTGTCATAACTTTTTTTTAATGTATAGAACATAAAGCTAAGGCAGAAGTCAGATTGTTAAATAAACAGATAATGTTTTAAATTATTGTCATTGACCTTGTGATGAATATGCTCTGCCATTAAGATTCCAGCAGAAACTGTAGGTACATTTATGGAAACCAACAGTTCTTCAGAAACAGTCTCAGACCAGATGACTTCCTACTCTAAGATTTATGGAGAGAAGAAACACACAAACATCTGAATTGAAAAAGCAGAATTGCTTCCCTAATCTCTGTCCCCGACACATGCAGCTGTAGGTGAATTGGGAACAGAACTCAGGAGACAGTAACAGGTGTTACTTTTTTTGCATTTAATAAGGCATCAAAAAAGACAGTTTATTTTGATGAAATCTCGATGCCTAGATGTTTTCCCCATGGTTTATTTAATGCCTTCATTATTTCACCATCAAAATCAACAAGGTTCAACTCTGCTAGGACGTTATGAGCATTTATAGTCACCTGTAAAGGACCCCCTGCCAACACACACACACACACACACACACACACACATTTTGGAATAGTACAACCCAGTTCTCTTTTCTTTTGAAACCAAAAGGTAGCATTTCCCCTTTCACAGAAGCGCTACAGTGGGAGGGAGCTGGTGACCCGGAAAAGCAAGAAGTAAGGATTGGTTGATTGCTCTCTGAGAGCAGTGATTGAACACTGGCGTCTCCAGTTCCTGCCTCCCAGTGTTGTGAAGGGAGCCTTTCCAGTTGTGCTGGGCTTTGTCAGCTTCCTCCTGGCAGGAGGCTTTGATTCATGGCAGCAGTCAATGTTTCCCCATTTAATTTTCCCTCAATTTTTTCACTCTTGGTCTTGATTATCGAAAATATCTTACTATAATAAGAAAAGAACTTCTTATAAGCAACTTATATATGTTTGGGAAATGTTTATACACTGTCAGACTTTCACAGATGCCAACAAAGTCACAGACACCGTCATTCCTGTATTTTTACGAAATTGTTAGGGAATACAGCCAACTTTTTCAGGCAGTTTGCTAATGTCGTTGCTATTTATTTCTTGAACATAAATTTCAAGAGAGAAAATAAGTAAAAATAATACCCAGCCACACACAGTGGAGGAAATACTGCTCATCACATTTATTTTCCATGAACACGGACTCATTTGAGCCTGACTGATGGACATATGATGTATTATTTCCTTATGACCATCCAGTTGGAAATGTCTCTCTTATTTGGGCACCATTCTAATCTGTTCTGACTTGGTTTTTTGTACATATCATGCTTCTGTTTCTTATACTTCACTTTCTTGGCTGGAAAAGCAAATTCAGTGTCTGAATTTTCCAGTGTCTATAGGTTCTATGATTAAAATACCTCCCAATGCCTTTGGAAGTTCTTGACAGGAAACAGAATTGCCATAATCCGGAAAGTAAATTAGAGCACCTATTGCCTTTCAAAAATTACAAGAAATAATAATTAATTGTAAAAAAACAAAAAATAAGGATTTTTTTCAAACCAGTATAAATATTGGTCATTCAATAAGTACATAAGTCACAGTTTTTGATTCTGTGTAATTGTATAAATTCTGATGTAACCTCTCTATGGGTCTCTGCTTAACTGAACGTCTTACCATCTCATACCATCTGTCATGTGCTGTAAGCAAATGTCCCAGTCTAGCAACGGCAATCTCCCTTCTTGAAGGCGATGCCCCAGGGGCTCCTGAAGATACAAGGGCTTTCAGTAACGTGGTGTCCTTGGGTGATGCCTCTTCAGTGCAGCTATAAGAATGGTTACATATAAGGACTGTGAATACACACCTTCTCTTTTACCTGACTTAGTTAACATTAAATCTTCCCAAGGTGCTCAGATTTGTCCTCATTAAGATTTAGTTGAGAAGAACAAACTCTTACAAAGTTGCTAGATCTTTTTTACTGGTTTTTATTTTTAAAAAATAATAAGCTCTAATCCTCTATCATAAGTGTAGGCACAGGCTATTAAACACTCTAAACAATATTAAAGTTAAAACTGCACATGTGAGCACCTATGTGAAGAGATATAAGCAGTAACCCTTTGGTGTGTAACCATCCTGTAGGTGGTGTGAGTTTTGGAACCTGAGTGGGTGACTGATGCTGTATTAAAGATAAAAATCACAGAGGAATTCTTTTTGCTTTTCCTTCCGATTGTCACATGGTGTGAAGGCATGACAGGAAATTGGTTTTCCAAATGCTAATATTCTAACATGGCAAAGCCAACACCCAGGTTTGCTCTTTCCCAGGGCTGCTGCCCTGATTCTTCTTGCTCGCATTGTGTTTCTGAGACCTCTTTGTGTTGCTGGTTTGATGAGATGCGTGCAGGCAGAGGATTCATAAGCAAAGCGCTCTCCAGGATGTGCTCTGTCTTACCCGGCCCAAAGAGCAGGGTCTTATTTATCTCTGTACTTAGTAGTACAGAGGGGTTGATTTTCACCTGTTTGTTTAATGAAGGAAGCAACCTTCCAGGTTTAAAAATAATTCAAGTTCTCTAGTGCTCACCATCCTTTGATTAAAATTTCATGCTATACTTTATATTTTTATATCTAGGTTACTTGCTTAATATTTGCCTCTTTCAGAATCTCCCCCAACTTTATCTCTGAGTTTTCATTTATAATCTGGAAAAAATCTTTTTCTTTCCTCTGGCCTTATTGTTGCAGCTCCTCGGGAGATGGTGAGTCGGCCACTGACATCTTTCCCTGGGCTCCAGGAGAGAGTCCTGCTCTCTTGGCTGCTTGTCTAGAGATAATTAGCCTTAGCATCCCTAGGTTTAGGCTTAACTTGAGGTTTGGGGAAAGACCACATAAAGAAAGGAATACATATTATTCCAGGTGCCATTCTTAGGTTGGACAGACTGAAGGCTTGTTCCCGAGTCCCTAATCCGCGTCATCCTGCCTGGCCCCCATTCCACTGCCACCTGCTGGGTGCCAGCTCACACCCACTATAATGCAGTTGTAGCCCCAGAAGCAAAGAAAGTGCTTCCCTGCTTTAGTCCACAGCATTCATCATTTCCCCGCTCAGAAGAATTCCCCAGTATGGTGGACACAGTCCCTTGTGTGGAGACCACAGCCTCCCAGTGACACGGGTTCAGCTGGCCTCCGGGGCCCAGGACAGGAGTGTCTGCTGCCAGTGAGCTTCTCCAGCCTGCCTCCCAGATGTGGACCTATACTACAGCTTCGAAAAATCATTTATGCTGTTGTCTCTGTCAGACACCATATTAAAATCTTTGTATTTTCTAGAATACATTGATTGATTTGTACGTAACAGGCACAGATATTTTTTTAACAAGGGAGTGAATCATTTGAGTTTTAATTATTATTGGTCTGAAAACTTATTCTTTTTTCTTGTTTATAGTATCAGTTCATAGAACTAACACCACACTGTGTGCAAAAGATGCTAAGGAGTTTTACCAATTTTGCAGAGGTTATAGTAAAAAATATTTCTTGAGGGCCTATTATGTTCCAGGCATGGAAAATGAAATAAGTCAAAGTTTTCAAACTTAGACAGAGGAATGTCATACTCAGACAGTCACACAGTCTCAGACCTGGAAGGGACATTGGAAATAACTGTCTCGTACCTTGTTTCATTGATGAGGAAATAGGCCCAGAGCAGTTAATGGTGTGCCCGAGAACACACAGCCTAGAAAAGGCAGAGAAGGGCTAGAACCCAGATCTCCTGCCCTCTGCTCCAGGACTCTTTACTAAACATATCAAAATATCCAAAGTCTGTAGCAGCAGAAGGAACAAACTGAAATACAGTACAAATGCCCCTTGAACAACATAGGGCCAACCCCCAGGACAATAGAAAATCCACATGTAACTTTGACTTACAAAATCTTGACCACCAATAGGCTAATGTTGCCCAGAAGCCTTACTGGTAACATAAAACAGTCAACTAACACATACTGTACATATGCATTATATACTGTATTCTTACTATAAAGTAAGCTAGAGAAAATAAATGCTTTTTCAAACTGTTGCAAATCTCCAAAAGGTTTTCCAATGTATCTATTGGAAACAAATTCTATGTATGAGTGGGTCCATGCAGTTCAAATCCATGTTGTTCAAGGGTCAGCTGCATTCACCTCCAGCATGGGCTTAAAAAATATTAGAAAGAAAAGGAGAAAGATCTGCTTTTCAAATCATTTGATAATACATTTGTTAGGCTCTTGAATATCTATAGTTTTTTTGTAATTCTGTAAGCATTTGACATGAAATTGATCAATTTTTCTAAATTTCGAAGTTAGTTATGTGTGCAGTTTTTGGTTGATTGGAAGGCAGTGAGACTGTGCAAAGTCTGTCTCTTCTCTTTATTCTCTCGACTGATTTCCCTGTCCCTTCTCCAGCCTCCCTTACTTCTCTCTCCTCCTCCTCTGGTGGCAGGACGGCTTTGAAACCTCCTTGAAGCCCATCTGCAGTAGACACTCTGAAAGGTCTCTTCTTTTAATCAACTTACTGAACTGGGGATCCTAGCCCTCTCTTCTGGAGAGAAACTGTTTTCACAATACAGTGATTTTTGTTTCAGTTTTCCTGTTCAATTGTCTGTTCATTTCATAATTATAGCATTTCCCCCATGAAAGACAGGCTATAATTTTCAAGATGATAGCTCATCTTCCCTTAGTTAGCATGTAAATTGAGGCCTTCCTTTTCATGGAAGTACTCTTGGTCCTCGAGGACGTTTAGGAAGGAGGCAGACTACTGGTATTATCCACAAGAATAGAAAATCTTTTCATAGATGTATAATAACCTGGGAAGATTCCTACATGGTGGGTAGCCTCTTGAATTTAATACCACTTTCTGATTTCCTTCAGTTTCAGAGGCAGGTGTCTTTTGACCTTGTCTCCAAATTCTGAGGTCTAAGAACAGCATCTGTGACCCTTTTTTGAATTCAGAGTTGAAATCTGGGAGAACCACAGGTTCTCAGAGTTGGAGGAGAAGATGAACTCAATCCTCAGCCCTCAAAATGTGTGTGATGAGTGTGCTTGTGTGTGTGTGTGTGAATTCCAACAAAATATAGAAACAGGTCAGGGAAGAAGAGTACAGTACGATACCAAGGCCCTGTTGGTAAAATGGGGTAAGATGTTTACAAAGAGCTGGCTTTGGTGTGCTGACATACACACATTGGCTGATTGAGCCTAACAAGGCAGCATACAGTCGGGCAGTAATTAGTGTCAGGTCCTGGCTGGCACACATGCCTTAGGGTCCAGGGTCCGATTGGCATGGGAAGAGAGGGGATTGTGGTGCTCTTAGTTGTAAAGCATTTATAATTTAAAGGGAGATACTAAACTGCATTTATGAGTGAATACCTTTTCTGGTTTTTACTATTCGTATGATCTTGTTAATTTTTATAACAGAAGAGGAAGGGGAAATATCTCATAGTAATATTTCAGTTCAGGTATGTTTGCTGTTTGGATATGGCAATTAAATAATTCAGTAGGAGATGGGAAAAGTGATAAAATAGAGGAAAAATCTCTGCTAAAATGTTACAAAGTGATTTTGAATAGCTTCCTTTCCTTTTTTTTGGTTGATAACACATATGCCATGGTAAATTTTTACTGGTTATAAATCAATAAATTACTGCAGTCAGCTTTGGCACTGATTTGAAGGCAAGTAGTGTATTTAGCTTTGAATGCAAGCTTCATGTCGGGCTATCAATATGTGAGAAAGATATTAACCATTTTTGCCAAGGTTTTGTATTTTTCTTACATTTCCTAATTCTCAAGGTTTCTGTATCAGACAGACATGCTCAGAGTATCTAGTACAAGTTGCTCCAATAAATAGAGGGCCATTTAAAAATTCTAAATTAAATTAAAAATTAGATTCTGCTTTGACACATTTTAACTCTCTTAAATAGCCAGGGACTTCTGCTAAGAAACACCCCATCAGTTTTTATGCTGCTCTACTCAAAATATTAGAGTTCATTAAAGACAGAATAGTAGAAATGTTGAACTGTAATTTTACTTTGATTCCATTCACCAATAGTGGAACCAGCAGTTAGTATTTCAATTAAAAGGATCACTCATACCTAGACTTTAAAAAATGTGTTAATGAAACTCATAATGTAAAGATACCCTAATATCTGAATATCTATGGGGGTATCATCAGTCAAATCAGACTGGAGGATTGTTGTACAGTAGATGGGATTTTTCAGTTGACTCCGTAAAGAACTGAATTTTGAGCTTCAAAGTATTTGTGGGAGGCAACATGTCATAGTAGCCAGGGTGGCATCTTGGCTTTGCCATTTGTTGTAAATTATTCATCCCCTGAAGTCATCAGTTTTCTCATCTGCAAACCAGAACTCACAGAGTTGCCGTGAGGGGTAGAAAGAGGGAATGGTAAATGTTTACAGGTGCCAGGGACCCACTGGGCCAAGGATGACTGACAAACTTGGAAGTTTCTCTAACTTTATACAACTTCCACCACATAAAATATAATGTATAGCCTTCTAGGCCTTGTCTGTAAGAATATAAATAAAATACAGAGTGGTGGTCCATTAACAAAAATGTGGGATCATAGTCCCCATACTGTTTAGAGATTTGCTTTTGTCCTTCAATAGGTGAATGGATAAATAAAACTGTGGTACAACCTAGACAATGGAATATTATTCAGCACCAAAAAGAAATAAGCTACTAAGCCATGAAAAGACATGGAGGAACCTTAAATACATATTACCAAGTGAGAGAAGCCAACCTATATATGTATGGTCCCAACTATATTATGAGATTCTGGAAAAGACAGAACTATGAGATAGTAAAAACTATAGATCAACCATCAGTGGTTGGCAGGGGATGGGCGAGGAGCGAGGGATCAATAAGCAGAGCACAGAGGAGTTTTAGGGCAGTGAAAGCACTCTGTAAGATACTGTAATTGGGGATACATGTCACTGTACAGTTATCCTAACCTACTGTAACCTATGGACTCTAAGTGATTACGATGTTTCAGTGTAGGTTCATTAGTGGTAACAGATGTCCCACTCTGGCTGTGCATGTTGGGGGCAGGCAATGAATGTATGGATCATCTCTGGATGTTCCCCTCAATTTTGCTGTGAACCAAAAATTGCTCTAAAAAAATTCAGTATTAACAACAACAGAACCACAGGATATAGTCCATACTGTTTAGACATTTGCTTGTATCACCTAACAGTATATTAGACACTGGTAAGTGTTACTTAAATTTGAGTGAATTTCATCTTTATTCTCCATTTCTAGTTTGTTTTTTTAACCTGGAAAGAATACTATCAGTGTTTTCACATCAGCTAATCATTCATTGGCCACTTTGGAAATGCTGAACAATTGTATTAAATATGAACAGGAAGTAACTGCTTGTGTTTATGATTTTTTTTAAAAAAGCATTAATCTAGAAGCTTGTTAGGACTGAGAAACTGACCTGGAAAATAGGAAACTTGCTTTTACTCACACTGCCCAGCTGGAACCTGCTGAGATTAGACAGAGGAAGCAGCTAGGGTAATACCACTTTTGTGTCAGAAATCAGTAGGTGTTTAACAAGCCTGAATATGTTCTGAAAATAATTATACACACTCCATTTCTGGCTTTTAGTGCTAGTCTCTTATCCTGAACTGCCTCACATTTTATGGTGAACGAGGAGGTAGTGTTCCTTGGCTTCAATAATGAACTCCCTCAAATCATGTCGGAAAGTCTGTTATAGGAGGGGCCTGCTGACGTCACTCGGCTCTTCATCTTTAAACCCTTCTGAGGCTGGCACAAAGCACTTTCTAGGTCCACTATGCCTGGACTCACTGTATGTCCTGATTTCTCACCTAGTAACTCTGAGTTAAAAATCAGGTCATACCCTATTTGTTGTTCTGTAACAAGAATAGGATGTAGGAGTCTTTTTTTTATTTTTGCCTCATCATATTAGGAATTCTGAAGTATGCTGGGTTTTGACAGAATAACTAGGGACACTGGAGAAGCAGCCAGGAAGAAGGAAAGAGATGGAAATCTGCCCCACTCACTTCCTTTTCATGTTGGGACTGACCGGTCCCCTACTACTGTAGAGAACTTTCTCTCTTGCTTGAAGATTTGAGAGTGGCTGCCCAGACATGTGTCCTGGATTATTCTTTCTCTTCGAGGATCTAGGTTTTGAAATAGGGCTGATGTATAGAAAGCAAAACTGCATATCTTTAGGTATTTGTAAATACCTCCTTGGGAGTAAAGATTCCTCAATTGTGGTTCATGTTGTTAAAAATGGTGGCATGTGTCCAATCACTATTTGGAAGGTAGATATTAATTATTAGAGAATGTTGGCTGACTGTCCCTGCAGTGCTATTTAAGACACCTAAAGTCAAGTGACATTCACATATTTTGTTTTTAAATTCCCAGAATAATTCTAATAATACTCAGGATATTTACATACTTCTGTTTCAAATAAGGGCAGATAAAGAGATAGAAAATCAAGTATATTTGAAATATCAGGGGTAGATAATTCAGGTGAAGCTGGAAAGGAAGGCCAAGTACCTGTCAGGAAGGATGGGTTTGATGTGCTAGCAAAGTTGAGTATTGTTTAGGTGTTTGGATTTTCTATTGCTGTGTAACAATTTGTGATTTACTATAAATGTAGTGACTTAAAACAACACATTTTTATCATCTCACATTTTTTTGGCTGGTCCTCTGCTCTGGGTCTCATAAAGCAGAAATTAAGGTGTTCACTGATTACAGGCCCATCTGGAGGCTGTACTAGGAAAAGATCCACCCTCCCTTCCTTCAGTCTTTGGCAGAATTCATTTCCCCTGGTTGTAGGACTGAGGTCCCCACTGTCTTGCTGGCTGTCAGCCAGGGACCACTCTTGCAGGTGCCCCCCACATCTAAGCAGACAAACTCCCTCACCTTGAACTCTTCTACTTTGGAATCTCTCTTTACCTTCCCTTGTTACCAGAAGAAAACTCTGCTTTTAAGGGCTTACATGATTAGGTCAGGACCTCCCAGATAATGTTCCCACCTGAAAGTCATCTGTGTCATGTAGTATAAATAATCATGGGAATAAGATCCACTCTATCTACTGTCCCTGGCATTATGCAGGTGTATAATGGGGGTATGTACCAGGGGGCAGGAATCTTGGGGTCATTTTATAGTTCTTCCTATCACAATAAGTGGTGGGATTTCTGAGGGGCTTTACATAGGAGAGCTATTTGGCCATTTGTGTTTTTAAACATACTTCTAGTAAATAGTAACTGAAGAGGAAAAGACTTGAAACAGAAACACTAGTCAGCTCTGTTACAATGAACCGAGCAAGAGATGCTGAGGACCAACACCAAGACAGTGGCAGTGACACCAGGGGAGAGAGCAGACTTTAAAGAACTATCCTGAAAACAAGCGGACTTGATATATTGGATGTGTGTGTGTTGGGGGGGGGGGTATGACAAGACAGAAACTGATAATGACTTCCAAATTTCTAGATGGAGTGGCTACAATAGACACATGTAGAATACAAGAAGAAAAGTTGATAGGAGAAAGTAACAAACTTCATCCAAACCTGTAGAATTTAAAGTGCCTGGAACATGAAAGTAGCAGTCTACTATTGCAAGTGGATATGTCGATCAGCATTTGTAAGAGAGGCCAGGCCGATAGACTTTGCAGGAGCCATTATCTTTTATACTTATTAATTTTAGGAGTGTGCAGATAGTGAATAAGTAAGAAAAAAAGAGTGTTTAATGGCAGAGCCCTGGGGAATGCTAACATTTAAAGTTGGGTGTAGGGAGCGCTTTGTCAAATCTTCCCTCCTCTCCACCCTCAAGTTCTTCTGTTCACCCACCCCTGGCCCTTTTGGCCGTCCCCTCAGCCTATGAGCCAGGTGTGCCTGACCCTAGGGGGATATTACAATAGTAATTGTGGTTGAGTGAGTTTCCTTCAGATGGTTCAAAGGGAGAGTCTGCCTGGAAAAGCATTCCCAGTCATTTCCAAACTCCGCTAAAGCATTGCACTGTTGGGTGTAGAAAACAGGAAGTGGGGATTTTATGAAGTACTATCTACTGAGGAAAAATTAAGTGCTGTCAGTCATTGGAAGGGGTTCTTATTCTGCCCCCCAGTTCATTGCTAGCTGTCCTTTTATTTCAATTTGGCTTTTTGCTGTCTTGCACATTTGACTTTCAGTAACACAAAGTGGCGAGAATCATAACATTACATTTCTGATGAGGAATGACGGATCCCCGATTCCTTCAAATGACTTAAGAAGACTGTTAGGAGTAGTTTTGCATTAGCATTCTGTAGAACTGTGATTTTTAAGGTACCGTAATTATACTATAAACTGTGAAGAAGTGGTGCTATTCAGAAAGTTCTCTGAAGATTTTTATCTTGAACTAGAAAAAATAAGCTCCTTATGCATAGCCTTCAGCAGGTTACCAGTTGGGGACAATTGTAATGGGGACAGTGGTAACCTTGATCTTCATTCAAGATATACTCCCACCCCAACCCAGGGCCTCCCCTTCTTGCGGTCCCGGCACAAGGCATCTAGAAGTGAATGCCTGGTGTGGATCCCCCTCTCTATATAGAGAAGCGAAGGCTTCTTTTCCTCTTCAGTTGCATTGGTTGTAGGCCAGCCAATGCACTTTAAGCTTTCTATTTGTTTCTTCTAGAAGAGGTCACAGATTCCAAGGTGTGGGAGGTCTTTGTTAGAACACATAACATTTCCAGCAATATAGTTAGCTTCCTGAAACTGTCGGTGTGATTTCCCTTGCCAGAGGACTACTATGAATATTTTATTTCCAGAAAAATGGAATTTAGAATTTAGGTCTTCCTATTGCTTCTGCCAAGATGGTCCTATTTTGTTAGTGTTGCCTAGTGACTGTTCCTGCTCTCTGGGTCCATGATATCTCTATAGATGGCAAATTAAAATGGCCAGATTAGATATTAATTCATGAAATGCTTTGATCAGTGAGGGTTTCTTCTTGTTAACAAACAAGACAACTTTGCTGTGTGGGATGTATTTATTCAGTGTGACACACAGCTGTGTTTAACTGGTGTGTACATTTGGAGTCACTTTCTAATAAGGGTGAAAGAAAATCCTATCTCTAAGTCATATTGACACTTTGGAATGTACCTCATTTTCCCTGCTGCTGCTTATAGGAATGAATGATGGTGTGCAGATGTACAGCTGGCACAAGGAATTGGTTCTTATTATGGCATTTGGAAAACTGGAAAGAATAAAGGGGCTTGTTATTTCTTGTGGAATACCATGGTGACAGCAAATAAAGTCATTAAAGAACCACCAGATCCTTTAGGAAAATGCCATTAGACTGAGCTTGTAAAGCAAAGAACCGTTTGAAATGATTACCCCAAGCAAAATGCCTCAATTAAGGTCTCCAGTAATTCCTTTAGACAAAAAACAGTCCAAAATGTCATGATTTGCAATGCTCCTTTAATAGCAACAATGGGCAACAATTCATTATCATGGGGAAAAAAACCCACCAATATTGGAAATGTAATTTGTTTCAAAAATATATTTCATTTTAACTTGGGGCTTCCACTGGTTATGCCTGCCATATTCTAACAAGGATTTAAGATGTTTTACGTAAGTACGCATGATCTAATGAGAAGAAAGTAAATTTGTAGAAAGCAGAACCAAGAGAAAGTAAAAGAAGTCAGGAATGAGGTTAGTACATAAAACACATGTTCTGAGCTCTCTGGCAGACACTGAGGAGGAAACCTTGACGCAGTCAAAACACCCCAGGTGTCCAAAGGAAGCACGTTGATTCCAGGTCCAGTTATTCGAGAGAACTGTTAGCTTATTCCGGGAGTAGATCATGAATGGCCATCAGGAAGGGCTCAGTCATTGTTATTTATCTCAGTCAAACCTTTACTGAACATTATGTAATGATTTATCAGCTGGGGATTGTGCTTCTTGTTAAGTATCCGAGATGTGTGGCTTTTTATGGTGTCAGTTTATTGTGGAACTAAATTTTTAACAGCAGAACTAGGAATGAAATGGATCTCAAGAGAGGTAAGGGCTTGACAGCAATATGTTCACAGAGAAAGCATCAACCTCCTTCTGCAAGGATGTGGGGCATGAACGTGCCTGAGGGGGAGGTGAAGAAACACCGCAAATATCTGCATCTAGGCCATTGAAGAGAGACAAGGATGCTCCAGTCCCCAACACTGTACTTTATAGAGCATGACTTCACTGATTTCAGCTCAGAAAATGTTCAACCTTGAGTAATGTAATTTCTTTCTCACTCTTCAAGATAACATAAAGCAAAATATATGCCTAGATATGTGAATATAAACCACTTCCTTTACAGGATTGTAAACTGTAAACCCACTAAATAATGTGACAGCTACAAAAATATTAACTTTAGTTTTAGAACAGTTTCTAGGTGGCAGGACCAATTGCACACTAAATAGCTGATTCTCCAATCTGCCTTTGCATTTATCTTTCTATTCTCCTTCAGTTAGATGTGGGAGAGAGAATGTTCTTCCTGCTTATCAATGAACTTTAAATAAAAGTTTAGAAGGAGAATCCAGGACACATTCCCATACTACAGCTGGACCTACTGTGCACCTTTATCACAGGGTGTGAAGATGCAGGTCGTTAGTACCTGGGGGATCAGGCTGGTCTAATTCAAGTTTAGCCAAGGGAGGCCCTTAAAAACCATGATCTACCTTATGTCTCTCTAGTTTAGTGTCAGGGATTAGGTGTGTATCAGAGGAGAGTAACAGTGAAACCACATCTCCTTCAGGAAAACTTGAGAAATGTATTAACAATATAACCTGCAGCATTTGAAGAGGGATTTAAAAAATGAATAGGTCTTTTATTTGTATTGCCTTCATACAAAAATGAGGGGAAAAAGTCAACACTTTAGATCTGGCCAGTGCAGATGATACCCACATGGTAGAAAAACATGACTGGTCATGAACAAATTTCCAAGATCAGAGCAGTTTTTGAAGAACTTTGAAAGAGGAAATCAACCCCAGATGCATTTATTTAGCTTGATTTTCTTTCTTATTTAAAAAAAAAATTCTTCTCTCTGCCACGCACTGTGGTTGGGAATCCAGTCGTGAATGAAAACTGCTTACTGAGAGGATAACATAACATGACTCAAATCAGAATAGAAACCAGTGCAAAACTGCTACCCTCATGGAGCAGTGCAGGAGCTGTGTAAGCCAGTTCTCTGGGATTTGAACTGCTCCTGGAGGTCAGACGTGCAATTTTGAGGAAGCGGTGCTCGAGTTGAGATCCAAAAGGGTGGGCTGGTCGAATGTTGCAAGGTGTGAAGAGATTACCTGTGCAGAATTTGCTGGTCAGGAGAAGCCTGGGAGGAGAGAGGTCTGAAGGAAGGGTGTGTGATGGAGTGTGGAGAGCTGCGGGAGCACTGTGGCAGGAAAACTGGAGAGGCTGTGAGGGTGATGAGGTCTCACCACTATGCTACTGTGGCTGCTGTGTCCCAGAGCATCTCTCACTATTGAATCTGATAGTCAAATACTGGTCTTTCCACATGGACTTATTCTCCCTGAGAGTTTTAACATAAAAACAGAAGTTAAACTTGATAAAATCTCAGGGGTGACCTCCTTGGAGTATCACTGCACATCCCACAGTGCCTCCCAGATCATACGCCTTTGCTGCCCCCTCAGCCCCAGCCCTTGCAGCTCAACCCTGAGTGCAGGGAAGCCCCAGCAAAGAGCTGCTGGCTTGGGAGCACAAGGAAAGCAGAATAATCTAAAAGAGTGCATAATATTTTGCTTTTTGCTTGAATAGAATGCTTTCAGTTTTCTTGTAAATAAAGCAGTGTTATAGCTGTTTATTAGGGCTACTTTAAAAGCGATTTGTTTTCTTAATTCATTTTGCCTCTTCATTTAAATTTTAGATGATAATCATTTACTACCCTATACTAATGCCACTCACACTTTTTAAAAAGATTTTAACCACAGTACTTAAATAACTACCTCAGATTCAGTAAACAACAGTGACTAACATTCTTTTCAGGTTCCAAGAGCTCTTGTTACCACTACAGTGAGGGCCCCTTCATTCCCCTCCAACCTCTAACTCTGCTGACGGGAGGACCCAGCCCTGTCTGGTCTCTGGTCTGGTTCTGAGATGAGGACCAGGCCTCTCTTCTAAGCCCAGTTGAGCAGCCTCCTCCCAAGCCGCATTCACAGGGGGGACACTGACAGGCAAAGAGGATTAGTGCTGGCTTTTCAGGATTGTGAGCTTGGGCAGTATTAAACCAGGATGCCCCTTGCAGCATGGTGTCAGACAACAATACCGGCCTTTGACGTGGAGAGCCAGCTGCACCCAAGTGTTACATATGAGGTAGTACGTGTGTCAGAAAAAGTTGAAGAAAATGTGTGTAGACTCAAATTATTTCATGCATAGAAAGGCTTTTTTCCTCTGTCTCCTGGATTTTAAATCCTAATTTGAGCTACAAAATGCTCAAATGATCTTGGTATCACTTAAAGTATGATCATCTATCCTATGATATTTACTGGAAATTTAAGGATAATTCATTACAGGTGTTTTATAGATCATAGTATCATTTTAGCTTATAAACTTATATTTAACTAGGAGAGGATATAATTACACTTTTAAATTATATGAGTAGTTTATATAATGACCCTGATAGCTTCCTGCTTACTCACATCCTTGCCTGATCAATAGGCTAAAACAGTTGATAGAAAGGACGTAGGTTCATTTAGTACCTATTTGTTTAAAGCAATGACAATATTCTTCTATTCTTTTGACCATCAAAGCCTTACAGCACTGAAAATTAATAGTTGCAGCTGCATTCTCATTAAATTGACATTATTTAAAAAGTCGTGTTTTCATTGTCAATATTTCATTGCCTACAACTCTTTATTTGATCAAATGAATTTATAAATCACAACTTGGGTTTTTGTTTGATTTTTGTTTTTTTTCCTGCGAATTGTTTTAGGAGTTTAAGTACTTCCTCTCATGGGAAAAATTCCCATTCAGAATTGCGTACTATGGTTATTTTACATGATTCAAGTTTAAGTTTGTGTCTCTTTCAAACATTCCTCTTTCTTAGGCTTCCTTTTCTGCATTCCTTTTGCACACATTGGCTTAGTGACCTGAATCCTTAGCAGATTAACAGCGGGAAATGTTGTCTGATGGTTCACTGCCAACATCTTATATGTGCGATGGGAAACTCTTTGTAAAAATCCAAGCCCACTGTTTTTGCTGGCCTGCAAGAAGCATGCTTCACTGGAAAGCTATTATCTACCACAGTGCACGTCTCCGAGCACGAAAGTCTGATTTCGAAAGAGGCTGACATTGCTACAACAAATGAAGGCAGAAAGAGCCTGGCTGAAAGAAAGGGGCCTCTTTTAAAAAAAGGTAGAGGGGCTTACTGTGCAGGAAGGCACTCCTGTTGCCTGCGTGCTAAGAGTTTCTGTGAAATCTCAGTCAAAACACAGGACAACTCTATTGAATTTGAACAATCAGAACAATTCTTGTTTTGGCGGGGCTGTATGCCATATACATAATCATAAATTACCGTCTTATGTTTTAGCATAGGCTGTACCAAAATATGCCAGTATATCCAATACACATTAAAAAATCATTCTATGTGTGTTTGTAAGTGGTAAGGGAATGTACACTGAATTTACTGATAATAATACTATTTTTCAACAATTTCTCAGGTTTGTATGAGATTTATCACAAGAGAAATGGGATGATTTCACTGCACAAGGAATAGGACTTCAAAAGTATATCATTCTCTATACCAAATTTCACCTTCAGAAACCCTAACGTTATTGGACTGCTTGCAAAAAAGGCCTAATAATAATTGCTAACATTTGTTGGCTATTGCTTTCCATGAGCTAGGCAATGCACTTTCCTGTGTTTTATTTAACGCAACATCCTATGAGTAAATACCAATATTATTTCCATTTTATAATGAAGACAGCAAAGCTCAGAAATGTTAACTTGTTTAATCTCACAAGAGCCAGCTAGTTGTAGAATCAAGGTCTAGCCTCGGGGTTGTCTGATTTACTTAGAATAGGATGGTGGGAAAAAACAAGCTTAAATGGGTAGGGATGCCCATTTTAGAGATGTTTATATAATGCCAGTTGAATTATAATCTCTAGATAATTGAGGCATGAAAATAAATCCTTGTTTTGTTTAAAAACTTACCAAGACTAGGAAATAGTTCTATATTTATATTTTGACAGAATACTCAAGATCATCATTGGTAACATAACTGAGCAAGAATGTGGACCTGATTGACTTATTGTTTGAAAGAAGTAACAGTCATGGTTTTCTGAGAAGCTGATTGCTCATGAATTTAAAGAAAGGGCTGGCCATATATGTAACATCTAGACAGAAGAAATGCCAACTCTGCCTCTCATGTCAGCCCTTTCAGAATATGCTGCCTGGATCACATTTGGGATTAGTACCTAAAATAGAAAATTCCATTAAGTCCTGGCCCCATGGGAATGGATTCTGGCAGTAGTGATATGGATAATATGGAAAAAAACACAAATTCTCTTCTTATGTCTTTTGTTGAGACCTAGTATCTGTGCTTGGCATTGAATATACACTTGAGTCATAAAGCCCCAAAAGGAAGTAGATGCATGTATATCTTAGACCTTCCCAGCCTCAGATCTGTCTGAAGGTTTATGGACTCACAGACCAGACACCAGACACCATCATCCTTTGTTCCTGGGTGGACTACACCCTCCTGGTATTTTCCAAGTGTTGATTAAAAAATAGTCCACTCATCACTTAAATTCAGAGCAAACAGTGTTGGAATGAATGTATTTCTATCAAGAATCCAGAAGAGAAAAAGGAAAACCCAGGAAAGATGACTTTACACAGAGTCCAGGTGTCTGCCTGGGGCTCAAGCTCTGACCTAGATGCTCCTAAACTCTAGGTAAGTTGTGCTGCAGTCATTTAGCCTTTGCTAGAGGAGGTCTTCTCTCAGGCTGACTGTATAGCTTTGTGAGACTGAAGAAAAAGCACAAATTCCGTTGTTAAGTCTTGTGTTAAGATGTAGTACGGATTCTGTGCTTCCTGCTTTTGTACTCATTGTCTTCAGCATGGGGTAAGAAATGCTTTCCAGGGAATTGAGCATTAAGGCAGTTGCTCTTTTGGGAGAAACACTGGCAGGTGCAGCTGTCTTCAGGTCAGCTCAGCTCCTTCCTCGGCCCTTCCCGGGGCTCAGCGCTGTGTGTTTGGTCCGCCCAGTTGCCTATCTAACCTCCTCCGGGGGAAGATGCTTCTGCTGAAGACGTTTGGCAATCTCCCTGGGGTCGTTCTTTAGTAGTGCAGTAGGTTCTGTATTTTAGCTCTACAAAGGGAAAATGCTGGCACTTAAAAACTCCACAAATTCAAAAACATTTCTATTTTGTGTATTTTATTCCTAGCTTTAAGTACTAGTTAGTTGCTTTTGTTTGCTTTTTTACAGTTTGGTGGTTTAGCATTTCTCCTTTGTTTCATTTTTTTTTCCAGTATTTGGCTGGTGTATCATTTGTTCAGGACTTAAATTTCTGAAGAAAATTTGTTGGAAAGGATGGCTTAAGATTTTAAGCATGTGTGTATGTAAACAAATGTTCTCATAATGCAGCTGTGGGTGTTGGTATAGGAGGCCTAGAAGAAACCGGTTTGGGCCTAAACTACAGCTTATCCTGAACAACTGCACTGACTATCCCCAGGCAGTCAGGGACATTGATTACCCCCCCCCAGGCAGTTAGGGACATTGATTACCCCCCAGGCAGTTAGGGACATTGATTACCCCCCCAGACAGTTGAAAATCCACGTATGACTTCTGACTCCCCCAAAACTTAACTATTGAGTCTACTGTTGACTGGAAAGCCTTACTGATAGCATAAACAGTTGCATAACACTATTTTGTATGTTATATGTTTTACATACTCTATTCTTGCTATAAAGTAAGCTGAAAAAAATTTTTTTTTTCAAATTGTCACAAATCTCCAAAAATGTTTGCAATGTATTGAAAAAAATCCACGTATATGTGGACCAGGCAGTTCAAACCATGTTGTTTAAGGGTCAACAGTAAATCTGAAAAACTTACACATTTCCTCAAAAAGTAAATATTAGGGTCCTCAGAGTTAAGAATTTTGAAGTTACAAACATAATTTAACTTGGACTGTACCTGTCAACCATGCCTGCCTGGATCACTTGGGGAACCCTAAAACCATGCAGATGCCTTGGGCCCACTTTCAGAAATTCTGATTTGACATCAGGTGGGATCCTGGCCATTGGCATTTCTTAAATGCTCCCAGGATCCACATTTGAAAACCACTAGTTTAAAATATGGCTTCTGTAACATGGGTTATGATATGCTAGTGAAAAGAATTTTATGTAAAGTTTCATCAAGTTACCTTTTTTCTCTCTTAATGGTGTTTGACCAAAATGTGGCTCCATAAAAGATAAATGAAGGAGGCATGATGACACCAGGAACGTCTTTATAGTAGTTGGGGATGTAAGGTAAGTGCCCAGAAGACAGCTGTGATGGAAACAGAATATGGCAAGTGCCCTCTTGGTGCTGTGATTTGCTGTAATGTCCAAAGGACAGAGAAATCACACTGGGCTCGGAGGATAGGAAATGCTTTAAAGAAATGGCACTGGAGAGGTGTCATAAAGGATGTGAGATTTGACAGGCAATAGGCAAGGCAGAGCATTTGGGGACATTTAGAGCATCAATGTGGGTGACACCTGTAATGGATTGGAACACACCAAGTCTATGTCAAAACATGAGTTCGTAATAATGGTACAAAACAAAATATCTGATTGGTGACTTCTGGATGATGCTAGAGAGCCAACTCATCTTGAAAATGCTTAAAGGGAAAGAAGCAAACAGTAACACTGACTTTCATCATCAAACTATGTCACTGGGTAAACAAGCAATTCTGACAAAAGTATCTCTCTATAGACATACTCCATCTAATAAATGAAGGAGGACTGATGAGGATTAGAATACTGCCAACTTGCAACCTCAAATTAATGGATCTAGGGCAATGATCATCAGAGACTGCTAACATCACAAAAAAGGCAGGAGTCACTTTATGTCTCTGATGAAATGGCACAGCATCACTTATGGGAAGCAGTCAAACCAGAATCTGATCAAGCTGTTAGATTTAACTCCCAGTTTACAGGAAATACAGGAGACAGGAGCAAGTTGAATTACACCATGGAGATGCAAACAGCAAAGTGTAGACTGAGGGAACTCTACAGACAAATGAGCTGGTCTCTTAGAAAAATTAACTTCAAGGGGAAAACCAAGGGAAACTAAAGTACAAGCAGTCCCCAACATTTGTTGGTCTGACTTATGATTTTTCTACTTTATGATGGTGTGAAAGTGATGCATATTTAGTAGAATGTACTTTGAATTTCTGTCTTTTCCTGGGCTAGCGATACATGGTATAATCTTCTCCCATGACACTGGGCAGCGAGCCACACGATTACAAGGATGAACAACTGAAACACTTACAACCATTTTACACCCACACAACCATTCTGATTTTCACTTTCAGTACTGTATTCAATAAATTACATGAGATATTCAGTACTTCATTATAAAATAGGCTTTGTGTTGGATGATTTTGCCCAACTACAGGCTAATGTGAGTGTTCTGAGCACTTCTAAGGTAGGCTACACTAAGCTATGATGTTTGGTAGGTTAGATGTATTAGATGCTCTTACAACCTAATGATATTTTCCATTTTTAATCGGTTTCTCATGATGTAACCTCGTAACTTCCATATATCAAGGAAGGTCATACTAACTAGATGCTAGACAATATTAAGGGCTGGTTGCTAATTTCGTTGAGATGTGATAAAAGTATTGAGATTACATTTTTTAAGAGTAGTGATATATACTAAGACATATAGAGATAAAATTAACTGCTGAGATGCTTCAGGATGACCAGGAGGATGAGTTGAATGGAGCAATAGATGAATCAAGTTTGCGGTCCTCAGAAGGCATTCACTGAAGTTGTGTGATGAATGTGCGGTGTTTCATTGTATTGTTCTCTCTGCTTTTGTATATGTTTGAAATTCTCCATACTAAAGCATTCTGAAATTAATTTTTTAAAACTGCTCCTCTAAGTGAACAATTAAAAAAAATAAACAATTTAAACCAGCTTCTCAGGGCATGCTGGCTGATAAGCTATGTGTTGAGAACCAATGTTCTACAAACACTGTAAAACTCTTGAATGATCTTTTTACTTGCTGGAAGTTTCATGAATGCCGCAGAAAACCTTATTCTATCTGCTGTATTTGAGTGGTGATGATGGACATATCTTCTTGAATTTTGTGCCAAAAGAAAGCCTTTGAACCTTAGCTAAAACATCGTTTCAGTTGTTTGTGGTTTGGATTACCTAGTTGTCCTTGTATTTCCTGGGCAATCCCTTTGATCTGTTGCTCAGCTTGTGTTCATTACAGATCATCTTGGCTTAGCTCTCAGGCATTTTAGACTCCAGGTTCCTGTATGTGTGTACATGGGATGGAGGATGGCAGTGTTTTCTAGAATGATTTTACTTTTCTCACTGGTATGTGCTGAGAATAAACTTTTTGATTTTTCTAAAATGTTTACTCTTAATAAAAATTTTGTTTTTACTTACTCATGATAAAAGTAAAACCATTTGGAGTTTATTAACTTTTTGACTATGTAACAAATGGTTTTGTGAACATTTAAAATAAGACCTAAGTATTTTTTTTTTCTTTTTTTTTTAGTTAATGGATTTCTTGGAGGAGCAGTTTTAGGTGTGCAGAAAGTACAAAGTTCTCATATAACCCCTCATATTCCGCACAACCCTGTTTCCCTATTTTTAACATTTTAGTGTGCTATATTTGTTACAATTGATGAAACTATACTGACAAATTATGATTAACTGAAGTCCATAGTTTACTTTAGAGTTCACTCTTTGTGAAGTACATTCTATGGATTTTGACAAAATTTAATGACACATATCCACATTATAGTGTCATACAGAGTAGTTTTACTGCCCTAAAGTTCCCCTGTGCTCCACCTGTTTATTCTGTCTTCCCCACTAGCCCCTGGTAACCACTGATCTTTTTATTGTCTCCATAGTTTTGCCTTTTCCAGAATCATACACTTGGAAACATACATTGTGTAGCCTTTTCAGATTGGCTTGAAAATAATAAGCATTTGAGATTTCTCCACATCTTCTTATGGCCTGATACGCATTTGTTTTTAGTGCTGAATAATATCCCATTGTCTGGATTGTAACATAGTTTATGTACCTAATCAAATATTGAAGAACACCTTGGTTGCTTCCAAGCTCTGGCAATGTTGAATGAAGCTGCTGTAAACATCTGTGCAGATTTTGTGTATACATAAATGCTCAGCTCCTTTGTATAAATACCTTTGTGTATTCTGTGGATCATTACAGTAAGAGTGTGTTTAATTGCTAGACTGTCTTCCAAAATGGCTGTACCATTTTGCATTCTCATCAGCAAGGAATAAGAGCTCCTATTGTTCTATATCCTTGTCAGCATTTGGTGGTGTCTGTATTTTGAATTTTAACCATTCTAATAGGTGTGTATTGGCATCTCGTTGTCATTTTAGTTTAGCAATTCTAATGACATATAATGCTGAATATCTTTTCACATGCTTACTTAACATCTGTACACCTTCTCTAGTGAGGTGTCTGTTCAGATCTTTTGCCAATTCTTTCATTTGGTTGTTATTATTGAATTTTAATATTTCTTTGTATATTTTGGATACCAGTCCTTTATCAGGTATGTGTTTGCAAATATTTTCTCCCACTCTGTGGCTTGTCTTTTCATTCTCTTAAAGTTTTTCTCTTTATACATTTCTCCTAACACCCTACAATTTCATGACAATTTAGAAATCTTTTAAATTAAAATAAAAACAAATTAAAATAGTTAAGAATGAAAGATTAAATTGCTTGAGGATTTATCTTTCTTAAGATATTAAAGTCTTTCAGATTGTTGGTCTGTAATATCCCATTTACTCTATCAGAAACAGATACAATTTATCAGTGGGAAAAAAGAGGGCAGGCCGTCATTGGTTTGTTACTTTAGAGAAAAAACCAACTTTTCTGGATGTCCAGGTGTTAATAGTGAAAGGTTATATGAAATACATGTGCCCTTGAGTCAGAGATATGACTCATCTCACAAGAAAGCAAATAAGACTACAAACTGTTATTCGTCTCTAGTTCTTTAAATCATCCATTGATTTAGAATACCTCTGGCAATTTCTTTTATTTCACCCAATTCTTGGTTCAATATGGCTATATATGAACACACCCAGTGACAGTAGAGTATGTAGATTTGATCGCTTAGTGAGCATCGTGTCTTTGGGAACCAAATATTTAATGTAAGTTCTCTGAAAGTTTCAGTCTGATTGTTGAGTTTTAGTCATATTTCAGATGTCATTAACTGAATTACCTGAAGTTCTGCATAGTTGTCATTGAGAAGAAATAAATTGACTTGAGAAGTTGAATACTGTGCTAGGAAAAAATCATCTGAATTGGAAGAATCAAGAATTTGGGGCATTGGGAGAGATTGCAGAGGGGATTCCATCCAGGGAAAATAGTTCCAACTTCATGGCCTGCCCCAGCTCCATCCACCGGCAGCATCTCATCACAGTGAGCAGAAGCGTCCTGAAGCCCCGTCGGGCCCCATGGGAAAGAGCGCTGTAATCACCAGAGTCATTGAAAATGTTTGCCAGGAGTAAAGGGGCCCTGTTATATGCTCAAACCCATGATCGCCTTGCTCCACAGAGCCTTACATCCTCATTCAGGAATGAGAAAATGAAGGCCAAATAACTTAAAAGGCTTTTCCAGTGTCATCCAGGTAGCTGGTGGCTGTGCTGATATTTAGCAGGTAGAAATTTCATTGTTTACACAGAACCAACTATCATAGAGGGTAGACAACTGATCTTGGTTCTAAGAGCCCCACCCCCACCCCAAAAAATAAAGCTCTAGTATGAAAAATGCACCACTGTGCAGTTGTTTTAGAAACTGTCTATATAGTGTTCAAAATACATTTAAAATATTCAGTAGGAATAGATCTGGTCTCTTCAAGAGAGAGCTATGAGTCATTAATAGAAATCAAATTGTGAGAAACCGGAATAGGCAGTTAGTACAGGGTCTGTGCTTGAGCTAATCCATGCCACCTGTTAGACAAAAGGAAGAACACAGCAGCCAGAAGACAGCTAATTAAAACAATGCCCAAAGCAGCCTGAGGCATAAGCAGAAACAATTCCTCCTCTGAGGGGCTGGCTGTGGTCTGCTGGGCACAGAATATAGGAGGCTTTGTAGAGAAAAGTTTTTGTTTTTGCTTTGTTTTTACTCATTGACAAAGTACTTGTCCAGACACAGATGTGTTTTTGTGGTGTGTGTGTGTGTGTGTGTGTGTGTGTAAATATTGTGGTCTAGCTAAAGCAATTAAGTAGTAGCAAGTCATTGATATGTAAAGGAAAAACAGGCATACTAAAGCTGCTTGTTGGCGCCATAAATTGTAGATGGGCTTCCAGGACAGAAATACATGGGAAGTTCTCCCTTACACATCCTGCCATTTGTCGGTCATTGGGCTATGATAGATAATGTTTGTGGAATGTTTGATACGTGCCATCACTGAACCAAGTTTGAATACCTTGTTTTACTTAAATGTCAACCACTCCAAAGAAGTAGGTGATATACTGATTTTACAGAGGGAAAAACAGTTTCACATAGCTGCAAGGGACATAATGAAGATTCAAACCCACATTTATCTGCTAACACCACTGTGCTCATAACCATTACAGAACACTGTCTCTCTTGTCTAACTTCTCTGAACCTCTGTTTTATCAGTGAACTGGAGATAATACCAATGGATGCATCGTAAGAATCAGTTTTTTTGTGAAAACTTTATAACTTGTTAAACATTACTCAGAAACGATATGCTATTATTTGTAAATAAAAAGATTTGAATCACTGAGCAGCATTCCATTGTCACACCATTTGTTCATATCCATTGAGCAATGTTATTATGTAGTTTTGCTAATATATGAAATTTATCTTCATACATTATTAAACTTTTTCAAATATATCATTGATTATTTAGCTAGCTAGAATTCAAGTTTTACTTTTCTGTCATAAATTTTATCTCTTTTCCTAAATAGTCATGCTTGAGGGGACTGAATAATTAACTTCCAATGTAATTACAGGCACAGCGATACATACCACTTCACAGGTCTTCTGAATACTTATTTGGCATGCACACTGTTTATCAATTTTCATATTTCTCCTTGTTACATTAAATATTGAAGAATATGCTTAATATATTAGATATGAAATGTTGGTACTACACAAAAAGTAGTTCAGCTTATCTGTGGCCAGCTAATCCATCTCAGTCTTCCAAGGCCATGTTGAAAGACCTTTGAAGGATTAGATGAAAATATGATACTGTTTAACACAATACGTTAAGCTGATAGTTTTTTTTTTCCCAAGATGACTACCTTTTTTCCTTCCTCCTAATCACTGCTTTATGGTAAAAAAAATACAGCATATCTGTCTATCTTATACTTACATATGATACCTAAAGTCTTTTAAGAACATTTTTGTTAGGTTTTACAGGAAGAATTTTCCTCTAAAAGAAGTTAAGAGAACATTGAATACTGTAATACAAAACTGATATTTGTGGCAAAAAACAAAAATAAATTAATGAAATTAATTTAATGGGCTTTCAAGAGTGAGCCAAAGCTAGAATTTCTAAGTGAAGACTGAAACAGAAAGTTTTAAGGGGAGGTGTGAGTAAGACAAGGAATAGGGTTAGTTATCTGATCACATGGGGATTGAGGTAGGGTGTAACTGACACATGGCTTTTCCGTTGGTCCTTTATACCCTTTCACTGTTAGGATTTTTGTATTTCATGAGATATTTGTGGCTTCCATCATTTCCCCAGCTGCTACTGCTTAGAAATCATCTACAAGTTGCCTGGACTTACTCAGTGATACCAATACTTTTTTCTTTTTATTTATTTGTTTGTAGCAGTGGGCTTTCATAGGGTGAGTGCCACTTTATTGAGCTTTTTTACTAGTTAAAGATGATATGTGAAGTGGTACGCTTGCTTGTTGCCTACTGAACGTTATAGGAAGTAATAATTTAAATTTTTATTCATGGCAATTGAGAAAACCTTTCTGAGTGTGTTGAACCATTTTCCTGTTTTGTTTTCCACAGAAACGCTCCAGAGGCCAAGTACTGTTTGATAAAGTATGTGAACATCTGAACTTGCTAGAAAAAGACTACTTCGGGCTTACATATCGAGATGCTGAAAACCAGAAGGTGAGTGACTAAAAGCAGTACAAAATATTATGTCTTGAGCTACTGTTACTGTAAGAAAGTGAATGAAAACTGAATTGGGAAATCATTTCTCCAACCTCCCCTCATGTTGCCACATTTACTGCTTTGAGTCTCCTACTGCTGTTTACCTTATTTCTTCATGAAAGATATTATTAACAACTTCTTTTAATTTTGAATATTCTGGAAGCAGTAAGTTAGTGGTTCTGTTTTTCACAGAGTCATTTATGTTTCCAGGGAAGCATTTTATATGGTGCTTCATTTAGATGATATGTTTCAGTGGATTTGAGCCAATAAAAAGCAAATACTGGATACTTATACAGAAAATATGTTCACTGATTGCTGTCCGGTTCTTAATTCATGTTACTATGCTTTTTCATGTTCTTACCAAATCAGAATCTGAGAAGGAGTGTTTGCTGACCTGATACCTGTGTAACATATTCAGTAGGTATTTAATGTTTAATATAATACCTCTGTGGACTCTTACACCTGAGTAATGCAGTCTACTCAGAGCTTGACGTCACTAATTCCCACAGCTACCTGAAAAATAAGGAAGAGGAAATTGTTTCCATTATATTGGTGCCAGAAGCTGAGTTGCAGAAATTTTCCTCATAAATGTTACTTGTTTTAATGTGCAATGACTCATACTTAAAACCTACTGAATTGAGTGGACAGTGTCTAACTTCAATATTATATGTGTGAGTTTTCTGTTGAGGAAAAAAAGCTCAAGCAAGTGTTCACGTGTTAGAAAAGTTTTCTTAAGTAGGTGCCTACGAATCTATAACCACAGAAGTCACTACGTGGGGCCAGATGGCCAGGACATCTGTCAACTTACATGTATTTTAATTTATTCCAGTAACTTCTTTGAACATAGAATTCACCATTTGTTCTCCTCTGTTCCTGTGCTGACTTGCATCCTTGAAGACAGTGGTTGTAAAAGAAAAGAATTTTGTCAAGTATGAACTGTGCACACACACACATTTCCTCATTGCTCCAGTGCCTGGACCATTGGAGAATCTAGCAAAGGGGCACCAGGCGTGGAGGAAGGACCCAGCTTGAAGGGCTTTCCAGGGACACTCAGTCTCGGATTTGTTTAGCATGTGTCACTACCTGATCAGTGTTATTTTTATTCTTCTGTAGTTCAAATTCAAACTGTCATTTCCTTTTCAGAATTGGTTGGACCCTGCTAAGGAAATAAAAAAACAGATTCGAAGTAAGTTCTTTTGGATTATTTTATGTGAAAATCTGAAGATTTTTCAGAGAGCAGTTGTCTGAATTAGTAGCCCCCATACCCACATGGCTAGTGTGAATACAGTTTTGTGAAAGACAGAGTAAGATCTCAAACTTCATCTCTGACAGGTTGGTGTAGCTCAGAGACCCACTTTTAATCATCTTAACTCATGAACAAAATGACGACTTTTGGCCTGTTCCCCTGCTTGCACAAAGACTGTGAAATATGATTTAATCAAGTGACACTCTAGTTGACAGTTAAGCATTTAAAAGTTCCAAACTTAGTTTTTAATGTTATATTAAGCCCAACTGCCACAAAGTATAAAAGTCAAACTAAAAGTAATAGTGATTTAATAGTTCAGAAATGGAATCGCAAGTCAGATTAAAGTTTACTATCTGGTGATAACTCCTTTTCTTAGTCCCTGAAAGGTAAGTTAAGAAACGCTTGTTTCCTTATAGACAAAACAATTGCATGAGCAACTCACAAAATTGAAGTTCAAGTAGCTAATAACTATTAGCCAGATTGCTAAATCATTCGAACAATTAAATGCAAATTAAAACGCAACGTCATTTTTTACCTATTCAGATTAGCAAAGACTTAACAGTTTTATAATACACGGCACTGGCAACTATGTGCACAACTGATAAAAGTATTAATTGCTGCAGCCCTGAAGAGAGCACTTTGTCATTATTTATTAAAACTTAAAATGTGCTTGTTCTTCAAACCCTAATTTTACTTGTAGCAATTTATCCATCATATGAATATTTGAGAAAAATGTGCATAGTGTACATATATGGAAGTTTACTGTAATATTTGCAATAGCAGAAAACTAGAAGCAATTTAAATATCTACTTATAAAGAACTGTTTAAAGCTATCATGGGATAGCCATACCTTGAAACACTAGACAGCTGTTAGAATGAGAGGTACAGTACAGTCTTGGCTTTCATTAGTGAGAAACAAGTCACATTTGTTTTTAAAAAGTTACGCATATATTGGTGCATGTAAAATTTTGGAAGAGCACAAAAGATATTAATAGCAAATACCTCCAGAAGTGTTACTACACGGTAAGGGGTTGAGAGGGAGGAATTTTTTAATTTTTATTTTTAATCCCTTTCTGTAGCTCTTGCTTTTACCATAAACATGGATAATCTGTATAATTCCAAACTGCTTCATTTCCTGTTTCTATCCAGGACCATCATCTGAGCAGATACAGGCTCTCAAGCACATTCAATGTGTAATACCCTCCCATTTGATTAGTTTCTACCAAATTCTTTATGGTGATGTGTATTTGAGCTTTAATCTGCCTCTCATTAATTTCAAGTTTTATGCCTCATCTCACGGGATTTTTTTTTTCTTGATTGAGGTGTAGATTATAGTCCCTTAAACTTCCCACTGTTTCAAAATGCTGTTCTGCAAAACCTTATAGTTAGAGTTTTAACCTTAGGAAAGTAGATTCCTTATGATTAGTGATTTTCAAAGTGTGATCTGCAAGCCCAACTGTATTAGAACCACCAGGGGCAGTATTAGAACCACCAGGGGCATTATTAAAACCACAGGTTCCTAGGCCATATTCCAAATATCTGAAATAAAAATGTTTGAGTGGAGCCTAGGAATTGGCATTTTTTGCAAAGCACCTCGGATGCTTCTTAAGCCACTACAGTTTGAAAAAAGATTTTTTGCAATGAACTATCTTTCTTAGAATTGTATTACTTCTTAATTTCTAACTTAAAGTTGTGTCCTGAATTTATTATGAGATTGTTTAATTACATTGCTAAACTGTTCATTAGATTCAAAGCATACTTTGAAGTGGATAAGAATTACAAAAGAGCAATAAATCCATTTCCCATAACCAGTTCGTTAGTTTTCATTCCACTTGCTTGGGGGAAAGCCAGCGCTCACCCTTGGCAAGCATTGAAGGGATCCATTTTAGCAGAAAGTGAATAGGAATCAATAGAAAAGCACAAACAAATCAGACTGTTTTTAGAATAGCAGGACTTTTTTGAGAACAGTGGGGAAAATAATCACTAGAAATAAATTTGATTGACAGGTATAATGTGGCTTATAATTCTTGTGGCCAATGTTTCAATATTTTTCTGAGTGGCTTAGAAATGGTAGTCAGCACCCAAAAATACCTGGTCCTATGCCAACTCCTTTATAAGAAGCCAAGAGTAGTGTCCCCGCTGTGTGACACTTGTAGTGTGATAAGAATGGTAGTGTCGGGAATGAACTAGAAAGAATAAAAAGACCTCTGCCATTTGTAACAAATACAGGTAACCTATAAGCCTAAGTATTTGTCACCTATGCAAGGAAATAGCACAAAGAAAGTTTCTAGAAGTACTTACGGTACAGTCCCTCTCTTCTGAATGTTTGGGAAGGGCTCATGAAGAAAATGGAGTTTCCAGAAGTCATTTAAGGGCGAGAAGAGAGTGTTGAGAAGTCTTAGGAGAGTACTCAAAACATGTGCTGGCGTGTGGGCTCACAGAATCACAGCAAAAGGCAGACTGTGGCCCCTCTCATGGTGTAGATGAAAGACTCCCCATGGGGGGCCAGAGAGGGATCTTTTAGTAACACATTCAGAATACAAGGTGGAGTCTGCACTGTGCCACCTTTAGTGTCATTAGTGGGTGGAAAGAACAGATGTAAACAGTGTGCCAGTGAAGAAAACCCAGACTTAAACGAACTGATGCGTTGAAAGACTGGAAGAAAGGACCGAGATGAATATACGTTCAAGGAGCAATCACAGAGAAAAAGGGAGGAAATAGAAAAGAAGTGGAAAGGAAGCAAAAGTGTTTTTTTTTCCATGTTTATAATCAACTGTATACAATTAGAGATAGTGTTAATACAAGAAAGAGCTTAGGCTTAATAATGTTTCGCATGTATGTGTGGATAATATGTAGAGTTAGGGCCTGTGAGCTGACATTTGGTTGACTCTTTTTGATGCTGGAGACACCATATGTAGTTACCACAGGATACAGAAGAGCAACGTGTGAAGAGGATCAGTCCTGGCCTGGCTAAGAAGGAGATGTTTGGTAATGCAGAGTAAATACATTCAAGTATCAAGGCTGGAATTTGGTAATGCAAAGCAAGGACATGCAAGTATCTCTGTAATCAAAAATTTCCCTGAGATGAGTAAGAAGCTAAGAAGGAGGTGTTTGGTAATGCAGAGTAAATACATTCAAGTATCAAGGCTGGAATTTGGTAATGCAAAGCAAGGACATGCAAGTATCTCTGTAATCAAAAATTTCCCTGAGATGAGTAAGAAGATTTTTCAGCAGCCCATGGAGCAGCTCACTTCTTAAATACTCACTGCAACAAACCTTTCCCATAAAATGAAAGTATCTTGAACAGTCCCTTGCCATGTGTTATCATGGGATTTAACCTGTAATAACAAAGCAGAAAGGACAAAGAAAATGGGATTATGTCTGTAATGTTGGTATGTGAGCTATCCAGACTTCATAGCAATAGATCCAGCCAATTGCAGATTTGTCTGATTGAGGATTATCTATATTGTTTGCTTTTTTCTCTCTCTCCCAAAAGCTTACCTTCCTTCCTGAGAAAGGGAGGAAGTTTAGTCAATTTCCTTGCTAGTTAGAAGCACCAATAAAGGATTTGATTCAGGAGAAGATTAGAAACTAGATGAACTTTCTGACTTAATCTGTGGGTTTCATTTAACAGAGACTTCCCTGTTTTCCATTAATGATCAAAAGTTGCCAAGGTGTTAGTACTTGGAGTTAAGGCAGTTCTAGCTACCAATTAGAATTCTAAGTATAAAGGGATTTATTAAGGTTTTATTCTAATTTTTCCTCTCATCTCTGCAGGTGGCGCTTGGCACTTTTCATTTAATGTGAAATTTTACCCGCCAGACCCCGCGCAGCTATCCGAGGATATCACCAGGTATTTGAAAGTTGGCTATAAAAAAGGCAGGCATATTGGGAGAGTTGTAACCTCTCTTAAATGCTCACTGGTAACCTTACAGTCATCCATGCTGAAATGGCAAACAAAAGGCAACTGACGGAGGGATGCGGAGATTTCGCCAGATCCTATCTGTTCACAGTTGAATCTTTGGTGCTAAGCTGATACTTCCCTCTGCCTGACCCTGAGGGGAAAACATGCGGAATTTAAATACTGCCATCCACCCACCACAGCCAAACTGGAAGGGATTCAGCCTTGCATGCAATTCCTAAGGCTCCTGCTTTAAAACTTAGAGTAAAACCTTGGATGCTTATGCCTTTCATATAACCCAGTTGATACATGACAGCTGTTCTTAAAAAATCACATATACACACACACACATAGATACACATACACATAAACACATACACTTTAAGAATTTACTTCCCATGCCCTATATATACCGGAAAATGATTAATTTGTTTTCAGGCAAGAAGGCATTAAGAAAGGAATCTAACATAAAAATGTCTCGGCATGGTGACTGAGCTGCAAATGGAGAAGGGATCCCTTAAGGAAGTTATCCTGGACTTGCCGGGTATCCTTCTAGGCTTCTGAGGTTCCACTTTGGAACCCCCAACTCTCTGTCTGTTTGGTAGTAAGTTTATAGCCAGAGCAATATTGTGTGGTATGTGCTGAATTTTCTGTGTAATCCTCACATCCTTCTTGGAGGGCTTTTCAGAAAAGGAAAATTACTCAGAAAGCTTCAGTCACTTGCCATGATTAAAAATAATTTCACCAATATTAGGAGAAGGATAAAAACTAGTTCCAGAGAAACAAAAGTATAATTTCTTATTTAAAGATACATTGTAGTAATATTGAGGAACTATTTAATTGTGGCTCATTTATGGTTATAGAACCTCTTTGTATCTGGATTTGAAATGTAGTGCATGGTTCTTTTCTGTCTCTCTGTGTAATGTTTGTAGAGCCTATGTGATGCATAGAAGTTGTTGTATCCAGATTACATGGAGTTTATAGTTTTATCATCAGTTAAAAATTATATTTAAAGGGAACCATAAGACTTTACCATAGCTCTCAGCTTCAACAGATTAATAACAGTTCACTTCTTACGTGAAAGGCATAAGATGTATTTTATTAATACACCCATTTGCTGGGTCGTGAAGAGTATTATTAAAATCCATTAATGTTAACACTTACCTTGGAGTCTTGCAGTTAGTATTATATCTGTAAATATTAAAGCAAAATAACAGAGAAGATAAACCAGTTATTAATGGAGTTATTTGCATGATATCTTAGAAATTTATATGGGAAATGTTTTCCACCAATGTATAATTGTTTACTTATAGTGATGAGATTCTCAGATCTTTAAGGTAGTAGTTCTTTTTCAAAGCTAATCTTCGTATCAGTTGGATTCTAGGAAGCTATTTGAATTACAGAAATGAGAACTTGAAGCAGGAGAAATTAGTCTTGTTATAAAGAGACTGTCTCCTCAGGAATGCAAGAAATGGAGAACAGAGTTGGATGGCATAACTGTTGAGTTACCTTACATTTGTCTTGGTCATATGGCAGGACCTTTCATCCAGATACCAAGAAGACTTTCTTAAGCCTAGTTGGGACTAGTAATTATATTTAAGAGCACTGTTTTTATATTATAATTCCCAAACCAGAGACTTCAAGGGGTGCATTGGGGACTATTCATTTGGCTTTAAATGTTATTTTAAAAGATGTTAGAGGAATAAGTCTCTAGGTTTCTTTTACTATGTGCTTTATTAATAAATCCATTTCATTGTGAACTTTGACTTGCCTATAGATATGCTTAACTGCTGTATTTTATCACCAAGTATTTCCCCCTTATATCTAGATCAAAATATAGATTCCAGAAAATTTGTCATAGTGAGATTATTCATCAGGGAGAAATTGCTTACGGCACAGTCTGTACTGAGAGGTTCCTGTTCACGTGCCCTCATGCTGCCTTTTGCTTTGTCCTTTGGCGCCTCGAAGGTACTACCTCTGCTTACAATTGCGAGATGACATCGTGTCTGGAAGGCTGCCCTGCTCCTTTGTCACGCTCGCCCTCTTGGGCTCCTACACTGTCCAGTCAGAGCTTGGAGACTATGACCCGGACGAATGTGGGTATGATTACATTAGCGAGTTCCGCTTTGCACCAAACCACACGAAAGAACTGGAAGATAAAGTGATTGAGCTGCACAAGAGCCACAGGTTAGTGACAGAAACCTTGAGAGCAGCCCATTTAAGTTGTTCCTGGATGGCGAACGTCACTTCCTCTACATGCTTCTCCCAGGACTGATGTCAGAGTCTCAGGGGCAGGGCATCAGCAGCGAGGTTCTGTCCTTGGTATGATTCTGGGGATAGTTACACCCTCACTCAGGACGCCTGTTTTCCATGTTTTCTTTACAAGCCATTTTTCTTGTTATTCTCTCCACCACTACCCACCTCAGAACACCGATCTAGTGGTGCCTCTATGGCGGCTTGCTTGTTAGGACAAGGGGGATAATGAGGAAATATTATAGCCCTGCCTGGTAAACAAAAAGCAGCAATGTAACATTTTCTTTTTTGCTTATCAGAGGAATGACGCCAGCAGAAGCAGAGATGCATTTCTTGGAAAATGCCAAAAAACTTTCCATGTATGGGGTAGATTTACATCATGCCAAGGTATGCATTTTTTAAACCCTAAACTTTATATTTAATTTTATGTAATTCAGTATTGATATTGCTCTAAGCTGGTGATTTTTTACTTTAGTTGGTATAAAGGAAAACTTTGGAGATCAAATCTGTGTTTGCCTTTAAAACCATTCACTGATTAGCTCTCTGGTGTTTTGCTGAGGGGCTCAAACTCACATCGTTCATGGCCCCAGCCTCCTGAAAGCCCACAGTAGACAAAGCCTCTGATTGCCTGTGGATTCAATTAGACATTAATCTACACATAAGCTCTTATTTCACCCTGCCTTCTTTGTCACCACTGTTATCTCCCAGTTTGTGCACACATGTGCCCTCTGCTTCTGCCAGACCGTATCTGCCTTTCCCCTAAATATGTCCATCCTTGTCTTGTTCCTGCCTGTCTGCCTGTCTAAACTTGGCCTGTTGCCAAGACCCAATTGTCATATCTGTTGTGTGCCCAGTATTCTCAATGCCCCAGTTCAGGATGCCTACTCAGTACTGAGGAAATTCAGAATAAATTTAAATAACTCTCTCTAAAGCACAGGGACTCTGACAAATAATCAGAAGTAAGATTGTTATTTTGAGTTTGACTGAAATTAACCACCCAAGCTAAAGATTGCCTAGTTGACTGATGATTGGTGAAATGTGGAAGCTGTATCTTGCCTACAGTCTTGGGAAGAAAGAAATTGAAATTGGTCAGAAGGAAAGTTAAGGTGGTGAGTTGCAAAGAGCAGATCTTACTCCATGTTGTACTTTTTCCAGAATCTCAGTATTGTTCATCAGTGAGAAAATGAGTGTGTATCCTACTACTCTATTATGTGAACAGTCATGAATAACAGTACTGCAGAAAGCTCATTTCCTGGAGCTTGTCTGAAAGCTCTTATGATTAAAACATATGAAATTTGTTAGGATCTGAGCGATGGCTTCTGGTACTTGAGCAGCATTATCAGTGTTTAAAGTTCAGGGCAGTTTCTGCTGATTTGGGCTGACAAGATAACATCACTCCTGTATAAGGATGTGTCTTTACTTCTGATAGACAGAGTGGTCACCAATTTCACGGTCTGGGACTCCTGAAAACATGCAGTTAATAGGTTTCCAGGCAAGCGAGGATCTTACACAGATTGGGTCCAGGAAATGAGGAGAGTGGCAGCTGGCTCTGTTCTAGCAAGTATTTCAACAGTCCTGAGGACCCATGGAAGGGAGTCTGTGATCTATAGGTTCTGTTGATACTGCAAGCGGGGCTGCTCCCTGGTGGGCACATGGGGAGCAGACTCATCCACAGAGAGTTTGGACAAGAAAATAGAGCCATCAGTCGAATGTAGGTTTAATTGGTTATGTCTATGGGTCATTTTGTGCACCATGCAGGGAGGGACCTTCCAAGGCCTGAACACTAGCAACATCTCTGAGAGGGAGCTGGGGCTTCTGCTAGGGAGGTGCCGTGCAGCGAGTGCCAAGCTCTTCGACGTTTGTGTGTAGTGCCCGCAGCAGGTGGATAATATTAAATAATAAATATTCATTATTATATTTTTTTACTTATTTTTCACTCAGATGACAACACGTTTTATATTTTATGCCAGGTATAAGATAGGATGAGGTGTTAAAAATAAAATAAGGACACACACTGAGATTGTTTTTAGAGTTTTTCCCTAGATGGCTAAAAGATAAGGAAACAAGAAGGAAATGAAGATAGCCTGGAAATTTAAGTAAATCAAAAGCTATTTTCGAGTTACATTAAACACGATGATTCACTTACTGCCCAGGAAAAATATTTAAATAAATGAAAGATGAGGGCACACATTTGGGGAGGTGCAACTCAGGATTTATCAGTGTTCCTACCAGTAAAAATAAAATCACTTAACATCACTATATAGCTACTGAATTAAAATAGCTGGTTTTCCATTCAATAATATGACTTGAAATTATGTCAGTTGAAAAAGAAAGAGAATTAAGGAAGGGCAAAGGTAACCTGTTACAGGATTTCAGTATTAAGTATAACAAATGATTCAGTTATGGATTCCATTTTCACATGCAGCCATACTCTATCACTTCAAGAAGGAAATTTACTGAATTAGATCAGAGCTAATTTCCGGTTATAACGGAGATGCTTCTCTTCTGTTGATGGTAATGAAAGGCCCTGAGCTTTAGAATCTATTTCAAAATTCTGACTCATTATCTTGGACTTCACAGCTCTGTATAAAGAACACATACCCATATTAGATGGGTAAATACCCTGTTTGGGAATTTTTAAATGCTTTGTTTTTTCTTAGGCAAACTGTCTCTGCTTGTTTGTCATTTCATCTCAGTCTGAATAGGATCTGTGAGAGTCATTTCTTTCATATAAGGTTCTGAAATGTAGAAATGAACCCATGTTGGATATCCCACAGACCAAGTGATAGAAGATGGCAAAGTCTGAGCAGGGACTTTACATGAGGAGAACACGCTCATGTATTTTAGTCATGATGGATTGACACTGCTCCCTGCTAAAGGGGCATTAAGTATATTTATTGGTAGGGAAACACACCTGTCCCCAAGAACGACTACTGTTACAGCTTTCCATACAAAAGATTTAGCCATACTGCAGGCAGTGCAGAAAACTTGATATCAAAAGTATTATTATTTTGTTGCTGTGGATTAATGAAATGGAAACATGCATCCAATTTAAAGCCCCACTTATTCCTAACATTTTCTTTCTTCATTTGCCTTTCAACATGTAATGGCTTAACACCTGCTAGTAGGCACAGGTAGGCATTATGTGGTGGCCCCTTGGTTACAAAGGGGAAACCAAGCTCCTGCTCTCAGCTTGCTTACAGTCTCGAGTCGGAGGAGGAGGAGAGTTACCGCAGCCCCGTTTGCTTGCGGTGTGCAGCGGTACCAGAATGATGTGAGGACAGACAACTGTGTGCTGGAGGGGACAAGGAGAAGAGGGGGCGTCTAGGAGCCTTCGGGATCTTCCCCATGAAGGCATTCTGTTTTCTTATGATTTAAAGACACTAATGGGTGATTTTTAAATAGATAATAATGAAAAGGGGCTTACTGCCCTTTTCCTCTGTAGATCAGAGGCATGTTTCCTAGTCTTATGCTGTATATTTCTCAAAAAGAAAGCGTATTAAAGAGCTGTTATCCCAGCGGTCCTCCCTCCTGCCTGCGTTTCTGCTCATGACATGAGGTGATCACCTCCACGCAATCCTGTGAGTTCTAATGGATCGATAAGGCCAGCTACTTGTCAGCCTTGGGTCACAGCTCTTTAAACTGCTCTTTCAAATGGGAGCCCTGGATAAACGATAGGCAGTTTCTGGTCTGTGAGTTCTCCTCAAATTTAACTTGTTGTAATATCCGCCATCAAGTATTTCCACTTCATAATTTCCTGTCTAATGGAATGATATGTTTCCAAGGTAAAAATGTTTCATTTTTAAATCAATTAGATTGTATTTGTAAACTTACTTTTCCCAGAGATGGACCCAAAGCATTTACTTTTGATTTTGGAGATGTTCATTGTGTGCCGTGCACTGGCAGGACGTGAGCAGCAAAGCCCCGCGATGGAGATGAGCGGAATCTCCTGTCCGGGCTCTTCTCTTTGCCCCTCCCATCTCCGCTGGTGCTCAGAGTGACTCAAAGCCAGGACAGCCCTGCCAATTAATGTGACAGAAGACTTCTGCTTTGCCCCCTGTGTGCCCCCTGCTTTCAACAACCACTGAGACGAGGGGGTGGAGACTGTGCTGCACACACAGTCCTGCCTCTGTCCCCTGTTCTTACCCCCTCAAGGCCACTGATGTTCACTTTACCCTGATTTCATCCAAACACAACATTTAGGGGGAATAGAGCATACACAGTTTGTCTCCTGAGCTTTAGAAAGCATCTCTGACATCCTCTGAGACCTCTCATCCGGCATCCCTAGGAAATAACCTAAAGATGAAACACCAGCAGTCACAAATACAGCGTGATCCCACTGTTGTTTAAAAAAAAAAAAACCCATACACATATATAAATGTATCTATGCTTATGTATGTGAACCAAATCATTAAGTATCATGACCACTGGACAGTGTGTGTATGTTCCGGGCGTGTTGGGGATGTACACTCATACTTTTAAAAACAATTTTATGTTTAAATTTTACTCTGACAGTAGTGTATATAGAAAAGATTGAAGCTCTTTTTAAAGAAACAAACCCCAAAGCAATCATAGGAAAGGACAGGGCCTCTATGTTAGTATCCATGTTAGTTAAAAGTTATGCCTCTAAACCAGGCTGCCCGTATTCAACTGGGATAGACATATAATCTTTCCATGCTGTTTCCTCATCTGTAAAATGGAAATAACATTAGCAACCATCTCAAAATAGCATAGGGAAGATTAAAAGAGTTAGTATTTGTAAAGTGGTTAGAGCAGTGCCTGGCCTTCAGTAATGGGAACTGTAGCTGTTATTATATTGTTATTAACACACCTGCATCTGGTGGGCCTTCTCTGTGTGCAGTATTTACATCATACGTCTAAGATACCTGGGTGAGCAGATTGTACTCTAATAAATATCCATACTGATGAATAGCTTCATTAAGATGCTATTATTCATGATAATGTTTTTAAAATGCCTGCAGTATTCTTCATATTTAAATTAGAACTACGGGTAGTCCGTTAGAGGTTTTGCCGTGGAGGCTTAAATCCTGTAGCCAGCTGTAAGTGGGAATAAGTGAAAGACTGATCTGTCATCTCTTGATGGTATTTTCCAGGATTCTGAAGGAGTAGAAATTATGTTAGGAGTTTGTGCAAGTGGTCTGTTGATATACCGTGACCGACTGCGAATAAACAGATTTGCCTGGCCCAAGGTTCTAAAAATTTCATACAAACGGAACAACTTTTACATTAAGATCCGGCCGGGAGAGGTAAGTGGACACAAATTTGCATGTACTTTGGGAAGAAAGGTGCCAAATAGCAAAAAAAATAAATTACGTGCTCTCAAGCTCTGAACATCACACAATATGGTGAGTTATGTCTAAATGCCCAAGAGAATTTATTGTGGTTTGTCCAATAAACACTCATAAATAAAATATTCTCTTCTTTGTTGTTTTGCTATAATTTTTTTCCCATTGCATACATTGAAAGGGTTTTATATTTACATATTGTAATGTGAAATCAAGATTCATGAATAATGTTTTCTGTGTTTCATGCTGTGGTATAAAAGAAACTCTTAGCTGCTGAACCTCTTTGTGAATAAAAAATAGATTTTTCCTGTCTGTCCTGTTGTTCTGTGTCCACGCCCTCTCTTTTTGTCATCTCACTCTGATGTGATGACACCCTCAGATGAATAGCTTAGACATAAATGCACATCAAGGTACAAGGAAGATCAAAACAAGGGATACTGAGTATCAGTTATGTAAATGTTCCATAGCTTAACATATTTCTGCCTCTTAATTTTTAATCAGAGAAACTAATGAAAGAATCAAAGAACCCATCCTTGCTCCTTTGGCAAAAGCCCCCATGATCAGCTTACATCCTCCTTAGTGGTTTGTACATAATAGGTAATAAATATCTGCTATTATCTGCTTAATAGGAAACTAATAAATACATCCAGTTTCTAATTAGTGTGGTTAATATAATGGAGGCATCAAAGCTCTACAATTGCAGCTTATTCATCTCTGAACATCTTCTGGCACAATATAGAATTATCTCCTGTCTTCAAAATCAGCCTCTCCACTGGTAGAAAATGCAGTTAAAAAATAAGACTACATGGGCTATAATGTACAGCATTGCTATGGTAGTTACTGTACTGTATATCTGAAATATGCTTAGAGAGTAGATCTTAAAAGTTCTCAGCAGAAGAAAAAAATGTGTAATTATGTGTGGTAATGGATATTAACTAGACTTATTGTGATGATCATTTTATAATACATACAGATAACAAATCATTAGGCTGTAACACCTGGAGCTAATATAATGTTATATGTCAATTATATCTCAATGTGAAAAGTTTTTAAAAATGAGACTATACAGTCAGCAACCATGTTTAATGTAAATATATATGAAGACAAATAATCTGTAAGCTTTTCATGTAAATACCTGAAATTTTTTTTTCATATTTCCTAAAGACTACTATTCAACTTATAACCAATATATATTTAACTTATTGAACATTTCTTAAGTGAGCATCTTTTCATTGGCAGATACCATGTTGGGCATTGAAACAGAAAGATCAGTATGACCTTGTTCCTGCCCTTGAAGGACTTTCTGTTTAGCAGGGCAACACTCATGCACTTAGAATTACAATGTCCTGATACACATGCAGTAATATTCCACACACATGGGATGGGCAAAGTGTTGTGAAGGGCCAGAAGGGAAGGTTGGAGAAATGCATCAGGAGACAGCTGTGAGCTGTGGAAGGTTTTACATAGGGAGTGTGACATACTAGATGAGTATTTTGGAATTAAACTCAGCAACTTAGCAATGGGATGTGAAAAGACGTAAAGTAGGGCAGAGGCTGTGGAAATAGAATGGAAAGAATAAATGCGAGAGGTTTCAGAGCCAGAACCGGTAGGTCTTGGAGACAGGATGGGAAAGGATAGCAGGAGGAAAGAGTCCAGGATAACCAGAGGTCTTCAGTTTGCATGAGTGAAGTCAATGGACATGATGGAAATAGACAAGAGGGGAAAAGGGGGAGAATTTCAGAAAAAAAGATTGAAATTCCTTTGAGACATATATTCACAGGGTGATGTTTGCATAAGAAATACAGGACGTGAACTGAGTCACCAATTGTATACCTTTTATTTAAGGGCTTAGGTGTAGAATATCAGTTACTCAGAGAACGAGGGGAGTTAAAGAATAAAAGACATCCTAAAACAAAAACTCTGGCTAACACCACTTTTTGAGGGAGGGGCAGGAGGAAGAGGTACTTAGAGAGTGAAAAAAAAAAAAACCACCACCACCACAGCCAAAAATATCCAGAGAAAGAAAAGAAGGGACAAAAACAGTCAGGGATGATGATGATATGAGATTCAGAACACATAGTTAACCAGAAGGGCCAAATGTTAGAAGGCACTCAGGATGAAAACTAAGAAAACTGCATTGGACTTGACAATCAGATCCTGTGTGACATTTAAGAGTTCAGGAAAGGTTAGGAGCACCTGCCAGATTGCAGTTGAGTTTTTAAGGAGTGGAATAGCCGAAGCTCCCCCTTCGTGACATTTATCAGGGAAGAGGGGGTTCTGGTTCAGGCAGAAGCAAGCTCGAAGAAAGTTGGTGGTTCCCCCTTTTCTTACAATCATGTTTATAGGCCAAGAAGAAATTATTAGTGGCACAAAGTGTCTGCAGAGGTTGAAAGAAATGGGTACAAAATATAGAGAGATAGATAAACATTCAGAAAATGCAGGGGCCTCAGTCATCCTTGAACAAAGAATAATTCCGAAGAGAATCTTGCTGGCTCTTGCAGTAGAAGGCAAATTGACTTCTTTAAAACCCCTGACCTTAGCATAGTATGTTGTATGTATTAGATGCAGGATAAATAAATGGAGAATGGGTTAGTCAAGATCCACAGTACTCTGGCTTGTTGACTGACTGACAGCAGTGATTTTAAGGGCCACCACCGCACATGAATGTTCAGAGTGAGTAAAATTGGGAAAGGCAATTGCCATTGGAGCAGCTTGTGATATATTTCCCAGTCTGTCCTCTGCCTGGGCCCACTCAACACCCAAGGACTAGAAGTATACCATACCCCATGCATCACGCACAGGACCCCTCCATTTGGTCCTTTGCTATTGATTTTATCAGTAGTCTGGTTGTTTTGTGCTGTTTTGGAGAACCTTTATTGTTTAAAATGATTGCCCTCTGGTGGCCTGATGCATATCATCTTCGGAAAATAAAATTTTAAGCCATGGCAAATAATATTAAACTGTATTACCCAAGAAATGAGCTATTTCACTTTGAAAAATCAAATGGTTGATAGATTATCCTCTACACTATCCATGCTGAAAAATAGGAAAATGTGTACTTCCAGTATCTAAGCTTACAAGTAATATTGAGAGATACTAGCATTTAACATGATAATCCATACTCGACTGCCCAAATAAAATCAGAAATACTTGATACTAATTCATAAAGTACCTAGGAGATATGCATATTTCCTCACCAGATACTAGGAGAAAAATGTCATCTTGAGAATTGAACGTTTTGTTCATTTCTGTGTATTTGAATTGAAGTCATGATGTCATGGAGAAACCTTGAAATTAAGTCGTAAAAATGAGATCAAGACAAATTGCTCTCTGGAAGGAGCCCAATTATCTTCCTTTTCTGCATTTAGTTAGCATAAAACCCATACTTGTACATTAAAAAATGTGCTATGTGCATAATGTGGTTATTATACCTACAACATCTCAACAAGACAGGCATAAGGAGATTTTTTTTTAATGAATGAATTTGTATAGCATGAATTCTGCATATAGCAATTTATTTGGTGAGTAAATAAAAAATTGTGAGTGGTGTTACTATTTTAAAAATCATTTGCTTTTATGTTATATATAATTCCAAACCTGACTTTACTTTTCAATGTGTTTTTCAAATTTAGTTTGAACAATTTGAAAGCACCATTGGGTTTAAGCTGCCAAACCATCGAGCTGCCAAGCGTTTATGGAAAGTATGTGTGGAACACCATACCTTTTTCAGGTAGGTAATGATTGTTTTGTTTCCGTTGGGGCAGACCTAGAATGATTAGAGTCCCTTATATGAAAAGGTTGCTGGGAAGAAGAACAAGGAAGCATAATCCTTTCTGTATAAGTTCAATCACCAGATTTCTTGACAAAAAATCCTAATAGAACTTCTAAAGAAATCTGAAGGAAATTTCTTGTCTTATGTTTATCAACCCTCATCTCCCCATTCTTTATTATCTTTATTGTCTTTTCATTATTTTTACAGGATACTGAGTTCAAGTGTCTAATCCATTCTTTACTATTTCAGTAATTTCTCAATACCCTGGACTCCTTTGTTCACAGAAAGTATTTGGACCATCAGATTTGTGTCTACAGCATAACAAATTATCACTGTCCTTCTTCACTAATATCACCTATTTAACTGCTCTTTGGGATTAATAAAACCACAGACTCTCCAGTTGTGTGGATGTTAAAATTCATAAAGTCCACACCAACCCCCATTTTGTTTAGCCTCTCCAGAACTTCCTAGTTGATATGTACTGTGTGAATTGATTTTTCTCCTACAAAATCACATTCATTTAATTTCATGTGTTTGTTAAACCTTTAGCACACAAAGCACCTTACCTTTCACAACAGAGTAAAAAGATAGCATTCTTATTGTTTGACTTAATGGTCTTTCTGGCATTTCTTCTTTAATATCTTCAGACTGTTGCTACCAGAAGCGCCTCCAAAGAAATTCCTTACCTTGGGCTCCAAGTTTCGTTACAGTGGCAGGACGCAAGCCCAGACAAGAAGAGCCAGTGCGCTGATAGACCGTCCTGCCCCTTACTTTGAACGCTCATCCAGCAAACGTTACACCATGTCTCGCAGCTTGGATGGAGGTAGGCATCATTCCCCAGCCCTTAATAATAGTCATTAGTGGCTACCAGAGGTAGGGTGGAGCCGTCATGAGCTTTCTATTAACAGAGATTCTCTTGGATAGTATGAAATGAAAAACACTTGTTGGTCTGCGGCTGAACAGCAAGTTTTAGCTGCCCCCCTTTTATAAAAAGTGCCTTTGTGAGTTTAATATATATTATTGGTGGGTTTATACGAAATTACATTAAAAGAATGGTACTTAGGGAATGACAAACATAGATTTCATAAGCCAGCACCCTGAATTTGGAGAAAGATGCTCTCATCCTAAATATAATCGTCATGTACTCTACAGGTAATTTGGTTCTCTTGCTGGCAGATCTTAAATGATTATCAGGTTTTTTTCAGACAGTTTGTTTCAGAAAGAAAACTAAGTTAAATTGATCTTTCTAAGAAATTTCTATGAATAAAATGTGACTTTTATCAGCCAATGAATAAATAGCTGATAGAAAGGATGACATTCAAATACCTCAGCAAAAAGCTCTAAGGTAGATCCTCCTGGTTAATATTAATTCCTGTCCCAGATGGGCGGGAAGAGCATTGCTATGTAAATGTACTCTATTGTTAAGTCAAATGTGTAAGTAAGACAGGGAGAGGGTCACATAAATAACATTTTAAGGAATGACTTAATAGTGAGTTTTAACAAGCTTTTTGTTTTGTGTGACAGCATTTTGAATTGCTGTCCTTAGTTACAGACAGATGTGCTTACTGCTACAAGACATGGCAGGGAGTAATATTTAACTTAGGGAATGACCACGGCCAGGCGAATGTCTTGTAATTCACAGCTCCTGGAGGTTAGTGGTTTGTAGAAGACCTGTCCTGTGCACATAAGAAGAGAGGTTTCTAGTGTGTGTACAATTTTAATAATAACAAAAACGTAAAAGTAAATAAAAATTCGCATGCCTGGGATCACATTCCTCCCTACGCTTTTTGCCACCACTCACCATAGAGTCCCAAAGCTCCTTTCCCTTTCTCCTTGCTCCAGCGTGCTGGTGGGGAGGTGACTATTCCATGAATCCCCTGACTTAAGAGACTATTTTCCTCATGGGATATTCTATTGACCATTTACAGAAGTCAAAATTGTATTATTAGTACAGCACCCCCAAGTTACTAATACCTGATGTCATGCTGCCAGAAAAATAAAAATTGTATTATTAGGGTTATATTGCATATGTTGCAAGTGAAGTAGAAAGAACACTCACTTCCCTGGCATACCTCCTCCCAGACGGAGTCTAGGCCGTATGGCCTGCTGTCTGTGTGGCAGTTGGCAAATGACTTAAACTCCCAGGTCTCAGTTTTAGTCATTATCCATAAAATGGGTCTGTGGCCACCTCTACCAGGGTTATTGCAAACAGTGAGTAAGACATATATGAAAGCATTCTTGTTACAGATATAATGATGATTATATTCATAATTATCCTTACAGGCATTTGTGAGCTGGCCTGGAATTAATTACCATTCTATATCTTCCAGCAGTTTCCTGTTTTCGGAATATCTCACTTAGAGCCAAACTTATGGAATAAAATCTTTACTAGGACTGTTTCAAGTAGAATTAAGATACTGAAAAGTCCACGTTAACAGTGGAGTATCTCTTTCTACTATGTCACGTTTACTCTTCTTTCTCCTTTAGAGACTCTTTATAAACTGTTGTGATTCCATATGTCAGGAACTTCTGTAGAATCACACCATATTTTCTATGAATATCATCCACTTTGTTCAGAGATGTGTACCTAAGGAAACACATTTTTTTTTATTGTTTTCCTTGTGACATTTTGTGTGATGATGGTTCCTGAGAAGACAGAAGACACTTGTGAAATAAATGTACTAATATCATACTGTTTCTTCCTCCCTGCCCAAAAGCGATGTTAGTATGTGTTGTTTCTTAATGTTAGTATGTGTTGTCTCTCGCTCTTTGGGGTCCTGCCAATTCTAGTATGTTTTCTGTGCTGCTAAGCTGGGTGCCGTGGCTGCGTGTTGGAACATAAAACTGCTTTTTGCAGGTTGCATCTGATTTAGAACAGCATAATGGGCCAATTTGGAAACTATGTCTCATATGAGCTTTTTCTTCAGTGTAAGGAGACATAAAATATCTTAGTGAAGATGAAGATATTTTAGTGAAACAGTTCAGCTATTATAAAAGGATTTCCGAATATTTTCTTACCTTGATGTTTTAAACTTCCTAAAATATGAAAGCTGATTATATTTTACTTATGATTAGCTGTGTATTTGAAAAAGCATTATTTGTAAGTTGAAATAAATTTTATATATCTAAAACCTAAAATAACGAGTACTGAATTTTAAATATTTAACTGAACTAAGCATTTCTTTCACTGAGACATTTTAGCTGGGATGAAAGGCTGTGGTCCTACATGGCTTATGTCTGTGCGCTTTGCATTTGCATGAATTTCATCATTAGCAACTGCTGTCTTGCTTTCACAAAAGATCAGAGATGAAGGGATGCATGCATACCATGGTAGTCTGCTGAAAGTGCAATAGGAGTTAAAACATTCCTGCATTTCAGTTGAACAGAGTTGCCATCTGAATTTTCTAATCTCTCCCAAGATGGTTAAATTTCATTATTACCATGGAGCTTTTATGTTGTAGAAGGGATAGACTTTCAACCATTATAGTAATAATAATAATAAACCAATTCAGTGCTCCTTGGCAAATGGCACTTCAAAGATATGTTCAAAGTCAAGTGTACTAGAGCACTTGTTCACTGCAAAGCCCGCCAGTAGTTGTGGGACTTGCCACTACGCCTGGTGCTGCGCCCAGCCAGTTGTTCTGTGGGGTCAGAGGCTTTGCGGCAGCTCAGTCCTTCCACCACATCCACCCTCATGCTCACCCTCACCAGAGAGCCTGACAATGGATGGAAATTATTTTGGTGGCTTCCAGAGATGAGCATTTATACCATTTGAAAATGCTGGTATAGAAGATACAGGAAGATGAGCCCATGATAATATTTATTTAGATGAAAGAGCTGCAACGATGATGTGTCTTTTCAAGAAAAACCTGGTATTTGGTCGGGGTATTTTTTTTTTTTCTGTAATGGGACTACTGGGGGTGTTTATCTGTCTTCTGACGTAACTATTTCAGACTTTATTTCTTCAATTGTATTTGCTTTTAGCATCAGTGAATGAAAACCATGAAATATACATGAAGGATTCTGTGTCTGCTGCAGAGGTTGGTACTGGCCAGTACGCCATAACAAAGGGCATCTCTCAGACCAACTTGATCACCACCGTGACTCCGGAAAAAAAGGCTGAGGAGGAGCATGGCGAGGAAGAGGACAGACGGAAAAAAGCAGCGGAAGCCACGCCTGTCGCAGCGGCACGACACGAGGGAAAGGTACATCTCCCAGGCTGCCTCCCGGAGCTTGCTCACACTTTTAAGAGCTACCAAATAATTCTGAGGGTATAATCTAGGAATGTGCTCAGACTAAGAGTAACTCCTATTTCAGCAATAGTCACATGTTGTCAATTTTTAAAGTATTTCCTGTGTCCACATCCCCAAAGATTCCTCAACTTTCTGAAAATATTTTAACAACTGATGTGCTATGTAAGACTTTCAACAGCTGTCCTGTCTATATACCTTAAACTACATTTGGTATCCTAGTACACTTTTCTGTTTGAGCTCACATTTCAGAACTGAAAGCTATTTTCTTTGTTTCTGGCCCCATTCTCCTACCCAACTACTGTATATTTTTGTAGATGTGTGGTAGTTGTATTGCCATTCTTCTGACTGCAAGGAACGGAGTGACCATAGCCTGCGTATACACCGTTTCCTCTCTTAGTCGCCTGATTATAATCTAATTAAGGTAGTGTGTGGACATGTTTTGAAAAGGTTATTAATGCAGAAAGTTGCAAGGGAAGGCAGACAGTGAATTTGGCCGCAATTTCTCCAAGGTGTTTTTTTCATTAAACTTCATTTTCACACAAAATTCAATTTCGTTTTTAACATTACATGTATTTCTTGTGATTCAGTACTGTAGAGCAAGTTTTCTGAAAAATAAAAGTCAGAAAACACCTTGGGAGATTTCTGCATAATAATAATGGGAAAACAGAGTGGCTCTTAGAATGTACAGAGTGAAAGGAAATAGAATAAAAATGCTGTGAAACTTAGGTTATGCTAAAACTTATGTAAATTTGATGCAAAAGTATTCTTTTGCACGTGGGCTCTTCAGCTAGAGATTTATGTGGTAGAACTCCCCTGGAGCTCTGTAGAAAAGTACTTCTTTTGACAAGAGTTTAACAGTGGCATCTACACAGATAGATCAACAAATATAGTTATGTGAGACTATTCTAAGTGACCCAATACATAATTTTCTTTTAGGATAAGATTTGCCAAACAAAAATAGACACAGGATAGGAAATGATAGCAAGGATATTGGGATCACTTTTGCTGTTAAAATGTGCTTTGTTCTGAATTTTGTTTTTACACTTCTTTTTCAGTTAAGTCAAAGCAGGTTTTAAGTAGGTTTTAAATAGGAATGAACAATAATGTACCTGAACGGCAAATGTTTTCCATGAGTTCTTGAAATCATCCATGCCAACATATGATCCTAAGGGATGTGTAAGCATCTATTGTATTTAGTATATGACCCATAAGGGTATATATGACTTTCAGTTTGCTCCAAAAGCAGATCCAGGTAATCTCACTTTGATTTTAAAAGACCACCAATTTGTTTATATAAAATATAGCACTAAGCTGTTACTTCTGACATTTATGCCATGGGAAAATAAAAAGACAAAGAAAACTATGACCATCATAGCCTGAGTCTCTGAGAAGCCAGCACTTTGACGCAGATGCCTTCGGAAAAGCTGTGGCCCAGACCTGGCACTGTCTTCACTTCCCACAGGACAAAGCTATCTTTTAAAAACCACCTTAATAGGTACCAAAGAAGATCAAACCTTTATTTCATTCTTCTCCACCTTCAAAAAGTAACATAGAGAGTATTCATTTTTTAACCAAAATGAAAATGTATTACTGGAAATAGTTCTTAAAAGACTGGGCCCTAGATGCCTTTGAGAGGAGGCCATGTGTCCCAGGCTAATGGTCACTCCAGGTGATTGACAGCCTTCCAACATCGAGGGAATGACTGTCTGCGTGCAGAAGTCAGGTTGTAACTTTTCCAGTATTCTCAAGTTGAATGGGATTTGTGCAGGGTCTTGTTTAAAACACAATGTTTAGTGTCATTGGGACATGACAAACTTGTATTGGGAAAAGACACACTTGTCTAATACTAAAAAACAGACACTTCTAAATTCTCATATACCCGTGATATAATTTTATTTGTGCATTTTCTTACCCTCTATGTCTATATTTACCATGTCAGGACTGGATAACCACCACAAAGCAGGCTGGGTAACTTCCATGCCATTAGATCAGTAGGCAAAACACTCATGTGCGTGCACATGCACGGTCTATTACAGAGAACAGCGGATGTCTAATTATCTCCAGACTCCGTGTGACCTTGTCTTGAACTCCCCGGCTGTAGCAGCTTCTGTGCGGTGCCCAGGTCCCATCTGGGCTTTGCTTGCTTTCCTTCCCCTCCTGCTCAGCAGCCCTCCGCCACCTGCAGAGGAAACTCGCTGTGCTCCTTGAGACTGCCAGAGCCAGAGCTGCTTTCCCTGCAGAAGCCTGAACTCACCAGGAAGCACTTTGGTGGGGAAGCCTTCCTTTATTCTTTCTGTTAAGGACTCAAACCAAGGGAGTGAAGCATACAGTTTACCTGCTAAGAAAAATCAGAAGCTGGGAAATTGTATCTTTCTATTATTCATGGACCACAAATACTAAGTGAACGTTTACAAGCCATACTACAAGAAAATGCATTCTTTTTGTTAGTTAGCTTGTCGAAACCACTTGAGTTTAGATTCTATTTACAACTTGGATAAAGGAGCCAAAACAAGAGTTTTCAAAGGAACCTCAATTCTCTGTCCAAAGTCCAAGTTCCTAAAAGGCTGATTGTTGAATTCCTTAATCAGAACCACTGATTGCTCAGCTAGGAGTGGGGCCAGAAACTCCTTCTTAATTTGGAAACCCCCCTGTTTTGGATATAATTGACCAAGCAAGGAAAGGTAATGTGGAAGGTTTTTTTTTTTTTAATAATGACAATTTGGATTTGTTTTCTCTTTTTAATCCAACTGAACTATATAGTAACAGATCTGTTAGCTGGAGATCAGAAGTTATTGAAAGTCTTGACTGTAAGTTATCAGAGAATTGCGTTTGTTCTCCAAATCCTAAAACTTCCTAGAGTTGTTGTTCTAAGCACAATTTTTGAGTCACGTGAAACATGTAGACTCTGAGATTGCTCACCACATAGCTTCTGTTCTGACTTACAAAGGCCACCCTCTCTGTGATGGTCTAAGGGGGAAACTGCAGCCCTTCGTAGTGTTGCCATGCAGCTTGAATACTTGAAATACATGAACAACCCTAGTGCTAAAATTCTTGTTTTACAATTTTATATTGATACCCATAAGAAAATTAACTAATTGCAGTTTTCTTTTTGTCCCTTTGCACCTCTGTTTGCTGCTTTCTGTCTCTCTGTCTCTTTCACATCAGTCACCCAGGCTTGGCACTGACTCATGTCCCCCGTCACCCCCATCAGCCCATTGTCCCCCTGCATTGCCCACAGAGCTGCGTAGGAGGTGTAAGGAGAATGACCACCACCCTTTGGGTGTTGAACCGTCCAAAGGCACTGGGCACATGCGTGGGGAGTCCGCACTGGACTTGGATGGCAAAGGGAAGCCCTTCCTGGGGGACCAAGATGTGGCGTTTAGCTACAAACAGCCAACTGGCAAAGGGACAACCCTGTTTTCCTTCTCCTTGCAGCTCCCTGAGTCATTCCCTTCTCTTCTAGACAATGATGGGTACCTCTCTTTCCCCAACCTATCGGAAACCAGCCTCCTCCCCCAGAGCTTGCAGCATTATCTCCCAATTCGCTCACCCTCCCTTGTGCCCTGTTTCCTCTTCATCTTTTTCTTTCTGCTCTCCGCCTCCTTCTCAGTGCCATATGCCCTCACTCTCTCCTTCCCTCTGGCTCTGTGCCTCTGCTACCTGGAGCCCAAGGCGGCCTCCTTGAGTGCCTCACTAGACAATGACCCGAGTGACAGTTCAGAGGAAGAGGTGTGTACCTCGGCATAGAGCACACTCCCCTGTCGTGTTCGGGGCTTCGGTCCAAAACAGTGCTAGACGCCTACTGCAATAATGGTCCTACTTTCAGAGCCTCATTTATTGTCTGTGCCAATATGTGAAGAGGTTTTTGTGTGTTGGGGAGTACAACCCAGCCCCAGGGTTAGGCACAACACCATGTGGATGTAGCAGTATGCACCCAGCCTGGAATCATTCTGCTACCCACGGAATTCTATGGCTGGTAAAGGACTCAGCCGGAAGCCAATTTTGCATGACCCACTAGCTATGTAAACAAGGCAGGGTTCAGTTAAAGGTTCTGTTCAGTTACTGTTTAATAAAGTCAATTACACACAAGGTACACAAACAACTTTTGACTAGATTTATGGAGCATTACCAAAATGTCTCTGAAATAATGATGTGAAGTGGTGGCACTAGTAGGTAAGTGATACTCAGGATGAGGTGGGAAGGAACACTGCCAGAGGGGATGTATTCACATCATCTGTGCAGCTCCCCAAACTGGAAAGGCCTCTCCTCCCTGGAGATTCCAACACATCCCCAATGTTCTCTGTGGTTCCCCAGCAGTAACAACCATTGTTGTTACTCCCAGAGGTGAGGCAGAACCCCTGGGTGCTGGGACAGAAAGTGTGTTTGAGACGTCATGATGCCTGCATGAGAGCAGTCACAGTGGAGCCGCAGACAGAAGCAGAAAGAACTGCAGGTTTCAAACCCTGTGGAGAAGACTCATTAAGGTTTCTAGGCATTGTCAAAATGAGCTGAAATTCCATCAGTACCAGCAACATCAGTGCATATATTGGAGGGCAGTAAGTCTTTCAACTTTAGCATAAGCTAAAATCCACACACCTGTGGATAGTCTAGTAAGGTCAGGGAAGACGTATAGGCTTCTGTGGCTCTCAGCCAGGCACCTGCTTAGTGGGGAAAAGACATGAGCCTTCAGCCCCTGTCCGTGAAGGCATGCTAGCTATCAGTCTCCCGGCCTTCATGTGAGCCATTGGTTTAGTTGGCATTGCAGCCAGCAGCTTGTCCTTTTAGTTGCTCTCCTTTCCCACTCCACAGCTCTGTGAACAGCCCAGCAGTTCCCTTTCTACAGGCTTCAAATAGATGCAGAGAAAAAGAACAGAAGCTGCCAATGGAGGCACCTGGCTGTCACCTGCCTCCTACGCACACCTTCCCCAGGCCCCTCCAGCTCTTCTGTTTCCATGAAACAAGGGTTTTTGTGGAAGGAGACAAGCCCAATACTCCTAGCATTAGAAAAAAAACCCACAAAGTCAAAGAAACACTAAAAAAAGGAAAGAAACTCTATTCATATCTAAGCTTAGCCAGAAATCATAATTTGAGCTGCTCCTGTGAGTATATAGAATAGCAAAGGTAAATATCTATATTTAGTGGTATTATGACCATTTCTTAGCAGCAGAAGGAAAAGAGTGGGAATGGTCTCACAGATGTTTTAAATAAAAGTTTAAGCTTTTCAATTTGATGTTACATAAGAGCCCTTTTCCAAGGTTCTTGTGTCATATATGACTTGCTGCAACTACATATATATATATAAAACTATTCTCATACAAGGAAAATATTTTAAGAGAAAACTACTTCAAATCCTAGGCTTTAATATCACTATTTCTCACAGTGGCACTATTGTCAAATAACATAGGACTAGAATATACAACATTAAGAACATGATATTATTTATAAAGACTGTAATATCTGGTTTCCAACCTGGACATATATATTTCCTTTAGCTGTGGAGTTAGCCATCAAGCTAACAAAGCAGAAAGATTGCTGTTTCATGCTTTTCTGAATTCTAAATGACTGAACTTTTATATAGCAAACCACACAGATCTTGTGCCTAATCCAGGGTATACATCTTGTTGTAATCAGTGCATGAGAATTAATGTTAAACTTGGGCATGTCTGCATTACATCAGCAAAACAAATCACAGCAGTTATATTCATTGCAAGTTAGCAAGCATGTGACTGGAGCCTCCCAGTCGTAGCTCTCTTTTTCTTGTAAACCTTTGGGACTGTGACCCAGCACTGGCTCCTGCAGCCTTCTCAGCCCTCCTCCCCAGGTCCCCCACCCATGCCCGCTCTCCTGACACTAGACTCTGTTTTTGGCCATCTGTTCCATGTCCTCCCTTAATCCCAAGAGTGAAGAGCTGCACACTCTAGTTCACGGGACTCATATGTAGGTCATTCAATTAAAAAAGAAAATTGCCATTTGTTTACATGGCCTGTTTTACTCTCTGGGCCTCAAGCACTTTGGCAGCTAAAGTGGGTGACTTTGGAACATACAATTCAGCTCTGTCACTTTTGTTTTGCAAAACCCCTAATGACTATAATTCTTTTAAAATATTTTCTCATCACTGCTTACATTTTTCACGTGTTATAGTGGCTTAATTAGTTCCAGCCTTTCTCAAGAGTGAAATCCAGTGTAAAAAGGCTTACTCATTTCAAACTATAAAGCTGCTGGCCAGTCTTTTCTTTTTCCTTTTGTACTTTCAGAATACCCAAATAAGGGGCAGAATATCAAAACACCTGTCAGGAAACATAGATGAATTTGGCTTATCATACCATAGGATGTAATTATGTGTCAGTTTATGAGGAATTTTTTGATAATACAAAAAAAGAGATAGGTTCAAATCTGGAGGGAAAAATTAATTGGTCATCTGATTTTAACATTTTAAATTGTGTAAACATAGAATTATATGATAGTTTTGTAGTTTTGTTTAGTCATAGTGTATTATAAAAGCTGCTTTATTCAGCATTTATTACTTCATTTTTTAACGATTTATTGATCAGGCACTCTGTTGGTTGAATGACTAGTGTACTGAGTAGGAATTTGAAGGAGTTTAGATATGACCCAAGCTATTTGCTTGTGTATAGCTAAGAAAGTTACTAGTAGTCATGATCATGTGATATAATAATAATAATATGTAATAATATTATGTATGTAATACTAATATGTCATACTAATATGTAATATATTAACATCAGTATTTTACAGTTATTATAGGCATTTTTAACTCTGTGTGTGTCAGGCATTGTATAAAGCACTTAGTATGCACTACCTGATACAGTTAGGGCTGTTATTTTCCCCATTTTACTACAAGAAAATTGGGATTAAAGTATGAAATATGTCTGGTGTGTCACAGATTTAAATACCAAGTATTTGAGCTCATGTCAGTCTGACATCAGACCCTTCACTCAATCATGATTATGACCTAAAGCTAAGATGCTTGGAAAGTTGCTGAAGTAAATTTTAAAGCCATGAGGGAAATTTCAAGGACTTTTGAAGTGTCCGACACAACTAGCTAGCACACTAAGCACAAGTCATTCGGTTTTGTTCTTGGAAGCCTAAGGTGCCTCTGAGTTATTCTGTACTCCTCTCTCTTCCTCAGGCACACTGGCCTTGCCATAGGCTGTCAGTTGGTGAAGCCATACTAATGCCATAGCAATGATCACCCTTGTAAAAAACTAATAGCCGCCCCCAGGTGTTGCCAAGGCGGTTGCCAAGGTCATGAAAATGTGTCGGTGTGCTGTCTTTGCCGACCAGTTGAAAATTACTTCCACTGAAGCATGGTAGCAAGGTTACCAGAATGGCCACCCGAGAGGCACATGCCAAGCGTGAATTTGAGTTCCTTTTCTTTTAGGAATGTATGAAACGAAAGTTTGTCCTAGCGCCCAGAAATCAGCCTACCCGGAGTTACACTGAATGAACATCACTATCCCAGTCATGCACTTCCTGACATTCCTGGTTCTTTGGAGTGAAAGATTATTTTAAGAGACAGATTCATAATCTTACAGCCCCCAGTTTTGATTGTTGTATTCCAGATGGTAATCGCACATCTTTGCTCAAGGGGATTTTATTAATGAGTATTTACTATTTGCAGAGGGAAAGTCAGCTAATATTATATTAGGGCATTTGGATGTCCCATTTTCAATGGCTATGGCTCTACTCCAGAAAAAAGCAGTTTTGTTTTGAATCATAAACCTCCATGAAACAGATAAAAAATCAGTCCTGAAATTACTGCTGTAGTTCTCCCTTGAAAACTAGGCTGGTCAAATGCTGTGCTTTGTTTTATGTGTTTCCAACTGGATGTCTCTCTCCCTCTTTTTTTGATTGTTACTTTAAACTGCTTCATTTGAATGTTTTTTTTGGAAAAAGATGTTCAAATACGTACCTTGATATACCTCTTTATATTGGAGGGTGGGGTGAAATAAATGCAACATAATATCTTTAAAAAGTGTAGTTAGTAATGCTACTTGAAAACTGAGTTCCATTTTCATGTATAAAACACATGCCTGTGAGTCACTGGCATGTGCTTTCTATAATTAATAGGTAATGCAGACAGCCTGATGGCCATAAATTACCAGAACGGTATAAATGAGGGGCTGAAAGTCCACTGACTGTTAGAGTCGCTTTTTATTTAAATTTACATTTTAATTGACCTTTCAAATGTGACATATTACTAGAATAAAAACATTTATAAACATCAACTTTATTTGCATTGAACATTTTTAGATCTTTCTCAGGGTTTTAGTTTAAAAGGGGTGGGGAAAGAATGACGATTTGATTTTCCTGGGACTTGAAACCAGACAAGTCAGCCTGGCTGAGGCAGGTCTGCGGTTCCCGTGGGCTGTGTGCCTCTGGTCGTCCTCTGAGTGGTTCTGCTGGTGGAACGTAGCTCTGGCCTTTCTCGTGCTTTGGCTTGAACCTGCATCCTTGTGGGAAGGTGGCGCGGTACAGGTCACAGAGACAGAGTGCGAACTATTGGCCTTGGCCTGTGCCATGCCCCGATTGACCAGATGGGTTTGTTTTCTATTCCTGCCTTCCTCCTGGAACCTGGTCACTTCTGTGATCCATAGACGGACAGCGAACGCACGGACACCGCAGCTGATGGGGAAACCACTGCCACCGAGGTTGGTATGATAACCGGGGTAGCTGGGAGCTGCGTAACGAAAATGCCTTGTGGGGTGGCTCTGCAGGGAGGAACTTGGCTTATTTGCTTTTAGAGTGGAGATAAATGCTAACTTAACAGTAGGAGTTCAATAGATTCTCTTGCCTAGATCAGTGATTCTCAGATTCTGGCCTCCATCAGAACCATTTGGATTTCATCCTCACGTTCCTCATTCAGAAGAAGGTCTGGGGTGGGACTTGAGAATTTACATTTCTGACAAGCTCCCAGGTGATGCTTACTATGTCAACTTTAGGATCACATTTTGAGAACCCTTGGCTAAACTGTTAATTTTTTTAACTTAATTTTTTTTTCTCCCCTACCCCAAATGGGAGGCCATTTATGTATGATGACATAATGAGTGGGGAGGAGGCTCACAAGTAATTTTAATCAGCTTATTAGTGGGCACAGATATATTTTTAAATCCCAAATGGTCAAACAATGATTATTAAAATAAGACTTCTTAATTCATTTTTGTAGACAGAATATAGCTAGGTCACTCAAAAGTGAATTTTCTAAGGAAGATAAAATTAGTAAATTACTATTAGTACTTTGTTGAAAAAAATGTGATCACACTGAACAGTGATAGGAAGGATATTATGCTATTACTTATCCTTTATTCTTTAGGATGTATTAAATAGGTATTTCAAATATTTTCTATCAGTAACTAATTACAATTTCTGTGAAAACAATATTTATAGTAATAGAAATCAAGATGTTCATCTCCTGAAGTTCTAGCAGGATTTTTTTATTTTGTGATAATGTTTGCTGTAGGTTGTTTTTTGCATCATCTAATCATACATTTTCCAGTTGGATATTTAGAACTAAAAATGTTTTACATAGTATCTATACATCACTTAATTGAAACATCTTCAGAAAAACATTCCAAAGAGTTTTATTAAGTTTCATCCTTTGAAAATGCCAAAATTCAATCTGAAGCTTGGAGACCACAAATTTTTTTAAGTCAAAAATACTATGAAACTAGATTCTTTTAGGCAAGTGATCACATATAGTTACAAGTTTTAATAATTTTCTATGCCACATATAACAAAATTACATCTTGATTTTATAAGAATTATTAGCTACATATTCATACATTTAGTAAAATAAATGTCATTGTAATACTAGTGTGCTATAAATGAAAAGTATTTTAATAGTAATACTCCAGATTTCTGCAACAGTTTTAAAATTTGTTATACAACATTTGGGGCATACAAATGAATACATGTAACATTGGTAGATTGTGAAGCTTAAAAATAATATGAAAAGCTTTGAATTGAGAATGAGCACGTCGCCAGCACTGTGTTAGAATTACCTGTGTAATCTCTAACACTTTTTAAACACTTCCCTTCTCTTCCCTCAGGAACCAGCACAACAGTAGTGCAGGGTGGGACAAGCTGGAAAGCCAGTTTTGTCACCCATGGGAAGATATGGAAACTGAGACCGAGATAGATAAATTTGTTGAAGACCACTTGCTCAGGCATCACCCTTGTCTGATCTGTAATTTCACTCTGGACCTCTTGCAGCACAGGCATAAATCCCAGGCCCTGGGTCAGAGTGCCACAGTGAGGAACGCAGCGTTACTACTGCACACCCAAGTGGCTTGGCTAGTCGCCTGGTTATTGGTACTCAGATGCCAGTTCAAGGATTAGACAGATCCTTAAATTAGAAAAATAAGGTTAATGAAGTGGCTTTTAGATAAATTTGTTATATTTTTCATGAACTCAAAAATTATCCTGTCTACATTTGAAAGAAATGGTGATAATGTTGACGGCAGTTGATTCCTTTTTTTTTTTTAAACTTCCTTACTGACTCCATATCAGCTTTCTCCCTTCCCAAATTTGTTTTTAAGTATATGGGTTCAAATTCAGGGTTCCAAGAAATTTTTAAGTGTGGGAACCGCTGTTAACTTCTTTGAATCTCAATTCTCTGGTGACACATTGGGGATACTAATAGCTCATCTCATGGGATTATTTGAAGATTTGTACATTCTAAGAGAGCTCTCATTACTGGGTCCTCATAGCCATTCTTGTGAATTTTCATTTCAGTGTGTCTCCCCACACTTCCCAAACCATTTCTAATGTTCATTAAGGACAGTCCACCAAGGCCCCGCTGGCACCTCCCGTGCATGTGTGTGCTCTTGTCGCAGTAGGAAGTCTCCAGGTTCAAGTGTAAAAGACCCACTGACCAGAAAGTCTTTATTCCCGTGTTCTTATTAAGCTTCATAATTTGTGTATGAGAATGTTGTGGTTTGCATACAGGAAAGAAATGGCACCCATGTACAAGAGCTACCCAGTGTCCCCTTTTAGCAAGTTTGTGTAGTTCTTCGAACTAGAGTCAATTGCATGGTAAGACTTTATTTCCCACTCTTTCTTGATGCTGGCAGTCGGACCAGGAGGAAGATGCAGAGCTCAAGGCACAGGTAGAAAATTAAAAATAAAAAAAGCAAAAACCAATGTGTGATAAGTGATTGTTCGTCTATGGTGTTCAAATCTTCCAGCATGCTCCGTAGCTGGTTACCGTGTTGTTGGGACAGTGTAGAGGATGGCATTTGTTCCCATAACTACCATGTCCTTTACCTTTCCCTTTCTTTTCCACTTTTTTCAGAATAGTCTGATTAAGCGAATAAAGGGTGAAAATGTGTATGTCAAACATAGTAATCTTATGTTAGAGGTTGGTATTGGTATATACCAGTGCATGTTCGTGTGTGTCGATTTTCTTTTAGTGGCATACCCGTGGGCTTGTGCCATGCTGCATGAACTGTGTGCTCTGACCTCTGAATAAGTGGGGGTGATTTCTCAGCTTACTCAGATTCCTTCCTCTCTCTTAGATGTAGATCCTTTTTCCTGTGTGTGTGTTTATTTTAATTCTCTCTGTTTACATGTGGACTACACTCTTTGCAGTTTACCTTTTAAAATTCTTTTGATTTTGATGCTTGCGTGAACTAGATTTGTTTTTCTTGTCTTTTCCTGGGAAATATCACATTTTCACCAGAGTGTCTGTGGTAGTGCCATGAGCCCTGATCGAAATTCTTTTATTTTGACTATTTTGACTACTAATGAGATTGATATTACTTTAAAAGAGAGAGAGAGAGAGAGCAGAAGTGAAAACAAGTATAAAATGTTGACTGTTGTATTCTTTATGTTCTGAATCTAGGAGCTAGATAAAACTCAAGATGACCTGATGAAACATCAGACCAATATTAGTGAGCTGAAAAGAACCTTTCTAGAAACTTCCACAGACACTGCCATCACAAATGAATGGGAAAAGAGGCTCTCTACCTCCCCGGTGCGACTAGCTGCCAGGCAGGAGGACGCGCCCATGATTGAACCACTGGTACCTGAGGAGGTTGGTATTCAGGTATTTGCTTTGGGTTACAATTGTCTTCTGTTGACTAGCCTCGCTTCTCTGCAGGGAAGGGTTTTGGCAAGCTTCCAAGCCGAGAATCTCACTGCTTGTCTGTGTATAACCTGAACTGACCTACTCAGTGCTCCAAAGAAAAGCTTGCAAAGTCAAATGACTGGGTGGCTCAAGAGTGAGTAATTGCACCAGATGGTGCTTGGAGTGAACCAGGAACCATGGGGAGCCCATAGTGTCAGTCGGCTTATTCTAACCGTAGACATAGATTTCACAGCTGGGAGAAATTGAGAGGCTGTCATAATAAACTGACACTTTTTCTGAATATTCTGCTTCTGCCAACTTAAGGAAATGCCCTAAAGCTCATGAATGTCTCTCATCAATTACAAGACAAGTCCTGTTGAGATTGTCTTAAAGTTTGACTGAGTGATGGTCTGAAGTTGGTAAGAAAGAAGTTAATCAATACTTCTTTTCAGAACACATTTGACTCTGACATTACTCTACCTGACTTTTCATGGTATATAATGAGTGTGGTATTTGATTTTTATTTATAACTGATTTTTGATATATATAACTGGTTATTTTTAACTGATTTATGATCCATTTTTATTTGATTTTTAACAGGGAAAGTCGAGGTCAGAATGTCATTTTAAGTAAGGGCCTTCCACATAGGAAAGCTATCTAAATGTACAGCCAGAGAGTAAGGGGTTCATGGTGTTATTTCAGGGCTCCCATGGTGGGGGTCCCACAAATGGCAGTCTTGTCAACTTTTGGACATCATCTTGCTTTCTCTGTCTTTCAAAGGAAGTAATTTTTAAAAACTGAATCTTTCTAGCATCATATTGATTAACGTCTTTCTTACCAAGGCTCTTTTGTTGTAAGATATTTGTTCAGGAAGCTGAAACACAAGCTGAGAACAGAAGAAAAGTAAAACTTACGCCTTTATGGGAGAAAATCCTTTTAAAAAAGACCCTTTAAATCATATAAAAAATCTTTAAGAATCCATAGTCTATATGCAATGCTTAGGTCCTTGCAGTGAAAAGAATGCAATTATGCTCATGTGATCATTTTCTAAAGTTCCTGTGAAAGCTGTTTGTCAAAAGTGACCACAGTCACTAACTAATCCCTAGTAAAGAGTGACAAGGTGTATATCCACTTGAATTACTTTGAAAAGGGACCTTTTATGCAGAATCAATGAAAAGCACGGTTACCAAAGTCTTTTTATACTATTAAACACCAGTTTCATTTAGATTTCTTGAGTTTCAAGGGAGAGAAATTTCACATGCGGTTGATTTGAACATTGTAGCCCCTGCATTATTAAGAATACCACTTGTGATGATGGCAAAATTTTACTGTACTTGGTCAGGTTTGGCTTACCTGATTTCTACTATCTCTGTTGGAAATAAGGAAGAATGTGCTGGCTCTGAAGATGGCAGATACTAGATTAAGTTACAGAAATGGCCAAATAAATGGCCACCTAAAACAAAACAAAACAAATAAGCCAAGCCTCTCTTCCCAGTCTATTAGTCAGGGAAGTGGTAGGTGGCAGCCACGTTGAGTAGGAGTGAAGTAGTTGCTTGGAGAAGTTCAAGGGTGGTGCTAATAAACAGGGGACGTCAAGAGTCCAAGACGAAAGACTAGCAAAAAAATGGTTTTTCACTTAGTAAATCCTCTGAGAGAATGACATTGATGAACCCAAAGAACATTAATAACTTAAAGAGGTGATCCTTTGACTATAGTGAACTTCCAGATGTCAGTGCCTTCTGTGTGAGTGCAGAGAAATTGCAGTGAGTCCACGAAAGAATGTTAAATGATTAGAGGATGGCAACCTGTCCTCTGCAGAAGAGCACAGCACAGCAGCTTGGTCATGTAGCTGGGGAAGGCCAAAGGCTGGCTTAGTAACTGCCCTCAAATGTCGGCTAAATCGTGCTAGAAATGCTGTACCTTTAGTGCTCTTCCACCACAATGAAAAGAGTAAATTGTAGAAACACTTGGCTAAATGTAAAGAACTTCTTAAAAGCAAGGCTGATTAATGCTGGTAATTACAGGTGCTCTGAAAGAGCAGCTCTGAGGAGCTTCAAGTCCCAGAAGAAGAGAGGTCCCTTCTGGGAGGCCAGAGCCCTGCTAGCTCCCTTGGCTTCAGGTGGGGCCGGGTGGCCTTGATTCCTTCCTGCCCTTGTCTTGGACTTTGATGACCTCAAAGTTTACACTCCATTTGAGGGCCCTGGAAGATAACCCTATGAACAACCCAGAAAGTTCTTATGCTCTAAATTCCTGCCAATTTTTATATTAAAACCATGGCTTTTGTTACTTGTTTTGTGAAAGCATAAAAGATAATTTTTTCCTCCCAACTTGGCAAATACAAAGCATATTAATTTATGAACATATTTTATTTGGGAGGTGAGGTATTTTTCTAATTTGACATCATCCTATTAGTTAATATGCCCCTCTTGAAATTCATTAAATAGTAATTGGCCAATTTAGAAAGAAGTTTAATTATTCTAAAAGGAGATATTTCATTTAACAATTCTTAAAACTGACATCCTAAATAAAGTAATATGGTTTGTGTCATAAAGGTGAGGAAACTTCGATTCAGTACCCCAAACTTAGTTGGGTTTTTTGGAAATCTCAGCGATAAAATGTTTTGGAAAAAAATCTGACAATCTCTGATTTTCAGTGTGACTATCATTTTTGTTTCATTTGTCTATAGTGGTTGAATCCTAAGTAAATCTGTTTCTGTAAAATGCTACCAATTTATGAACAAGTAAAAGAAAATGAGGAATTAGAAATATATTGAATAACCCAGGAGTGGTGATTACATTCTAAAAAATTCATGTTTATTATAAAATGGGAATTTCATTGCCAATGGTTTCAAGTTTCAAATATCTGAGTTAATAGCAGGCAGGTAGCAAGCATGCCCCAAAGCAGCAGATAGTATCAAATGCTCATTGACTCTAGAAAATAGACAAACCCATATACAGGGCCCACCAAACACCGGAAGGGTAGATGATTGGTATATGAAGTGTTCCAGGTACATTTTCTGCCCACAGCTATTTCCCAAAACAGCCTTTTATGATGCCCATGAGCCAAGGCTGTATTCGATTTATAGTCCCCCATGGTTACTCGAATACTAAAGGTTTGCAAATCCCAACCAAAATGCAATACCCGTCGCCACATACCCAGCGCCATTATCATCCTCTCTTTCATGTGGGGGGTAGTTTTGCAGGTATGGAAGCTGAGTGCCATCGATCCTCCTTATTTGCAGATTCCATACCTGCAGAATCACCTGCTCACTAAAATGTGACTCTAATGAACAGAGCTTTCCCAGTCATTAGCAGACAGGCAGAGAGTGATGAAAACTTTGAGTCCTCTGTGCACACACTCCCAGCTGAGGTCCAGCCAAGTAGTGTTCTGCGTTCCTGTTTCAGCTCCCATATTGTAAACAGGTGTCCTTTTTACAGCCTGTTTAGTGCCACATTTTCGCTTTTTGTGTTTTTGTTGTTGATGATGCTACTGTTTAAAATAACCCCCAAGCAGAGTATCAACATGCTATTCAGGGTCCCTACATGCAAGAGGGCTGTGATGTGCCTTACGGGAAAACACACGGGTTAGATAAGCATTTATCGGGAAGAAGTCACAGTGCTGTTGCTGTGCATTTGATATTAATGATCAATAATATATATTAAACAAGGGGTCTTTAAAAAGAAGCACATATAAAACAAGGTTATGTATTGATCAGTTGCTGACAGTGTCATAACCAGAGGTTCACAGGAAATTTAACCCTCTATTTCCCCTAGGAGCAGTGGGTCAGTATCCACTAATTCATCACTCATGGCAATTTTATAGAGCATAATTATGAATAACTGGAATTGACTCTGTTTGTGCACTGATCTGCTCTCTGGTCCAGCTCTGCTTTTGCCATTCAAGTCTTGCATGGACCTCCAATTGGGAAAAAAACCCACTCATCATAGATCATCTATTTTGTATAGGAAGGATTATCTCTATTCCCTTAATCTGCCTTCTGTGACTTTCCATCTAGGCCTGTGGATGCACCTCTTGGTACATACTGAAATCACCTATGGGAGATTTCTAAATACTAACACCTGGGGTTCTACATCTGAGTCTGAGTTAATTAGACTGGGGTGCACCCCACCCATTACTATTATTTAAAGCTCTCCACATAATTCTAATGCATAGCCCAGTTTGAGAACCCCCAGCCCAGACAGAAATGAGAGTCACAGCTCTGTGGAAACACTTAATCATCCAAGAATAAGTAACATCTCTGAATTTTGCATGCCAGTGTAGGGCCTTGTTTCCCAATTATGACATAAAGATGGATGTTTAAATAACTAAGCAAAATGGTTGAGGTATACATCTGACTCTATTCTAACCTGTAATAAAAGTAAACTTTTCAATTATCAGCTTTTCTTTATCAGTACCTCTTCACTTCTCTTTAGGTGAACTAACTAGATTGGAGTTGACCATATATAGGATTTAATTTTAAAATCTGTCCCCTTATATTACCATTTTCTGTTATTGGACATACAGTTCTAAATGCAGACAGATGGTGTTGACATTTTCAATTACAGACACTGACATTTTTGAAATTAATTGATGTCAGACAACAGGTTATGCTGAAAACCACTGTTTTCCTACTGTTACTGTTTTTTTAAGCTTTCATCTTAGGAATAATATTTAGCTCAGTGATTATAATTAGAAGCCTAGCAGTGGTATTCTGAAAAGTACCCATAATTTTGACCTTACCTTCCTGTTTCTTATTTCTGTTTGAAAAAGAGGCCACAATTGAAAAGAAAAAGAAAAAAAGTACACATGTAATCATTCCACATGGTACATTTTGGCTTTTCTAAAATGGGACAGGATGGGGATTGTCTTTTCCTTCAAAAGTGTCTCATTTGTTCCTCATTTAAAAGAAGCCTGTGAGAATAATGCTATCAAAATCTGTCAGTAGGTCCTTCAAGAGAATATTCCAGATGCTCCCCTACACCCTCGTGCAGGCAAAAATTAAATGTAGTATTGGTAGATTTGTAGACACATAGGAATTTTATATACCTTTCATTAAATTAGATTGTTTACAACAATGGGATTTTAAAAGCTCCATTTCTAGAAACTGAACTTTGTTATTTTTGAGATTACTCTTCCAAAATATCCTTTCTGTCATGCTCCATGGAGTTGTCCGCTGTGCACAGATTGATTTATGCCTTTTCAATACTAAAGAAAGGAATAAAAAGTAGATAAAAGGAAAGAAAAAACTAGTTTCTGACGTGACATATTTACTTTAGTGTTTAATTTTATATGTTAAAGAAAAGCATGGTTTGAAATAATTTTTTCACCAAGATGTTTTGAAATTAACTTTTAAAAATTATTTACCATGTTATAAAAGTTCAAATACAGCTATAACCTTGAGTATATTTTATGTTTATTTGTGAAATAAGAAAGAAGTCTATCTAGGTATCACCTGGTTTATTCACATTAGTAGTTAAAGCACCTCCCTGTGTATTTCCTTACTTTTTATCAAGTAGCACTTAAATGGGGACTATAAGCAAGTATTTGTCAGAAATAGAAGTGGGATTTTTTCTTATCTTAATTTTTTAATCTTTACATTTTCTTTTAATATTCATTTTTATGGTGTTACAGCTGACTTGACATGCAGACACTGTTCAAATGCGAAGGAATTCTTTATATTGCTCCTGCATGTTGTGTGTTTATAGAGATGGAAAATGTTTGCGTCATACAAACACAAGAGTTTCAGAAAGTAATCTATTAACTTTTTGGAAATAATTATGAAACTTTGAGATGGTTTCACACCTTTTTTCAAGTTAGCAAACAATATTTGGCTTCTTCAGAAAAAAAAAGTGAATGACTATAATGTGTATAGCATAGTAAGAGAACTCTCTTCCTAACTTGCCTTTTTGGACACTGTCTACTTCCTCTTCTCCAACCCAACCCCCTTTATTCAAACAGACCAAAGAAGAAAGAGAAATTTCTGACCAAGTTATATTTTTGCAGCAAGGAAGCTCTCTATTCCTTGAGTCTCAGGTAAAAAACAAACATAAAGGAATTTTCCCAAAGGGAGCTGCTCTTCAGATGTCAGTGTCATTAAAATGTCTTCAGTTTTTATTTTCCTTTTAAAATTTATCTTGTTTTAAAACTAAGGTAGGTGTATCATTTTTGCTTCTGGGGAGGGGAAAAAAGAATTTTCTCACTATCTTGGTCATTAGTTATCCATCATTCCTTTCTGGCTCTGCTCCTTTGTGATTATATCTGTGTGTGGTCATTGAAGCCTTATAATTATACTTTCTAGTAATATTATTAGGACTTCGTGCTCTGTGCTTTTACGCATAGTGCAATACTAATTTAGATGACCTCGATTGATTTTGAAAGTGCTGAACTTTTATTGGTTTTCCCACTAGCCGAGTGTGATACAGAAAATGCAGGAAGGAGACTCTACGGGCTCTGTGGTTACCTCTCGTCAAATAATTTTCCAGAAAACTGTCCCAGCGACCCTAGAGGTTATTTTTCAATTCATTTCACTTAATCCAGCACCAGCATGTAGATTGACCTGTAATCCTTTTAAGGCATGCAGATTTCTATATTCAAGAATGTGTTCAGACTATGATAAATATGCAGGTAGAAAACATTCTAGTTTAAAATATAAACCAAAGGGCTCACATACTTCTGATTTGATTTCTCTTCCCTCTGTAACCTCCTTGATCAATTAGCTGCCTGCTCATATGCTGTTAGCCTTCCGAAATATAAAAGTCTCTTAACTTTCATTTCTTCTCCCTTATTGGAACTAACACTAAGGAAAATGGCAAAGAAACTACTCAGACAATGAACTTCGGTTGTAAATAAGATTGGAACACTGTGCAGACTACTATGGCCTATTTATAAACGGCTCCACTCCACCAATGTATCAACAGTTTGAAATATTTTATTACAATGTCTTGAACACAGGCATACTTGATATTTACTGGATAAAAAGCATAGTGGATTCGATCTCCTGCCTATGGAAGTATAATTTACAAACATGGAAAATGATATTCACAGAAATTTGTGGAATTCTGACAAGTTCTTTGTGAGAACAGATAGGAAATACAATTTTATGTTTAATATGGAAAACAGTCTTTGTGTCCACACAAAGGCTAAATAACTTGTACAACTTCAATAATGTTACTTAATCTTGAAATATAAAATGATCAGAACTTTAGCATGAGAGGAAATATATTTCTTACAAAATTTACCACAAAAGTGGGTTCCTGTATAAAGAAATCTGAAATTGCAACTCTACATGCAGACTGTATTCCAAGTGAAAGTTAGAGTTAATAAATTCCAGCCAAGAAGAGACTGCAGTCATAATGACACCAGCAGCCCCATGCAGTCACATCACACACACCTGAGTGTAGCTCTCCCCCTGATTTTCTTAAAGAATTCTTATTTTAGAAATGAAGTACCATCAGATTTTCTAACTTAGCTTTTATATTTCAAATATAGGGCACAGAGGACTGGGTTATTGTAGACAAAATACCCACAGAGGTAGTTGACGGTGATTCGAAAAAGATTGTGACTTACAAGGTGGTGACCGTGAGCAGTAGAACTGGTGATATTCCCTCCGAGCTCTTAAGATCTAGTGTCCTGGAAATGCAGAGCTTCGAAGACTTGGCCCGAGAAATGCAATTGCAAGAAGAAAGCAAACAGAAAATATACACTCTAGGAAAATCCTACGACACAGTTTCAGGAAGAATTGTTACCATGACTGGAAAAACTAAAGACGGGGAGAAGGTAGTGCCACCCTCGGTGCTGGAAGCTTTTCAGAAAACGGAGGGAGGACCGTCGGAGCCAGTGCAGATCACTGCTGTCCCGGCGGAGACCAAGGTCCTGGCTGTCACGGCCCATGAAAAACCTAAGAGGGGACCCGAGGTCCACACTCCAAAGCGGAGATTGTCCGAGTCCCTGGCACCCATCAAGGAAGCCGAGTCCCGTCGGCAGAGTCCTGAAGACGAGGACCTCCGGAGAGCCCCAGGCGCGGGGGCCGAGGCCTTGCAAGTGGGCCCTTTCGGCCCCCGGAGGAAGAGCCTGTCGGAGTGGAGATACTCCCAGGAGCCGGCCGCCGCCATCGCCACCGCACATTACGTTACAGAGTCGGCCGCAGCCCAAGTTGTGGTAACCTGCAGATGCCAGCATGACCTTTTTTTGAGGCAGAGCCCTTCCACCCTGAACCTTTCCGTTTCTCTTGCTATTTGGCTTTATGTTGAGAGCAGCCAACCCAAGCTTTTTCTTTTTCTTTTTCTTTTTTTTTTGTGGTTAAATCAGCCCCGCAGCCCAACGTGAGCACTGAAACGTTTGCCATTTGATTTCCCGCGCCAGTCCGAGGGGCCGTGGCCCTGCCGTGGCACATGCAGTGAAGCGGAAGGTGACCCGCTTAAACCGGTGCTGCCCTGGACCTAATCACTCCCTGCTTCTCCAAACGAGAGCTCAGGGTCACCGCAATTTGCTCTTTTATTTCCCATTCTTTGCTGTTTCCAAAGTCTGTACGGTAGATGCCTTCAACCTGCCACCCTCTTTTCCGCCTCCAACTTAGTCTAACCGGCTGTGAGTGTGTAGGTGCCTCCCTACCTGCCTGTCTCTGTGCTTGACTCTCCGTTTCTTTGTTCACTCAGACTAAACAGTCTTCTGCGGAAAAGCTCATGGACGGCTCCGACATCTTCAGTTTATTAGAGTCTGCGAGAAAACCAACAGAATTCATAGGCGGGGTCGCTTCCACTTCTCAAAGCTGGGTTCAGGTGGCCGTTTGCTTCCATGCTTGGTGTTCCTGACTCTGCCATTTGCCTTTCTTTATACCTTTTTTGGGAGGCTGGGGCTGTGTGTGTGTGTGTGTGTGTGTTTTGCACCCAGTTGGCTTTGCCTTAAACACCTCCAAGGTGTCTTCAGTTATTTTCCTTTGTGCCTGTGTCCCATTATCTGTCCTATGCCTTTAGTTCCATGACAAGACCATACCTACAATATTCAAAAGGCAATTGTGTTGAGGAATTTCAATAGCATTTAATTTTCTAAAGCATTTTATGTCTAAGAAAGCAGCCAAAACAAATGTGAATGTGCTTTCATTTTGTTTTTGCTTTCTAATATTGTGTTTTCTACAGCATTTTGCTTTTTTTGCAGATATCCCAAAGCTGGCAGGTTTGAGTGTGTATGTGTATGTGTGTCAGGGTAGGGGTAGGCAACAGAGATTCTGGTGTGTGGAATGAGAACCAATTTATATTTTCTATGTAAGTGTTTCTGGTTCTAAGCACTTGAGACTGGCTTTAAGCATCCTGGTGAGTGGCTGCTTTTCTGTTTGTTTTTTACCTTGTTTTATGAAAAGACAGACTGACACCACAATCTTTTTCCATGCAGAAAATGGAAACCAAGACAGAGTCCAGCAAAACAGAGACAGAAACCACCCAGCACCCCCAGCCACTCAGCACTGAGAAGGTTGTGCAGGAAACTGTATTGGTGGAGGAAAGACATGTGATGAATGTGCACACACGTGGGGATGCTGCTTACGCGGCAGGAGATGATGCGGGTGCCACAGCACAGGCAACGTCTGCTGACGCCTCTAGCTTCAAAGAGAAGGAGGGCTCTGCTCTAATCGAGTGGGCTAGAGAGGAAAAAGGGGAGGTGGCCGATAAAGCTGTACTCGAACAGGAAGAAATGGCCGTTGGTTCCAGTGAGCCAGAGGAGGAGCAGAGTACAACACTCCGCGTTTCTGAAACTTTGGAACAAAAACCTCATTTTGAGGTAACTGATTGTTCATGTTACTTTAGCACTAAAGTTTACCTTTCTGAGTTTATTTTTCTGCCCTTTCCAAGTGCAGTTGATTTCTCCTCTTTTTTCCTTCTTGCATGGTGATTATGGGCCTCCATGCAGTGTCCGCCTTTGGGGTTACATGCAAACATACATAGTGTTTATTGGCAATCTTTAGTTCCAGGAAATGTTTTCTCTTCTCATTGTAAATATTGTAATTGGCAATAAACCTAGGGAATGCATGACCAGCCAAGAGAGTAGAAAAGTTGATAAATTTATTTCTGGTCAGTATATTTATCCAGAAGGACCCAAAACCATACTTTCCCAGGTACCAAATGCTAGAACTTTATTCTCTGTCCTCTTATATTGAGATTCCTGCAGTGTGTGTAGGGGTTTATGTCTTATGACTTACTCCTCCTTTCAAAGAAGTTATAAAATATAAAGCCAATTCATGATTTTTCATCTACAAAGATTTGTTTATGAGATGAAGGGGGATGTAAAAATTGTTCTTTTCAATTTCCTTCAAAATGTTTTCCTTTACCAGGAACATTCTATATAGAAAATGCTACATAATTCTGGGAGACTGTTTGATATTTATCTGTTGTGTGTCTTATTCCCCAACTTAACCCCGTTAATATGTAAACATTTATTTCATATTAACCTGTGCTTATGTAAATCCACCAAGAGGGGAGGGGGAAAAAAACAACCAAAATTGTGTGTTTGGGCAAACTGTAATAGCCACCGTATCTACTTTCTATCGGTACAGTCATCAACTGTGAAGACAGAGACCATCAGCTTTGGCAGTGTTTCACCAGGAGGAGTAAAGCTAGAAATCTGTACTAAGGAAGTGCCGGTAGTTCACACAGAAACAAAAACCATAACATATGAATCATCCCAGGTAAGACAGGCTATGAGGAACAGGGCCCCGGCATTTTGTTTTACCCCTTTGTTGGTTTTGTGCATTTAATTATAGATACATGATATTTAATTCATAGAGGGCCCAGCAACCAGACTGTCTCTACTAAGACTGATACAATAATTGTAATTTTATTACCTATCAAGGAATAGTAGGTGACTTAAGCAGGACTTCATATATCTCAAAATGTAGAGAAAGGCTCCGAAACCTATTTCCCTAGCCATAGATAAGAAAGGCTATTAGTTTAACCTGGCTGTGTTTGGTACAGTGTTTTTTTGCTCGTAGTGGCGGCTCCCCGGTGCTGACTGAACAGCCCAGGAATTGGGAGAGATAAGGAGATGAATGTAACACTCAGGCTTACAGAGGAAATATCTGAAAGAGTAAGGTAAGTAACCTAGTGTGATGTCTTTTCCTTTGCTTGCTTAGGTCGATCCTGGTGCCGATCTGGAGCCAGGCGTGCTGATGAGCGCACAAACAATCACATCCGAAACCACCAGTACCACGACCACCACCCACATCACCAAGGTAAGTGGAGTGGGAACTGATGAAATCAAGGCGTTCGCTCAGAACTTCTCCCAGGTTGTGCTGCACGAGCAAATAGTTACATGGCTATCAGGATGCCAGGATAGCTGCTTGGAGTTTTCATAACCTCTGGATTTATGATGCATGTGTCCTGTGCCAGTTTTTGTTGAGGAATATGCATTCTGATACCCTCTGCTTAACACTTAATGCCAGAGCTTAGTGTATGGTAGGTATTTCAGAAACACTGGCCAGCCAAACCCAAAGGAGTCCATTCTGTCCTTGCTACTGAAGTTAATAATTTTAAATAACTGCCATAGATTTCTGTTTCAATTCTTAAAGAATGAATGATGTTACTTAAAACTTTGTTAGCATTTTCTGTCACTCCCCCCAATGAACAAAGATTGTTCCTCCAAGTGGGTAAATTTATAACACTCCTCTCTTGCTTTCAGACTGTGAAAGGAGGCATTTCAGAGACAAGAATTGAGAAGCGAATTGTCATCACGGGAGATGCGGACATTGACCACGACCAGGTAGTGTGCGTGTGACAGTATATACTCCAGCAGAGAAACAGAGAAAGACTGGTTGGCCCTGTCACTCCCAGTGCTATTCTTCCAGTCCAGCATGCAGTCAAAACGATTTTCTGAATTAACTTTCCAATAGACAATGTATGATTCCTTTTGCAATCATGGTACCTCATTTGTAAATTGCGTATATAGATCTAGCTCATAAGTCTCCAGCTTGCTACTGATCACGCATGTTCCACCTCCTTTTTGTCTTCTCCCTTCTGTGATTTCCTGGGGACAGGCGCTGGCTCAGGCAATTAAGGAGGCCAAAGAGCAGCACCCAGACATGTCAGTGACCAAAGTAGTGGTCCATAAAGAGACAGAAATCACCCCGGAAGACGGGGAGGATTGACCCCAGGTAAGAGGTGAGGCTGATTCTTGGGGCTCAGCCTCAGCTGGCATGTGGCATGGGACACTTCCCACTCATCCTGCCTTTCCTTTTTTCTCCCACTGGCATTTGTTGGGCTGGTTGCCAAGAGGATGGAGAATTGGCTTGTGGGTGCCGGTTCATTTCAGATTTGGAGGTTGCATCCTGTGGACTTTTTATGTGCATTGCCAGTTGGAGCATAAAGAAGAGGCAGGGTCTTTGCTCGCTTGGTCCCACTGGTATTCCCTTTTAATCCATGCCCTGTTCTCTTTGCCTTATCCAAATTTGAAAGGTCATATTTGATTTCACTTGCTATGTGGCCTAATCACTACTAAGGCAGTTTTGTTCTGAAAAGTACGCTGTGCTGTTCCAAATACTAGGGAAATAAAATATACCCCTTTCTCCTTTTGATGGCAACATTATCACATTGTAAGCTTTCTCTCCCAACTGTGTTTGGTTATAGACTGTTTAGTTTCGCTTTGTTTTTTACTTTGAAGCCTGAGTACCCACTTTCCATTTTGGATGTCTTATGTTTTCCGTAGTCTTTGGGAGAGTTTTTTGCCTTTATTACAGCATTGTGTCTCAGGAGGAGGCAAAAATGCAGACTTATGGTCCTGCTCTACTCCAGAAAATGCATGCCTTTCCAGCTCCTGTTGGCCAGCAGCAAGAGCAGACAGCCTCTTCTGTGTGTGCACAGCTTACCATGCATACTCACCTGCTGTGCAAGAACTCACGGGACCCAGAGCATCCCTAGAGGGCTTTGAATGCTGAAAGCAACCCTTAAGCTACTTGCACGCTTGGTTCTGTGATAAAAGTATTTTAAATGCTTTGCATGTATAAATGAAATAAGATCCCTAATGTTGGTTGAAGGACTATGGATCAATGCATGGCTTCTCTTAAAGGAAAAAAAAAAACATAAAAATCGCCCATTATGTTCCAGTGAGTAATTAGATAGAAAGCAAAACGAGGTCTTCTTCAGTGAGCTTTAGCCGCTTAGATGATGTGGTCATTGTTTACGAGAAAGCAAATCAGTGACTTACACTGGTATTTTATGATATCCTGTCAAAAAGAGTATTTAATGCCCTGCATGATACTTTTTTTGTGACCCTGACTTGAGGAAAACTCTCAGATGTTTTCAAACAAGAAACTGATGCAGCTCTCTTTTCTACAGGAATAACTTAACCTGCACATGAGTCCAGTCATGCGAACCATTAGGAAAACCAGAGCCTATATGGATTTCCCTCTTCTAACCCAACTGACTTATATCTGCCATGGACAATTTCAACCCAGAACTGACCTTGACCATTAATAAAGACACTGGCAGAGAGATTGTCCCATAATAAAGCAATCCGAATCAGCATCACTAGTCTGATACTGCATGAAGCAACGATCAATTACAAAAGAGCAGCATTTTTAATTTTCACAAAATGTCTAAGTTTTCAGCTATACCTGCACGTTCATAACCAACACTATAAACCGTGATCTCATGTAACACATAAACAATTCATGCCTTTCATAGTTTATGATTATTAAAGCCGAAACAAAATTGCCATTTCTTAGGTGACAGATCTTTTGTTTACAAATAAATGACAACTCCCCTAAAATGCTAGAAGCTGCCCCGGTCCCGTGTGTCGGGTCATCCCAGATTAGCTGTGCCAATAACCGAGTTAATTCAGTAAAAGACTTGAATCTTGTACTTGTTTCATCTGGTTTTATTACTCTCACCCATAAACAATAATGACTCTGATCCTCTGGAAATATTTAATGCTTACAATCCTGCTTTGTGTATCTAATTTAATTCATTATAAGGTAGTACTGAGTTTAGCATATTAATGTGATTTCTTCCTTGTCGTCAGCTTTGGTCTATATTCAATCTGGAAAGCTTCCCAGGGTCCCCTAACAAGTCCTAAATATGTAAATTGTTGTTATTTTGGGAAAAAAACCTGTATTTTTGTTAGTTTACAAAATTACAAAATTTTACTCCAGAAAAATCTGTTGGGCTTTTGTTGTTTTCTTTTTTGTTTTGTTTTGGGTTTTTTTTCTTCCTTGTATTTTGTAATTGATTTTTCTTCTTTTACTTGAGAAAAGTGTTTGGTTTCCAAATCTGGTCCATATTTACAATCTAGTTCAGAGCCAAGCCTTAAATTGTACAGAATTTCCACTGTAATTAAACTATTAAGTGTTTAGTTATAAATAGCCTTCAAAAAGATATATTCTCCATTACACTGTCAACTGCATCACACAGCCAGCCCATGGTGAATGTATGTTTCTGCATAGAGAAATAAAAATGGTAAATGCATTTAAAACTCTAATCCTCTCTGTGTAATAATTTTAGTATTGTATGTGTTTAGCCCAGAGGTAGCATTTGCATGGCATCAAAGGACTCATTCATCTGTATTTTAGAGAGAGCCTGTCTTTTTTACAGGATAAAAAGTGTATGCAGTTATACAGTGTACAGATTTTTTGAGATATTGGAGAGGGGGAACAAAATACATACATACAAAAGCTTCCCTATGAAGGCCTTAAAAAGTACCACTAATTATCACATTTTCAAAGTATTTGTTTTTTTGTTTTTTTTTTAATAAGGAAAGAGTCTCTGATGTAAACCCAGTGTTTCTGGTGCCTTTAATCTACCAGAGAGACACTCATATCTCACACGTCAGCTTCATGAACAGATTACCCTGTACAGTCCACAAAGGCCCAGGCAGTGTGTTCCCTCAGCTCACCTACATCAGCCTCCTTGCATGCCAGGGACTAAGAGTAAGACTTTTGGTTACCAACTGCCATCTAATGCCTAAATGTACTTGCTGGCATTTCCTACCATGTAGGAAAATTGTTAGTTTGACCACATATGTTGGTCTTATTGAGGAAGTCAAATTCTTATCATTTATCTGTGAAGAAGTTATCAGCTTGTCCTTAACATCAAATACTAAGTATTCATTTTAGGAACTGAAGCATCATTTTAATTGTGTTTAAAGCCAATTGAAAAATGTACTGAGAGAAATTAACATTTTATTGGTACATAATTGTAAGTGGCCTCCCAAGGATGTCTGTCCCAAATCTGCACAGATATCAAGTTGTATCTGTGTTTTCTATTTTTTTATTTAAATTTTTTATTGTGATATAATTGACACATAACATTAAGTTAGTTTCAGGTATACAACATAATGAGTCCATACACTGTGAAATGATCACCATAATAACTGAGTTACTACCCATCACCACACATAGTTATGAAAATGTTTTTTCTTGTGGTGGGAACTCTTAAGAACTACTCTTAGCAATTTTCAAATATGCAGCACAGTATTATTAACTATAGTCACCATGCTGTCCATGTTTGCTGTATTAAACCAAGCCTAGTGTTTTCGTGTTTCTCTGTCCTCAGGAAAAAAAAAAAATGCTTGTTCATTTTTATAAAATAATACATTATTTAGGAAGTCAGACATTTTCAGCTTTCTTTTCCTTCTGTTGTGTTGCTCAGAATGTTTTCAGCCTCCACCCACTGCTATGCGGGAATTTGAAACCCACTCTCACATATTTGGGTATTTCTGACAGCAGTGGCTCATTTCTAGTATCAAAGTCTGTATCTACCTTTTATTGCTGCATAATAAATTACCAAAAGGGTAGCAGCTTAAAACAATGAACATTTATTATCTTGCCATTTCTGTGGGTGAGGGGTCTGGGCATGGTTTTACTGCATCCCTCTGTTAGGCTGCAATCCAGGCATTGGCCAGGGCTGGGGTGTCGTCTGGAGACCCATCTGAGGAAGGATCCACTCCCAAGCTGTCTCTGGCTGTTCACAGAAATCATTTTCGTGTGGTTGCAGGACCTTGGCAGCATCTTTAAAGCCAGCAATAGAGAAGGAGACTCTAGAGTATGTCTGCTTGCAACACAGTTTTATATGATGTAACATAATCAAGGGAGTGACTTCCCATCCTTTTTGCTATATTCTGTTGATTAGAAGCAAGTCACAGGTTCTGTTCACAGCATCAAAAATTTTTAAATTTAGATTAGGAGATCAATCAATCCCTATCACTCCCAAATCCAACAGTTTTAAAGCTGGATCCTACTAATGTGTAAAACTGGCTTATGCTTATTGCTAAACTCCTAGGTCATCTCAGAACATTTCTTTAGCTATTACTACTAATACAGAAAACTGTAGCATTGCATTAGGTGTGAAGAAAACCCTTAAGTATTACACTTTCAGGACCTGAAGAATTCCACTTCAGTTAGCTATTTGCCTCACAGAAAAGAAACATTTCTCAGTGCACTCTAAGATTCAGGCTGTAAGAAAACAAGTATTGTGGTTCTGCTATAAACCCAGTGTTGATAAGCATAAAAAAATTACAAGTCTAAAGACTCTATGGTCCAGCCTATTGGTGACCCACAGCTCCATGCTAACCACACAGGGATCTGCAGAAACAGTTATGGAGTCACCAAATCTAAAAAATCTACAAGATACTTTGTCCGGAGTTAAAGAGTCAATTGCAAAGTTGAGATAATAGCCTGCCTTAGGGTAAAATGCTCCCTGCCCTCCATCCAGTGGAGCTCAAATGGAGCTAGCCTGGTAGTGAGGCCTCGGTTTGTGTGGACACATTCTGCCCCTTCCTCCGTGTTGGGGTGAGTGGGTGGAAGTGCCTGCTCCAGTGAGAGAAATGAGGGCAACACTAATAACGTGGGATTTCAGCAGCTTCACACCCCCTGAAGAATTTTCCATACTGTTCTGCTCTATATTCCTTCCACATTTCACAGAACCCTTTTACTTGGGAGCTTTGAGTTAAATCATGCGTGTTGTAGGATTGCTCAGCCCACTTTTTTTTAAAACAATTACTATAATCCATTTCCTTAATATCCAACTTCTTTCTAGCACATCTGTTATGCTATTTCGTAAGTCAACATCAACTCAATTTTTTTTAATTAAAATGGATCCAAAATTGCTTCTAACTTACAAATGATGATTATACATACCTTCTGTTAAATGCATTTTTATTTTTCTTACGGTGGTAAATTAACCAGAGTAAGAAATGCATGCCTTGGATTGCCGAAGAGGTAGCCTTGTGTTTAAATGTACATTTACTAGTTGTAACATTGGAGTATTCCATTTTTAAGACATACACTTTGTGGCAGGCCATTGGTATATTTAGAATTGTTTTCTCAGACCTGAAATTTCATTTTGGCAAATAGTTTTTCAGAGCTGATGAACTCTGAGGAAGGGTGAGAGCGGAGCTTATGCTCCCCAACAAGTGTGGTTACTAATGTGCAGGAATACCCACTCACCCACACAAGATTCTCTCATGTTTCTTTGAGATAAATGTAATCTCTTAAGAGATTGGCCACGTTCTTGTATTGCAAGCTTAAGAGAGAACTTATTGGCCAAGATAGTATGTGGATTTTTAGAGTACCCCATGCAATGAGGAAGAACCAGAATATTTTTGTCTGAATTTGAGGTTTACTCATTCTGCTTGACTAATACTGAATTCTAAGTGATCCCTAAAGATAAAAAATGACAAAGAAATGCACATTTTAATGCAGTATTATTTTCCAACAATCATCCAAAACATCATTATAATTCTAAGCAAAAACCATAAAAGGAGGGAAAAAACTGGGAATAAAAGTTGGTAATTTGAAGTAGGATTGATAAAGACATATTCTTAAATTTTTTTTTACAAACGCTTTAACCCAATGTGGGTTAAAATTGCAGTATTTCCAGAATCTCCATTGGCCCTTGTTCATTTACATATCCATAGGTGTTTCTTCCTGCAGCCTCAGGGGGCAAGGGGTGGAGAGAAGCTGTTCTTTCCTCCCCTTTGTTGCGTAATTGGTCCGGCGCCCTTCAGTCACCAGGCGGAGTTCCTCCCGAAGGGACGGGCAGAAGGCGAGTGCGCACTTTGGCGGGAGAGATGGGGAGCGAGAGCAGCTGCGAGAGGGGAAGACCGGAGCGGGGCCTCGCAGTGAGCAATAAAGGGGTTTCTTGCAATCCAACCTTTCCTTAGACTGATTTCGATCACACCAGTTTATTCGCCCCGGGCCAGGAACACTGCTTCCACCGGAGCTACACCCAGAAAATTTACTTCTGGGAATGTTTCGCAAATAAAGTATGGAGGTATATAGGAATTAACATACAAGGACGTTTAGTTCAGTGGTACTCGTAAAAATGAAAAAGTTTTAACAGTAAATACTCAGCAAAGTGGGAAATTTGTAAATAATTATTTACATAAGAGAGAATACTGCCCAGTGACCAAAAATCAGAGAATACTGAACTGATAGAGGAAATACTCTAATATGTTAAGTATGAAAGTTTATACATTATGGTGCTAAATTTTTTAATTATTTATATATGTGTTTAAAAAAATGCACAGATGTAAAGCAAGATGGTAGCAACAATATGCTAATCTACCTCTTTCCGAGAGGAGAGCATGTAATGATTTTTTTCTTCTTTGTTCTGTTTTTCCAAAGTATCTCTGAGTTGTCTGTCACCATAATTGTATATTTTTAAAAACAGTTTATGAAATAATACCAGTAATTTTATTTAGGAACTGAGAATAATGGAGAGAGAGATGTAAATGAGAAGATTTTTGGAAAACTGACTTTTTCCTGTAACTTCAAAGCCATTATTACAATCACCAAATGGTACAAAAGCCTTTGTTGCATACTGACTTATTTAGTCACATTTTAATTAGAATGGTGATAAATGAAATTCTGTTACAGATAATGAAGTTATTTATAGCAACACTTGATGCTAGATCTTTCCAAATGAATAAGCTTTGCCTTGGATGCACATTAGCAGTTAGGCAGTGTGCGTGCTTTTTAAGGGTAGTATTTAGTAAGCTGTAAAAGTCATTTTAAGTGTTTACCACAGTGTAATTGAACGATAATGCTTCTCTGGGTTCCCTTAACTTTTACTTCTCTCTGTATAATGCAGCCTATCACCAACTAGCCTTGCTTTTCTTTAAGCAAGCGTGGCCTAAGGCTAAAACCAAAAACAAAACCCGTAAACTCTGAACTCAGCAATCTGGCACTCTGCCACTAACTAGTTTTGATACTTTGAGCCAGTGACTTAGACACTGTGAGCCTCTGTTTAATTACAGTTAAAAAGAGAACTATAGGCAGCTACCAAGCTGGTTATAGGGACAGTTAGTCCTTTGCTTCTGAGGAAGTATATGACCAAAGAGGAACATGTGAGAAAGTTCTTTCTAAAATATAAAATGGTGGTTCGATGTAATGATTTAATGTTATCTCCATTTTCTCTCTGCTCATCACTGCGTGTCAGTCTGTACATGAGAACTCAGACTGGTTTATCTCAGGAATAGTTGTCTTTCATTGAGAAGAAATATCCCTTGGCTTACAGGAAGGGCTCGGAAGCTCTTTTATGTTATGTTATGATTCAAATAATGTGAGTGAGTGACCAGAGCTAGGGTCCTTCCTTGTACCAGGGTCAATTTTCACTTTGTTCAGAGGGTCGAAAAGAAATGCATATGTATAATTACCGTTATGGAGGTGGTTCATGCTTTTCTATGATGAGAATTTAGCTAATATTGCCAGTGAAATTTAGCTAGCAAAATGCTTTGCAAGATTAAGCATGCAGTAAATGTGCATTGACTCCAGACCCTAAATAGGCAAGTTCCCGTGTCAATTGCACTGGCTATTGGCTGAGGTGTGTACCTACAGAGGCATGCAGAAATGTGTGCGTTAGCTAGATTAACTTTCTTGTGTGGGGGGACTAATTGGCACGAACACTTTTTGTATGAATATAGAGAGTTGATAAGTGACAGTGTTTCAAAATGGCATAGAACATCTTTTTGCCTGACTAGGTTCATGTCTGGTACCTTTTCTGGGGCTGCTTCTTGAGCACTAAGACAGAAGGAATTCCCAGGTGTCATAGGCTCTGCATCGTCCAAAGCTGTGGGTCTTAAGCCTAGCTGCACATTAGAATCACTGGGTTGTTGTTTTTTTTTAAGTCAAAGCCTACAGACATTCTGAGTAACTTGGTCTGGAGGTAGGCCCTGGCATTACTATTTCTTAAAAGCTTCACAAAAGAAGCTAACGTAGAGCCAGTGGGGAGAATCACTGGCCTGGTGAACTGAGCACACCTCAGAGTACATGGAGGACTTGTTGAAGCCCTGGGCCCCATCCGTGGTGGTTCTGACTCAGTAGGTCTGGGGGAATGCCTAAGAATTAGCCTTTCCAGCAAGTTCCCAGGCACTGCTGACACCACCAATCCAGAGACCTCACTTTGAGAAGTACTCGCCCTGTGGAAAGAGCACTGAATGAGGACTGAGAAGAGCTGAGTGGCAAGTTTCTTGACCCACTGTGATTCATCCTTTCTAAAAGGAAATAAACTCATCTACATACAGTTATTGTGGAGATTTATTAAGACAGTGAGTATTCCGAAGGCATGTATGGAATGTTCTGGTGCAGAACAAGCCCAAGGCCATACTCCTCCCTCCACGCATATTGGGAGCTGCGACATAAAGTGGGGTGAGTCCCAAGAATGCAGAGAACAGGCGGCTAAAGGATGAAAGCCCAACCACCGGTCATCAGGATGTGAACACGGCTCCAGTAAAATTTTATCTTCAAGGGGCAGCAGGAACTGCCTTGTAAATGTTGCTAAAATAACCAAAGTGACAGAAAGTAGACCATGTCCAAGGAGGCACCAATAATAATAAAAAATATTGCAACGATGCCCCAAAAAGTGCTTCAACATTTGTTTGTTGTAATCACCCAAGACCGGCCTTACATGTAGGCTCTTCAAAAAGCCTTAAAATAAACTACACTGGAGACGCAATTGTGGCCATTCAGAGATATTCATTAAGAGGCATGCAGGCAGACAAAAAAACACACCGCAGAACGTGGTGGGAGATGTAATAGTGGTGATACAAATTAGGAGCCAAGAGAGAAAGAGCCTCTCCTAGAGGGGACAGAAGAAGTCACATTGCGATCGATCCATAATGGGTATGGAGTGTTCACCAGACAGCAGATGGCGGGGGTGATGGGGCTGAGGAGGAGGACTCCTGGAAACAGAAGCTTCTCTTAATGGCCATAATAGTGCACAGGTAATTGTAGATTAATGGTACAAAACATAAATTATGTAAAATTAAAAAAGAAATGGAAGCTTCTCCCCCGGGAATGGTTCATGGGTATGGCATCTAATGATTCCAAACAGCCTTCTATTGCCAGTTCTGTCCACTGCTCTGGTCACTGCGGGGACACTGGCCTAAATGACAATGGAGTTGAGCAGGATGTAAGCAGGTGTCCCAAGAGTAAGAGTGTGTGAACGAGTGCCTGAGGGTCAGCAGAGGGCATGGCCTGTGGCTTCTGATTGCAACTCCAGCTACAAGGTCCAGAGTCAGTTCTGGACAGAAGGGTGAGGTGGAGGAAGGAGGTCCGTGCCTTGGAGCAGGTGAGGAGGCAGTGGGGAAATCTGTCAGGAGATTGTAAAGGAAACACAAAGCACATAAAAATGCTGTCTTTGGGGACTGGCTTAAGATGGCCCGCAAGAAGTTTAGAGATGGATTGGATTTCTTATCAAGTAGTTCTTTCCATTTTGTAATTCTAGATTTATATATGTAAGTGTCAATCTTTTCATGTAAGGCAAGTTTAAAAGTAGAGTAGTTTCTACAAGTACAAGGAGAATAATCTGAAGTATTTGAACAGATGCAACTAGGGATTAAATGGAACTTTGTTTTGAATAAAATTTCTCAATTACCAGAGCTGGGACAGAATAGTCTGATTAGTTTATACCATATATTTCACAGAGGACTTAACAATGTGTAAAGACTGACAATATCATACAACAGATTTAATGCTAATAATAGTATGAGTAGTTTCTTTGATGATTCAGAACACCCTTTCAGGATTTTTCTGTGTATCAGTCTTTATATAATACTGCTTCTCAGTATCTATGTTGTGGATACAGAGGAAAAGGAAATGGACATGAATGTGTACTGACCTCAGGACAGTCTGCAAGTCATTTTTTGGAATAAATTCCTGGTAACAGCCTTGTAAATTCCAGGTGTTATGTAATACATAACAGCCTTGTTATGTGACTTCCTCATTAAAAGTGTAATATAAAATTCGCTTTATGTGCAAACATTAGGTGCTTTGAACTTGTAAAAACTTGGATGTAAGGTAAAGGGCAATTTCCCGCAAAAAGAAATAAGGATGATCCATTTGACACATGAAGCATGACATTGGCTCTCACGTTTAAAGTCTGGGGGGACACTGGATTATCAGGAGCATCTAGGGAAGGCTGGCCAACTTCAAATATTGGTATTGACTGGGATGTTCTCACTTAGATTTTAAAACCGGTGAAACTTGTCCTTAGGCATGAAGACATCCTCAGATATTCAGGATAGGGCAGCCCGACTTCCTTCTGCAGGAATCATTTCTCAGGTTTCTTGTAGTCATTTCTAGAAAAGGAAGTTTTCTGCCAATCAGTGTCAGGGATGGGATTTGGTGGAGGAGGATGACTCACTGGGCTCTCAGGGCACCTGGGAATAGGAAGGACCAACCGGCCAGGTCTGCACCTGGAGTTCCCTGGCAGGAATCCTGGAGGCTGCAGTGAGCCCAGGTCCAGGTGACAGCTCCAGGTTGGATCATATGAATACTGGTGGTTAGAACAGCAGGAATGGTTGGCAACAGACAGGCATGAAGAGGATTGAGAGAAAAGTCAGGCTTGACTGGCAGAGTCCAGGAACTTACCAAAGACTTGCTGCTTTGGGTATAAAGAAAGGCTTTTTAAAACTCTGATATTAGGATGTTTGCTTTTCATCCCCTTGCCTCCTAAATGTGAGCTGGCAGAGAACAGGAGATGAAGGAGAGACAGAAGTCTGGCTGAGTGTTCCGGTCAGTTGGGTGCCCATTAATCAAGGATTGACAGTAAGTGGATCTGTTGAAGAACTCATGACTAATATCTGGCTCTCATTCTGTTGCATTGATCCATGAAGTGCCCCTGCTGTGCCCAGAATGACTCCTGCAGAATTTTTTGACAGGCACTGTATGTTAAAAAGAATAAACACCTGACTTCAGCCCTTTTAGAGACGAAAGAAAAAATGCTAACACCATTTACAAGGCCATGCATGCGTAGTGGTGACTTAGGGCTTCCCTGCTACACACAGACCTTTGATATTTGTTGTCTTGCTTAGCGCGCCCCTTTGCTTCCAGCTCCAGCTTCTGGTTCTCACTACCACCACTCATCTGGTACTCATGGCTTTTCCAGGAGCTTCCCCAGCCTTGTAGATTTCCCTTAACGCCATTTGTGAACAGCCATTCGTTAAACGTCCTGCCTTCGCCTTTTGAGTGTACCATTTGTTCCTGCCAGAACACTGGATCTGGAGAGCCGCCTATTAGCTCTGTGATGTCGAGCAAGTTATTTAACGTCTTTCTTTCAAATCTGTACAGTGGGAGAAGCTGTAAAGTGGTAGTTTGAACCATGTCAAAATGACAGTATTTGACCAGCTCTGACCTACAATTCCATGTGCTGTGAGAACTAGTTAAATGTAAAGCCATTCACACAGTACCTGATGCATTGTATGTAATTATTCGTTTCTAGTTTTGAGGCTCAGACTCTTTAAATTACATCTTTGCCGAAGGACAGCAAATGTGTGCCGCCCCCGTCTCCCCATTTCCCAGAAAGACACTGCACACTTATTGTAGACTCTTTCTCACTGAGCCCAAAGGCAAACTCAAACCGCTTGTAAATAAGGGACCCTGCTTCTCAACCCATGGCCCTATTTTCTGGTCTTGCCGCACAGAGGATTTCCACTCTCACAGCCAGCTGGTCTAACCCAAGGGGCTCGCTCTCCACTTCATAGTCGCAGGCAGTAAGTATCTCGTGGTATCTCAACAGAATTTTTCATAGAAATGCTGTTCTGCATGATGTTAAGATCCTGTGTCACTGTTAATACTTGATTCCACTGCAGTTACCTCATAGATTAAGTGGGGTTCTGTGGGCTTGCCTAATGGCTCAAGAACCCATTGTAGAATTTGGGGGTTTTTTTTGAAACGTGTTCCGGATTTCAAACTCTTTACAAATGAACACGTAGGGCTTTTGGGGGGAGGTGGTAAGCTAACTGATTGGCTATGTCCCAAGCAAGGTTAAATCATCTCTTCAACTGTCCATGGATATGTAGGAAGGTAATTTTCCTTGCATAAGAATACGTCAAATAAATTACAACATACATCTGTGCCTGTTTGCACCCCAGCCGTCCACAATCTAATGGTAGCCTTGCCTTTGCAGCTCAATTATTCCGACTCTGTTTACATTGTAAACTGTCACTTTTAAATAACATCAAAACTTCTCAAAAGTCATTCTTACTGTCCAGACTTATCATAAACTTCCTGAATCCTGCCTTTCAACAGTAGGACCCAGTCAGGTCATACTTCCCTTACTTAACCTTTGAACTCAGTTTAGCAATGTTTATGAAAATGAGATATTAAAGAACAGAAGCATACCTGTAACTTTAAAGGTTAAGACAAGATAATAAATCTAAAACATCTCCACCCCTTCTGAAATAAGATGCTAAAGGACAAAGTAGAAAAGAGAAAAAGGAGGTGATGCCTCCTGTTTTTTAGCTTTTATTTTTTGTCTTATGAATAGTACTAATGAGACCAGCCTCTCCTTACTTTTGTTAGGTCTGTTGCCAAAGAGACAGTTTCTAGTCACACATACTCTGCAGGCTTTGGTGTGTATGCAGCAAACGTCCTTTGGCCATCTTGCTGTCACAGTAGAATGAATGGTTTCCCCATCCTATCAGCAGAATACATTAGGAATTAACTCATAACAACAGAAGCACCAATTGATGTGGTATATAAATTAATTTCAAGTGAAAACATTGTTGTGCACTGTTTTACTGATGTTAAATCTACCCTCCCCAAATACAAGAGGGTGAGGAAGAAGGCAGAAGGTAACAGCTAACGTCATTGAGACCGAAGAACAGGATTCTCCAGCTGGCCCTATAGGGGCTGATAAAACAACCCATCTGATTACCTTTTCTTTTCCTTGTGTATCTGTTAAAATTAATTTAGTTGCCCCCCATCAATGCCTTCATTTTACATAGATAACTGCATATTTGTAATACAGATGCGTTTTTACACCAAGAAAATTTGTGTGCATTTCCAAACTATATCCTAAGTGCAAACTTAGCCCACTATTTTAAGTATATGTAATTTTGCATTTGTAAGGTAATCCAAATAGTGGCATAACTCCTTTTCCTAGGTAAGAGAAAATATTAGTACTGGATTTGAAAGCCTCCTTGGGTGCCTTCTGTCTGATTCAGGTTTAAGTCCATGCAAATAGCACATGCATACTAAATTTAAATGTTGCCAGATTTGTATAGCATTCTCACTTTGCAGTGTATTTGCAGCAGTGTTGCAAGACATTGCTGTATATCAGGGCTCTTTTTGCTGTGCTTTTCAACCGTTTTGTCAGGCTTGAGTTTATTCTGGGGTCTGTTACCTAGTTTGATTTCAGAGGCCTTGTCCTGGAGTACGGAGCAGTCAAATGATACATGGCATTTTTGAACCAGAAGGACACTGTAGCTTCCTCCCGACTAGATGTGAGGGTGCCGCCTGACTTCCAGCTTGAGTCTGGCCTCCCCATAAAGCTCAGACTTCCAGAGTCCCTCATGCTGACTCTAAGGTGAGGCTTTTTTTTATTAGCCTCAGTTGTTGGTCTATATTTGAAAACTTAGCTCTGGGCTACTATTCAAAAAGTCAACCCTGATGACATTTTGAAGAGCACAAATGGAGGAGGCTATTTATCAGCAGATCTCATGGTTCTAATCACCCAGGGTCAACTTTAGACTGTGGTCCTAGGCCTGGACTCTGAACAGTCACCACTCTGCCCAGTTCACATCATGGCACACGCACCCTAGTGAACGTGACCAGATCCTGCTCGAAATACCCCTCCCAGGACTCACCTCACTGTGCCCATTCCCCTAGCAGGGCCACCCGTGGTTCCCAACTAGCCATCCGAAATCCCACCAGGCAGTCTGTCTTTAGAGGGCACAGACTACGTTACATTCTGCATCCACGGCAGCCAACACGAAGCCTGACACGCCTGTTCGTTACACCCCTGCTCTGAGTGCTGAAGGTGGATGAGATCCCATCCTGATTCCTGGGCAGAAATGAAGGCCCACCTGAGTTGCATCAAGGGCACAGGGCAGTGGAGAGACTCCAACCAGGTCTATACCTGGTGGGACGCAGGCAGCCATCACCCTTCTCCTGACTCTTTCACTGTCATCCAGCACCAGAATCTTGAGGTCCATTTCAAGATCATTACATGCTCCAGCTAGCCTGGATGGAAGTTTTGACTTAGATTTCGTATATGCTCTGAGGCCACCCTAGATGTTTAAGAGTCACTATTGGCCAGCTTTTTTTTAAATTGAGGTATAGTTGATACACAATAGTAGGTTGGTTTCAGGTGTACAACAGTGATTCTACAATTACAGTATGAAATGCTCACCTCTGTAAGTACAGTTACCATTTGTCACCACACGTTATCTCAATATTATTGACTTTGTTCCCTATGCTGTACTTTACATCCTCGTGACTTATTTTTGGAAGTTTGTACCTCTTTATCTCCTTCACCCATTTTACCCATTCCCACCACCCTCACCTATGGTGACCACCAGTTTATTCTCTTGTGTTTTTAAATCCACTTCTATTTTTAAATGAGTCAGTTCGATCGTATGACAGCCCAGCTCCTCTGCAAGGGGCTCTGTCTTGCCTCAGAAGCACTCAGCCTGCACATCACCAACTCCTAATTCTTCCTGTAACTTTTGGAGACTGTTGGAGAGGCAGCACTTTGAGTCAGCCTGTAGAGGACCTGAAATCTAATGTTTTCCTCTAATTACTGACAGCCCAGGGCTTGCAGACGCCTGGCACCCAGCAATGCCAGCACTGATCACCTGCACGTGCAGGAATTGAATGTCTTCAGTGCTGCTGGGATTCAGGCCTCACTCCTTCTCGCCACCTTTCCTTCACCATGGCCGGAACAATAGCTGATGGCCTGACCATGAAGGCATGGATTCCACTCAGAAGGGCCTCTTCTCCTCCAAAACAGGATCTCAGAAACTGGTAATCGCAGCAGAACTTAGGTGAGCATCTTCCTCCCCAAATTGAGTCTCCACAGACTTTCATCAAAAAGAACAAGCAGCTTCGACCCTCCTTAAAACAGACTGTGATCAAGGCCTACTTGGCAAGTTTAGAAGACAAGCATCTCTATCAAGTTGATTTTTGTGCAGAAGGTGGTGCAGTATAGGGTGGGGGCAGGGAGTGGATACAGGCTTGAATCTGAATGGGTGAGACTGATGAGTAGAAAATCATATTCTGTGCAAATAATGACCACTATAGATATTTGGCCTTTGAAATGCCATAGATGTGGCCTAATATTTTATAAACAGCATTTGCTACAACTTGCTCTGCCCCATAAAATAAACTCCAAACACTTCATCATGGCATTCAGGGCTGCCCAGTCAGAACTTAGCCCCCTTGCAGCTATAACATTTGAGACTTCCCAACTCACCCCAGAGCCTAGAGTGTAGACACATTGGGTCCCATCCCTCCAGCCCATATTCATACTTTGGGATATTTGTTGATGATTTGTGAACCCTCAATATTAGTGCTTCCAAACCTATTTATTTAATAGCATACATAGTATGGCATAATTTTGCATGGCAAATGAGGCAAAATGTAAGGATTTGGGGATGTCTGTAGGGCTTTGTGAAAAAGTATCTAACTTTGTTTATATATAATTATAATAAAATATAAAGATAATATATTAGGGGAAAGACTCTGGTTTTTAATAATATTTTTAAATAAAATTTTCAGTGTTAGTGGTAAATTATACATGGTCTTTCTATATGTTTTGTTAATGTGTTTTTAATGCTTAAAATGTTTTCATGTTATTCCTGAATAAGAAATGAATGATGATTTCTTTAAGTTCTGATAGTCTCCACCAAAGAGAAACTTTTTTTAAACAACTAGGTAATAAAAATGTGTAAACCATTGACTATATAAACATTTATAATTTATAAAGCAGTTGATGAATACCACAATACCTCTCATATTGACAAATGCTATTTTAAAATTCTTGTGATGTTATTGGATTTTTAAATCCAATTGAACTTTTTATATCACTTATGTCAAAATTTATTTACCTATTCAGACAAAAAAAATGTTTTTGATCTTTTATTCTTTGTGAAGTTCTACTTTAGATATTAGTGAGTCAGACGTGAATAACAATGAAAAATCTCTGCCCACATGGAGTTTACATCCTAATCAGGGCAGACAAGCAATAAACAAAATTAATTAATTAAATATTAAGTATGTTTATGTGGTGGTAAGTGATGTAGAGAAAAATAAAGGGAAAATGGGGGATATATAGCAGTGGAAGTGCTGGCGGGTCTTGAGTAGGGTGGTCAGCCTACCTTACCAAGAAGGTGATACCTGAACAAAGACCTGGAAGCGATGAGGGCCTGAGAGCCAAGAGGCTGTGTGGGAGGAGAGCATTCCAGGCAGAGGAAAGAAGCATATGCAAAGTGCAGGACAAAAAATGTGTCCAGCTTGTTCAAGAATGTGATGGTGGCCATTGTAGACTGAGCAGAGTAACCATGGCAGGCAAGAGTATGATAGGAAACCAGAGAAATAACAGGTCAGGTGATGGCGAGCTCTGTGAGGACTCCTGAGTGAGATGGGAAGCAGATGCAGGTTTGACAGCAGAGGAGAGAGAAAACGCATGTATTGTGCCAGATGACTTTCTCTGCTGTGTTGAAGATAGACTATGTATTAGTCAGGGATCTCCAGAGGAACAGAACCAATAGGATATATAGGGATATATATATAACAGGAAATGTGTTTTAGGAATTGGCTCATGCAGTTATGGAAGCAAAGAAGTCCCACAGTCCGGCATCTGCAAGCTGGCAAACCAGGAAAGCCGGTGGTGAAATTCTCCAGATCCCAGGACCTGAGAGCCAGAAGGCTGCTCGTGTTAAAACCCTGAGAACAAAGGACCAAGAACCAGGAGCCCCGATGTCTGAGGCAGGAGGAGATGGATGTTCCAGCTCAAGAAGAGAGAGAGTTTGCCTTTCTTTCCCTTTTGTTCAGAGGAATGGCTGTACCCACCACATTGGTGAGGGCCATTGTCTTTACTCAGTCTACCAAACCAAATGCTAATCTCTTCCAGAAACACCCAGAAATAATGTCTTTCCAGCAATCTGTTCATCCCTTAGGCCAGTCAAGATGGGAGGTCTTTGCAATAATTCAGACCAGATGTCATAGACGAGGAGAATCAGCATTTCATAACCCACCTTTTGGCCCATCTGTAGTACGCCAGCGCCACAGCACGCCAGCGCCACGGCACGCCAGCGCCACGGCACGCCAGCTGGGCGGGGCTCAGCAGCAGCCACAGGTCAGCTGACCTGAAGTGTTTCCAAAACTGATTTAATTTACATTTTCCCTACAGACACCGAATCAAAGCCCCAAAGTCTCAACACTCAAACCAGAATTCCTGAGCTTTGACATGCCTGAAATGAGATGATTTTCTGGGGTCACAGCCTTCGTGCAATCTTCTCATTCTCAAGCATGGGTGGGGGTGCTGGGCTGTGACATAGGTGCCCTGGGTCCTCAACCATGAGGCAGCAGAGACTCAAGAGGGCCTCCCAGCACTGCCTGCATTTGCACTTTCCCTCCTTGAGAAATTGCTTCTGAGTCCCCCATGTGTCCCTCCCCATTTACACAGTCAAACCTTCATTGTAGGTTTTTCTCAACCTGCAGAGCCAGAGATAGAATGTTATATAGATGTGAGTGCAGTGTGTGACTCAATCAAGAAAAGGTAGGACACCAAGGGTCCCCTGACATCCTGCAAAGGCTTGGTTCTTGGTTCCCCCAGTCCTGACCCTGATTCATCTCTAGCTTGACCCCATTCCTCACTGACCCTGCCCATCATGACCCATCTGCACGAAAAGCATTAGACCTGGCCCCCCTCTTTGCCTGCATCTATCCCATAGTAAACAGTTTGTTGTACACTGTATACTGATTTCATCTCACACCTCTGTGTCTTTATTCAGGCTGCTCCCTCTGCCCGGAGCCTCTGTCCCATTTTCTTTAAGGGGTTAACTTTTACTCATTCTTCAGAGTGCAACCCAGGCATGGTGGCCAACCATCCATGGGTAACAATGCAAGCAAAGAGCCCTTTGCATTCCTCTACTGCTGGACATACAACATTCTGTTGAAGGCATTGCTTTATGTGTTTTTTTCCTACCAAACTCTAAGCTTTTAGTGGTTAGAGAAGATATCCTATCTAGTTCTAAATTCCCATGTCCTGCCATACTTAATAAATGTTTGCAGAGCTCAGACTCCCCTGTCTATAAAACTTATTCAACAGTTTCACATAGTCCAAACTGATTATTCCTTGTCTAGGCAAAACTCTGCCTAGAACCAAATAACTTGAAATACGTCATCTCTATTCTTCAATTCTTTGTTTTTCATCCACTGCTGAACTAAGTCTCATGCAGATTAGGATCACGTATTCAATATATACTCTAATACCTAGTAATACCTAGCACAGCAATAAGCACATACCATTAATGCAAAATACTCATACACTGTTCCATGAACTCTAGTTTTCACTGTACTAAATGAGGAACCTTGACTAGTTTCTCTGCTTCAGGGAATGATTAGGAACATTGTTTAGTAAACATTCAAAATTAGATTTGTTTCTTTGGATGAAATACAGTTAAAAAATATAGAAAAGCTCATTATGAAAACCTTTTTCGGTATTATATTCATATCTTCCCAATGGCTGAAGAGAACCCTCAAAATAGAATATATCCAAAAAGAAATGTCTTCAGTATATTTGCTCATTCTTTTCCAAAGGCTGTGTCTCTTAGAAGCTTCAATGTTAGAATTGTGATATAAGTCAATATTTAGATACTTACATATCCACTGTAACATCATTCCACTCATTTCACATGTAAATATAGTTTGATGGCTATTATAATCCTCAAAGGTTAATAAAGATATTAACATATGAAAACATAACATATAATAAAATTTCTTAATATTCCTACTGCATTTTTTTATCTCACTTGTTTTAGGCACAAAAGATCAGCTTAATTAGTAATTCAAAGAAAAGCGAAAGATACAATATTTTGGGATGTGATTATCTAACAATATCTGGCAATTTTCCTTGTATATCTTATTTAATGGTATGGGGAAAATCCTTAAAGTATTATATAGAAAATTTATTGCAATAGAATATTGCTGCCTATTTTTAAAAAACAGAATGATCATAAACCATATCTAACCCGGAGATAACTGCAAACTCATAGGAGCCTGAACAGTTTGGAACAAAGCTCACTTATGTAGCCATGTTTTGATGCCTTTTTAAATTGTATCTGACTTTGATGTGGATTAAACATGGCGGCGTGAGAGGTGAGACAGAGGCTTCCTCCTAAAACCTCATATAATATGAAAATAAAGCTACTACAACTACTCTTGAAAGAGCAATGGGAAAGAGGACAGCAACAAACTGCATACACCTGGAGACAAGAGCAGCCCTCACAGAAAACGGTAACTTACTAAAGCTGTGGTCCTACTGGATCCAAGCCCTTCCCCCACCCCAGCTCACCTGCAGGAGGAACAGCAACCGAGCAGGGAGGGAGTGGAGTTGTGGGACTGCTGAATACCTAACTCTGGAGATCTGCTCTGGGAGCACAAACCTACATTTTATGGTGCTTCCATGATACTCTTGTAATTAGGGGGTTGGAAAGCTAAGACAGGCAGAATTCCTGGAGAGACTAAGAATCCAGCTGCTTGTGAAAGCAGGGATCCATACCCAGCTGCTCGGGGACAAAAGAAGGGCGGGCAGTCTGAGAGATTTCCTAACAAAGAAGCCCTTAGCAAGAGAGCTACTAAAGGAGCAAGGATTGCACGGAGCTTACTGCTCAGGAGAAAGGACAGGAAGACAAAATTGTCTGGGTGCACTCTGCCCAGCAGGTTGGGAGCTTTCACGATCTTCAGGTGCTCCAGCTCCCTGGCTGCCTACACATCTCCAAGAACCCCTTCTGTGACAGGCAGACTAGTGCACCTTTCTTCTGGCCAGCCCCACCAGGCTTGCAAACCAGGAAATCCTTCCCTGGTGTTAGGCCAGCCAGAGGGAAGATCTGTCTACAGCAACTGAAAACGCAAAGCACAAGGCTTATACCTGTGGGCTCAGCCCACTGGTTCAGGCAGTGGAGACAGGCATAGCAGCCAGGAACCAGCAAACAGCCCTTTGCTCCCTGGAGGAACCAATACCACTCCCCTACAATCCCTGACATTGCTTCAGAGGCTGAGCGGCTCCAGAGAGTAGAGCTTCTGGGCACTAGAGGGCGCCATATACAAATATGAAAGGCCAAAGGAACCTGGTCCAGAGTAAAATTATGAACACAACTCCTGAGAAAGATTTAAATGATATGGACCTTATGACTCTCCCTGAAAGGGAGTTCAAAATAAAAAATCATTAACATGCTCATGGAGGTACGGAAAGATATTCAAGAACTCAGGAATGAATTCCGGTCAGAGATCCAATCATTGAAGAACACAATGGACGGTATTAAAAGCAGATTGGATACGGTGGAGGAGACAATAAATGAAATAGAAATTAGAGAAGAGGAATACAAAGAACCTGAGGCACAGAGAGAAAAAAGGATCTCTAAGAATGAAAGAATATTGAGAGAACTGTGTGACCAATCCAAATGGAACAATATTCACATTATAGGGGTACCAGAGGAAGAAGAGAGAGAAAAAGGGACAGAAAACATCTTTGAGGAGGTGATTGCTGAAAACTTCCCCAATCTGGGGAAGGAGATAGTCTCTCAGGCCATGGAGGTGTGCAGATCTCCCAACACAAGGGACCCAAAGAAGACAACAGCAAGACATATAGTAATTAAAATGGCAAAGATCAAGGAAAAGGACAGATTATTAAAAGCAGCCAGAGAGAGAAACAGGATCACATACAAAGGAAAACCCATCAGGCTATCATCAGACTTCTCAGCAGAAACCTTACAGGCCAGAAGGGAGTGGCATGATGTATTTAATGCAATGAAGCAGAAGGGCCTTGAACCAAGATTACTTTATCCAGCAAGATTATCATTTAAATTTGAAGGAGGGATTAAACAATTCCCAGATAAGCAAAAGCTGAGAGAATTTGCCTCCCACAAACCATCCCTACAGTGTAATTTGGAGGGACTGCTATAGATGGAAGTGTTCCTACAGATTAATAGCTGTCACCAGAGGTAATAAAACCACAGTAAAGAAAATAGAACAGCTAATTACTAAGAAAATGCAAAATTAAATTAACTATCCCCAACGTCAATCAAGGGATAGACAAACAGTACAGAATATGATACCTAATATATAAAGAATGGAATAGAAAGAAAAAGGAGGAAACAAACAAACAAAGAACCTTTAGATTGTGTTTGTAATAGCATATTGTTAGTTGTTAGACTTTTAGATAGTAGGGAAGTTAACCTTGAACCTTTGGTAACCACGAATCTGAAGCCTGCAATGCCAGTAAGTACATACCTATCCATAATCACCCTAAATGTAAATGGACTGAATGCACCAGTCAAAAGACATAGAGTTGCTGAATGGATAAAAAAAACAAGACCCGGTTGCTGTTGGCCCTGGACTCCGCGGCCTGCAACAGACGCTGCCTCTTGTGGTGATTCTTGGGGCCACGGGCAACGGCAAATCCACCCTGGCATTACAGCTAGGCCAGCGTCTCGGTGGCGAGATCGTCAGCACCGACTCCATGCAGGGGACTTCCAGGAAGATGGCGGTGTGAGCAGGGCGGCAGAAATCTCCTCCCAACACTATATTTATCTACGAAAACACAGCAAATACATCTATTCCTAAAAGAGAGACGAGAATACACAGGAAAGCGCACAGCGTGCAGCTACACCCAAGAGGACTCGGCACCCCAAGAGGCGGTCTTAAAGAGCCCAGCTGACATATGTGGCAACTATCAGTGACCAATTCTATAGCCATGAAAAGACAGAGGAATATGGTTCAGACCAAAATCAGCCAGACAACCCCAGAGAGGGAGTCTGAAGAGATGGAAATGCAGAGTCTTCCTGAAAAAGAATTCAGAATAAAAGTCATAACCATGCTGATGGACCTACAGAGAAATGTGCAAGAGCTGAGGGAGGAAGTGGGAGAACTGAGGAAAGACAATGCAGAAATCAGACAAGCAATCGATGGGCTTTACAGCAGAATGGATGAGATGCAAGAGACTGTTAATGGAATAGAAAACAGAGAACAGGAGTACAGAGCAGCTGAGGCAGAGAGAGATAAAAGGATTTCTAGGAATGAAAGAATATTAAGAGAACTGTGTGACCAATCCAAACGGAACAATATTCGCATTATAGGAGTACCAGAGGAAGAAGAGAGAGAAAAAGGGATAGAAAGTGTCTTTGAAGAAATAATTGCTGAAAACTTTCCCTCGCTGGGGAAGGAAGTAGTCTCGCAGTCCACCGAAGGTCATAGATCTCTCAACACAAGGGACCCAAGGAAGACAACACCAAGACACATAATAATTAAGATGGCAAAGATCAAAGATAAAGACAGGGTATTAAAGGCAGCTAGAGAGAGAAAAAAGATCACCTACAAAGGAAAACCCATCAGACTATCATCAGACTTCTCAACAGAAACTTTACAGGCCAGAAGAGAATGGCATGATATATTTAACGTTATGAAACAGAAGGGCCTCGAACTAAGAATATTGTATCCGGCTCGATTATCCTTTAAATATGATGGAGGGATAAAACAATTTCCAGACAAACGAAAGTTGAGAGAGTTTGTCTCTCATAAACCACCACTACAGGATACCTTAAATGGACTGCTCTAGACGGAAGCACACCTAAGTCTAAAAAGATGTCACCAGAGAAAATAAAATCATAGCAAAGAAAGCAGACCATCCAAATACTAACTAAAGGCAAAGAATAAAACACCTATTATAGAAAGAATGGAGGTGGAGGAATAAGAAGGGGGAGAAATAAAGAAACATCAGACTGTGTTTACAATAACTTAACAAGAAAGTTAAGTTAGATTGTTAGATAGTAAAGAAGCAACCCTTGAACCCTTGGTAACCACGAATCTAAAGCCACCAATGGCAATAAGTACATATCTATCAATAATCACCCTAAATATAAATGGACTGAATGCACCAATCAAAAGACACAGAGTAACAGAATGGATAAAAAAGCAAGACCCATCTATATGCTGCCTACAAGAAACTCACCTCAAATCCAAAGATACACAGACTAAAAGTGAAGGGATGGAAAATGATATTTCATGCAAACAACAAAGAGAAAAAAGCAGGTGTTGCAGTACTTGTATCAGACAAAATAGACTTCAAAACGAAGAAAGTAGCAAAAGATAAAGAAGGACATTACATAATGATAAAGGGGTCAGTCGAACAAGAAGATATAACCATTATAAATATATATGCACCCAACACAGGAGCGCCAGCATATGTGAGACAAATACTAACAGAATTAAAGGAGGAAATAGACAGCAATGCATTCATCTTAGGAGACTTCAACACACCACTCACTCCAGAGGACAGATCAACCAGACAGAAAATAAGTAAAGACACAGAGGCACTGAACAACACACTAGAACAGATGGACCTAACAGACATCTACAGAACTCTACACCCAAAAGCAACAGGATACACATTCTTCTCAAGTGCACATGGAACATTTTCCAGAATAGACCACATACTAGGCCACAAAAAGAACCTCAGTAATTTCAAAAATATTGAAATCCTACCAACCAACTTCTCAGATCACCAAGGTATAAAACTAGAAATAAATTTTAGAAAGAAATCAAAAGGCTCACAAATACATGGAGACTTAACAACACTCTCCTAATTAATCAATGGGTTAACGACCAAATCAAAACAGAAATCAAGGAACATATGGAGACTAATGACAACAACAACACAAAGCCACAACTTCTGTGGGATGCAGCAAAGGCAGTTCTAAGAGGAAAGAATATTGCAATCCAGGCCTATTTAAAGAAGGAAGAACATTCCCAAATGAATAGTCTAAAGATACAATTACTGAAATTGGAAAAAGAACAAATGAGGCGCAAAGTCACCAGAAGGAGGGAAATAATAAAGATTAGAGAAGAAATAAATAAAATTGAGAAGAATAAAACAATAGAAAAAATCAATGAAACCAAGAGCTGGATCTTTGAAAAAATAAACAAAATAGATAAACCCCTAGCCAGACTCATTAAGAGAAAAAGAGAATCTACACACATAAACACAATCAGAAATGAGAAAGGAAAAATCACGACGGACCCCACAGAAATACAAAGAATCATAAGAGAATATTATGAGAATCTATATGCTAACAAGCTGGAAAACACAGAAATGAACAACTTCTTAGAAAAATACAACCTTCCAAGACTGACCAAGCAAGAAACAGAAAAACTAAACAGACCAATCACCAGCGACGAAATCGAATTGGTAATCAAAAAACTACCCAAGAACAAAACCCCCGGGCCTGATGGATTCACCTCTGAATTCTACCAGACATATAGAGAAGAAATAACACCGATTCTCCTTAAAGTTTTCCAAAAAATAGAAGAGGAGGGAATACTTCCAAACTCATTCTATGAAGCCAGCATCACTCTAATACCAAAACCTGGCAAAGACCTCACCAAAAAAGAAAATTACAGACCAATATCCCTGATGAACTAGATGCAAAAATACTCAACAAAATATTAGAAAACCGAATTCAAAAATACATCAAGAGGTTCATACACCATGATCAAGTGGGATTCATCCCAGGCATGCAAGGATGGTACAACATTCAAAAATCCATCATCATCCACCATATCAACAAAAAGAAGAACAAAAACCACATGATCATCTCCATAGATGCTGAAAAAGCATTTGACAAAATTCAGCATCCATTACTGATTAAAACTCTCAGCAAAATGGGTATAGACGGCAAGTACCTCAACATCATAAAGGCTATATATGACAAACCCACAGCTAACATCATACTTAACGGCGAGACGCTGAAAGCTTTTCATCTAAGATCGGGAACAAGACAGGGATGCCCACTCTCTCCACTGTTATTCAACATAGTACTGGAGGTCCTAGCCACAGCAATCAGACAAAACAAAGACATACAAGGCATCCAGATTGGTAAAGAAGAAGTCAAATTGTCACTATTTGCAGATGACATGATACTGTACATAAAAAACCCTAAAGACTCCACTCCAAAACTACTAGAACTAATATCTGAATTCAGCAAAGTTGCAGGATACAAAATTAACACACAGAAATCTGTTGCTTTCCTATACACTAATGATGAACTAACAGAAAGAGAAATCAGAAAAACAATTCCATTCACAATTGCATCAAAAAGAATAAAATACCTTGGAATAAACCTAACGAAGGAAGTGAAAGACCTGTACTCTGAAAACTACAAGACACTCCTAAGAGAAATTAAAGAGGACACTAACAAATGGAAATGCATCCCATGCTCTTGGCTAGGAAGAATAAATATTGTCAAAATGGCTATACTACCTAAAGCAATCTACAGATTCAATGCAATCCCTGTCAAACTACCAACAGCTTTCTTCAATGAACTCGAACAAATAATTCTAAAATTCATATGGAACCACAAAAGACCCCGAATAGCCAAAGCAATCCTGAGAAGGAGGAATAAAACAGGGGGAATTATGCTCCCTGACTTCAAGCTCTACTACAAAGCCACCGTAATCAGGACAATTTGGTATTGGCACATAAACAGACCCACAGACCAGTGGAACAGAATAAAAAATCCAAACATTAACCCAAACATATACAGTCAATTAATATTTGATAAAGGAGCCTTGGATATACAATGGGGAGATGACAGCCTCTTCAGCAGCTGGTGTTGGAAAAACTGGACAGCTACATGTAAGAGAATGAAATGGACTACTGTCTAACCCCACACCCAAAGTAAACTCAAAGTGGATCAAAGACCTAAATGTAAGTCATGAAACCATAAAACTCTTAGAAAAAAACATAGGCAAAATTCTCTTGGACATAAACATGAGCGACTTCTTCATGATCATTATCTCCCCAGGCAAGGGAAACAAAAGCAAAAATGAACAAGTGGGACTATATCAAGCTGCAAAGCTTCTGTACATCAAAGGACACCATCAGTAGAACAAAAAGACATCCTACAGTATGGGAGAATATATTCATAAATGACGTATCCGATAAGGGGTTGACATCCAAAATATATAAACAACTCATGCACCTTAACAAACAAAAAGCAAATAATCCAATGAAGAAATGGGCAGAGGACATGAATAGACACTTCTCTAAAGAAGAAATTCAGATGGCCAACAGGCACATGAAAAGATGCTCCACATCGCTAATCATCAGAGAAATGCAGATTAAAACCACAATGAGTTATCACCTCACACCAGTGAGGATGGCCAACATCCAAAACACAAACAACAACAAATGTTGGCGAGGATGTGGAGAAAAGGGAACCCTCCTACACTGCTGGTGGGAATGCAAATTAGTTCAACCATTGTGGAAAGCAGTATGGAGGTTCCTCAAAAAACTACAAATAGAAATACCATTTGACCCAGGAATTCCACTCCTAGGAATTTACCCTAAGAATACAGCAGCCCAGTTTGGAAAAGACTGATGCACCCCTATGTTTATCGCAGCACTATTTACAATAGCCAAGAAATGGAAGCAGCCTAAGTGTCCATCAGTAGATGAATGGATAAAGAACATGTGGTACATATACACAATGGAATATTATACAGCTATAATAAGAAAATAAATCCTACCATTTGCAACAACATGGATGGAGCTAGAGGGTATTATGCTCAGTGAAATAAGCCAAGCCGAAAAAGACAAGTATCAAATGATTTCACTCATATGTGGAATATAAGAACATAGAAAAAATACTGAAGGAACAGAACAGCAACAGACTCACAGAACCCAAGAACGGACTAATAGTTACCAAAGGGAAAGGGATTGGGGAAGATGCGTCGGAAGGGAGGGATAAGAGGGGAAAAAGGGGTATTACCACTAGCAAATATAATTGGGGGGGCGTTGGGATGGCTGTACAACTCAGAGAAGACAAGTAGTGATTCTATAGCATCTCACTATGCTGATGGACAGTGACTGTAATGGGGTTGTGGTGGGGACCTGATGAAGGGGGTAGTTTAATAATCATAATATTGCACATGTAATTGTAGATTAATGATCCAAAATAAATTATTTTAAAAAATTGTATCTAACTGTTTTTTACAACCATTCTGTCAAACCTCTATGTATGTTGCATTTCACGTATTTACAGAATAACAGAAACTTTTAAGGATTTAAAAATAAGCAGCTACTACAAGTAGTAGAATAGAAGAAATAAGAAACTTACCCTGGAAACACTTTCATAGCAGCTAAAGAGCAATTAGTGCATCTACGCATATATTCCCAGCATTTTTTTGTTGTTGTGAAACTGTTCTTCCAAATGATTCTGCCTTTTAAACAAGATTTTCTTATGTTTTATTCATATTTATGAAAAGCATAATATGTTATCACATAAATGTCATTTTGACAGTTTATTTTAGATCATGTTAATACAATATTTTAAATGAAAAAATGTTACCGTACTCTTAGGGAACAAATAAATAGCCATAAATATTCCCTAAATTCAGTTCTGAAATATTTTTGTAAAACTCTCTGAAAACTTCTTTTCGTGGCTTGCAATGACTTATGATCTAGAGAGTGAGAACACAGAATTCTGTAATTCCATATACTGTACTAGGTCTTAGGTATTTCTAGTGCTGTTGAAGCAGCTGTTGGCACTGCCCAGAGTCTTTTATATACATATATATAATTCAAAGTAAGCCCTGAACTAGTGGTTCTCACATGTTTTGGCTTCAGGACCTCTTCAAAAATAAGTGAACACCCAAAGAGAGGTGTTCTATGTCATTTATATCTATCAATACTTATGTTCTTAGAAATTTAAATGGAGAAATGTTAAAAATATTCATTTAAATAATAAATCCATATGTTAGCATAAATAATATATTTTTATTTTAAAAAAAACAGCTCTGTGCTCCAAAGCCAAAAGCTTCAGTGAGAACAGTGGAATTGTTTTACAGTTTTAAAAATCTCTGTATTTAGTGTCTGGATTGATAGAAAAATAGCTGAATTTTCACATTTGCTTTTGCACTCTGTTGTAATATGTTATTTTGGTTGAAGTATATGAAGAAAAAGTCTTACACGGGTACATAGTCGGAAAAAGGAGTATTTTAGTGGCCTTTTCATAAAATCTTTTGGACATTCTTCCTTAATAGGACACCAAGACTGCACAAGTGATGTATGTGGAGTCTGAAGCTCCATCAACATAATTGTCATACTCCATCAGAGCATAGTACATTGGCTTGTATCTTGCACTTATGAGCTAAGTGATGGATTGTAAAATTTGCATTGGTCACAGGTTATGCAGGTCTTTTAAGCATTGACATACTTCATCATACAATACACACACACAAAAACCCTTCATCATTAGTATGACTGCTAAAATCGCAATACTCAAAACCTTTAAGGGTTAGGAAGCTGAAAAGCTTACTGTGATGAAGACAAGTTTTTCATTATTATAATTTTCACTTGAAAGCTTGAATTGCATCACCAGCAAAAATTATTTCAGTTCAAATATTTTCCTTGAAGTGGCAAGCTCTTTTCATTTGCTTTTAAGAACATGTCTACCAAATACCCAAGTCTAAATAACTATAGTTTGTCTCTCAGTCACTCAGACCCCCTAAAATAAACCAGCTAGTTCTGTTTGCACCTCAAAGGGCTGCATGCATGCTTTTCCTCAGAGCAATCTGTACACCCATATGCAGCGAAGTGCTTTTTGCATACTCCCAATTTCACCATCAAATATTAAAAGCTGTTTGTTAAGGGTCAAGATCAAATAAAATTAGTACTTTTTACAGCTTCATCAAGGGCATGCTTAGTGAAACTCGCTTTTTTTTTCTTTCCTGAAAAGGCACTGGGTTGAAGAATACAACTGCTAGAACAGTTTTGTCCCACTACCTGGATTTGTTCTAAGGGCCAGAAGTTTTACCCATTATTGCTTTTGCACCCTAGTGCACATGTTAAGGCTCTGAAAAGGGTACATAACATCTCAGTGCTCTCAGGAAAATAGTTTGACCTGAAAGCCCTCAGGAGACACACCTAAACAACTGCAGGATTGGAGGTCACTGGATATATAAGGGTTCCCCAAATAGAATTACCGGGATATTATAGGAATTACAGGATTCTCCATACTATAAAGATATAATGTGGCTTCCACTTTACAGTAGTAAAGATATAATGTGGTTTCCACTTTATAGTAGATGAGTATTTGGAATTAGCTATTTTTCACTCTTGATGTATCATGTCCTGTATATACATGAAATTCCTCATCCATAAATTTAATCCCATCACCTTGTACTCTGTTTTCAGTAGAGAAGGTTAGTCCAGTTACTCCATATGGGATTCTTGTTTGTAAAAACATGTAAAGTCAGTCGTCTTTGCCTTCTCAACTTATTTAGTCATGATATAATCCCTACAGGTTTTCTTTTACAACCATTTGTATTCCCTTTTTGACCCACAAGTTGCCCACATGACCCTTTTTCACATATGTCTATTCTCTCAGTCTATCCCTCAGTAGCTTTGCTAGCCTGAAATGTTTCACCTTCCTCCAGCCCTGTCCCTACATTCTTTGCCTTATGAATGTTTCACTTGGCAAATGCCCTTCCTCGTAGAAATCTTCTGAGCAATTGCCAGCACCATTGTCAGAGCATTTCTGTTAGCACAGAGGCTTAGCCCTAGAATAGGAATAGCCCTAAAATTATGGCGCAGCAGGGAAAGGACTGTGCTGGACCAGCCTCATCCCATGGAACCTTCTACAGTGATGGAAATCTTCACATCTGAGCTGCCCCATTGAGTAACCGCATGTGGCTATTGCATACTTGAAATGTGGCTACTGTGATGAAGGAACTACATTTTTAAAGTTCACTTAGTTTTAATTAATTTAAATTTAAGTGGCCATGTATGTGGACTGGTTACCACATTAGACAGCAAAGTAATAAACCTCACTTGCGGCATGTCATTTAGTCAGAACATTAAATGAAGTCAGTCTGAGCAATGTCCATGTGTAGGCATTCTTGTTGATCACCAGGCAGGGTCTTTGCTTGCTGGGCACACAGAGGCATGTACTTCCCTGCTGTGTTGCAGGGAGGTGGGGTCATGTGATGAATTCTGGCCAAAGGGCTGTGAGCAGGTGATTCAGGTACTTCCCAGACATTTAATTGCTTGTGACACTCCCCTTTGCCCTGCCACGGTAATAAACAAGACAGCAGAGCCACTGATATTCTGAGCCCTGAGTTGACTGTGGGGCAGAGTCCCCCTCTCCATTACAACCCATGTGGACAAGTACTATAAGTAAGAAATACATTTCTATGTGTTAAGCTATAGGAAATTCAGGATTTCTTTATTACTGCAGCATAACTTAGACTTCCCCAACTGATAAGAGAATCAGAATAAGATTCTCTGAGCAGATTTTTAAATCCACATACATAGGCCCCATCCCAACCTGGGACCTGGCCACCTTTATTTTTGGTTCAAGACAACACAAAATGAAAGTCCTCTCCAGGTGAGTTGGATGCATGCTGGCCTGGTGAAAAGCAAGTGCTGAAGCACATCATTGTTACTACAGATACTCCAGATATGAGTAGAAACACAAAGGTGAACTTTTCAAGGTCAGTTGGTTATTAAGTGAGGGCGATACTATGTGAACTTGCTCTTTCCCTGTGCTATGTTTGCTTTCCTCTTACTGTAAATGGTGCAGATAGTGGGAGAGAACAGAGTACTATGACCTGGTTCCAAACCGAATTTGTTAATGCTTTTATCCTTATTATAATACTTTTACAAATAAAAATTAGTTCCACAGAAGCCTGTTTAAGCCAAAGTATACTTTTAATTGTTTCATACACTGTGGAATAGGCTAGGAATCTAACTTCTATTTATAAATATTGTTTCAATAGATAAATAGGTAAATGTACTCCAAGTTCCAATAATAGACCTAAAATGAACACATTTTAAAATTTAAAAATCCATTTGTATTGGATAATGGGTTATAGAAAATAGAACCAGCATTGTATATTGCCCGATTACCAATGAATGTTACTAGCAGCAACGGCTCTACTCACCATATAACATCTTCCTTAAAATATCTTTATTCACCTTTTAAAGTGATAAGCTTTGGATGTTGGTTATTTCATGTACTCAGCAAATATCCACAGAGTATCTGTGCCTACCAGGCCCTATGGTATGCATTAGGGACAGAGTGGTGAACAAAATAAACAGAATGCCTGTACTCATGAAGCTTACAGTTTAATGGGAGATGTAGACATTAAGCAAACAGTTAAATATATAATTGTGTGAATTTCCCAAAATTAATACATAAATCTAATGCAATTGGATTTATAACCCTAGTCAACAGACTTGAGAGGTTCTGGAGAATTAAGCTACCAACTGAAGATGTACAAGGTAGATTTACTAAGATTTACCAAGACAGGTATTTAAATATCAAGGTTCTCTGTAGCTCCCTTCAGTTTGTTTTCCCAAGACTTGGGTAAGTATCGCAGCCCAGTTTCTGCTGTGTAGAGTTACTGATGGACCTCACAGCCTGAAAAAATCCCAGAGTATGGTGACACCATTACCATTTCAGTTTCCACTGTCTTACCTCCTGGGACAAACATCCATAAATTTACTACTCCTATGTAAAGTAGAGTTATTTTTATTTGTCTTCAGTTTGTTTCTTCAAGCTTCAAGATAACAATATTTGTTGAATAATTCAGAGTTCTTCTCAATCTATATAAATTGAACATATATATATATAAGAACTCTCAGACTATGAATATGCACTTGGAAAATATACAGTTGCTTGGAAATATTCATAGGAATCAATCATCTTAATATAGGAGTCACTGTGCACCTCAATGTATAACAATAATTGTTACTAGATTTTTCTTCCTCTAAAATTTGAAAGAGAAATAAATCTTGTTCATATCTGTGATGATTGCAATGACAATAGGACTGGTAACTTAATTTCAATATTTATATGACTACATGAATATTCCTGTATCATTCACATGATTTATGAATAGTACATTCTGTTGAGGCTGAAAGAATGTGAGGCCCAAAGGCACAATTACATTTTTTAATTCTCATTTTTTTCCAGGCATTTTAATTTGCATTACAGGGAACTCCCTGGTTTTAATTTGGTATTTTGTAAATTGTAAAGCAGTGTGGGTACATGGAAAGAAAACTAAATCTTCAATTTCTAAAACCTGAGGAATGTCGCACCATTCAGGGGCCTAAGGCTTTGAGACCAGCTCTGATCTGGATTCTGCTATTTAATAGACAGTTGCTTCACTTGGGCAAATCACTTCACACATCTATCTGGACCTTCAGATTCCTTGTTTGTAAAAGGAGAGCTGAGAAGACGGTAAGGAAGATCGAAGTAAAGCATTTGCATAGTGCGTAGAACATAGTGGGTTCTCTTCTCAGAAACCTGTGTCCTGGCTCCACCTGTGTGACACTAGGCTGATCACAGCCTATGAGGGCATCAGTTTGTTTATAGCCAAAAGGTTATAGAGAGGAAACTCTAAATTCCTTTTCAATACTGCATTTTATATTCTTGTATTTCACCATAGCCATCTACTTGCTCTTTATGTTTCTTTTCTGTTAAGTCTTCCATGGCCAACACCCACCTTCATCTCCATCCACACACCAAGATGAGTAAGTCCCCCTTCTCTGCATCCCAGAGTATCTTGTCTCCTGAGGTTTAGAGTTCTTAGGACCAGAGATAGTTTCTTTCTCATCTTTGCCTTCTTGGAACTACTATACACTGGACCTAGTACACAGCAAGTGCAAAATAAATGTCATTCAAATGAATGCATGACGGGTGCAGGGATAAATAGGTGGGTAGATGGATGGGTACTTAGGACTGCCTTACAAAGTACCCCAAGCTGCGATGCTCAAATCAACAGATATTTATTGTCTCAGTTCTAGAGTCTGAAAGTCTGAATGAAGGTGTTGGCAGGACCATGCTTGCTCTGAATCCTGTAGCACAGAATCCCTCATCATCTCTTCCAGCTTCTCACCAGCAGGATTTGCTGGCCATCCTTGGCATTTCTTGACTGGCAGCCGCAGCTCTTCAGTCTCTGCCTCATACAGTATTCTCCCCTTGGGTGTCTGCGTGTCTGCACCACTTCCTTCTTCCTGTAGGACAGCAGCCCACCTACTCTGGTGTGACCTTATCCTAACTAATCACATCTGTAACAGCTTTGTTTCCAAAGAAGGTCGCCTTCAGCGGTACTGGAGGTTAGGACTTCAGTACATCTTTTTGGTGGACACAATTCAACCCATAACAGCTTTTTACAAGGCAAAGAGTTTAATCCCCATTAGAAAAAAAAAAACCTTTCTGTAGCCCAAGTAGAACTTATGTTCAAATATACTGTCTTTCTTAATCTTAAGAAGATTTAAAGACTTAAAGTCTTTCTAAATCTTAAGTAAAGATTAAAAATAAAGTGAGAGAAAATAAAGTGGAATGAGGTAAAAGCCAGAATAGAGTACAATAAAGGAGAAATAAAGTAAAAAAAAAAAAACGATTGATACAGATCTGGAGTAGAGTCCTCTATGGAATGAGCATCTAACTAGAGTTGGAGGACTCGAAGCAAGCCTTTTCTCTGTCCCAACTTGAACCCTCCAGTTACAAGTTTTGGTTCAATTGTGTCTTTGAAAGCTCAGCGCACTCCATCAAATGTTACTGAAGTTGTAGGCAATGGAAGTAAAGTGGAATGACTGGCCTACGCATTTCCTACTTCCTCTGTATTGACTATGTTTACACATGATTATTATAAAATATAAATTTGTCCTTGTTTTTAATTTGTTACATTACTTTATACTCAATAGGAACTATGCGAGTAGATTTTTTTTATTCATGAAAGTCTAGCCTTTATAAACTACACACACATAAATGAAATTTTATTCACTTTATTCAGTTTGCCCTTGATCTTTATAGCCATTCATAATCTTGGTCAAAACACAATAGGAGATAAAGATGGCAGTGTGAGAGGTGAGAAAGAGGCTTCTTCCTAAAACCGCATATAATATGAAAATATAACTAATACAATAATCCTGAAAGAGCAACAGGAAAGAGGACTGAGCCAAATAGCATACACCTGGAGAAAAGAATAAACCTCATGGAACAGGATAACGTACCAAAGCCATGGCCTGGCAGGACCCAAGCCCTTTCTGCACCCCAGCTCTCTGGGGGGAGGAAGAGAAACAAAGCAGGGAGGGAGTGGAGGCCTGGGACTGCTGAATACCTAACTCTAGAGATCTGATCTGGGAGCACAAACCTGCATTTCATGGTGTTTTCATGGTACTCTCATGATTAGGGACTTGGAAAGCTAAGACAGGCAGAATACTTGGAGAGACTGAGATTCCAGCCGGTTGTGGAAAGTAGGGATCCATATCTGGCTGCTCTGGGACAAAAGAAAGGCGGGCAGTCTGACAGACTTCCTAACAGCAAGAGGGCTGCTAAAGGGGCAAGGATTGCACAGAGCTTACTGCTCAGGAGAAAGGACAGGTAGACAAAATTGTCCAGGGGCATTCTACCCAGCAGTTTGGGAATTTTCACGTTCTTCAGGTGCTCCAGCTCCCTGGCTGACTACACAGCTCCAAGGACCCCCTCCATGATAAGCAGCCTACTGCGCCTTTCTCCCAGACAGCCCCACCTGGCTTGCAAACTGGCAAACCCTACCCTGGTGTTAAGTTGGCCAGAGGGAAGCCCTGTCTACAGCAACTACAAACACAAAGCATAGAAGTTTATACCTGTGTGCTGGGCCCACTGGTTCTGGCAGTGGAGACAGGCACAGCAGCCGGGAAACAGGAAACAGCTCTTTCCTCCCCCCAGGCACCAATACCGCTCCCCTATGACCCCTGACATTGCTTCAGGGACTGAGCAGCTCCAGAGAGTAGAGCTTCTGGGCACTAGAGGGCGCCATATACAAATATGAAATGCCGAAGGAAACTGGTTCAAAGTAAAATTATGAATATGAATACAACCCCTGAGAAAGGCTCAAATGAAATCGACCTCATGAATTTGCCTGAAAGGGATTTCAAAATAAAAATCATTAACATGCTCATGGAGGTACAAAAAAATATTCAAGAACTCAGGGAGGACTTCCGGTCGGAGATCCAATCATTACGGAACACAGTACCAGAAATGAAACATACAATGGAAAGTTTTAAAAGCAGATTAGATATGGTGGAGGAGATGATAAATGAAATAGAAATTAGAGAAGAGGAATACAAAGAAGCTGAGGCACACAGAGAAAAAAGAATCTCTAAGAATGAAAGAATATTGAGAGAACTGTGACCAATTCAAACAGAACAATATTCGCATTATAGGGGTACCAGAAGAAGAAGAGAGAAAAAGGGATAGAAAGTGTCTTTAAGGAGGAAATTGCTGAAAACTTCCCCAATCTTGGGAGAACATAGTCTCTCGGGCCATGGAGATGCACAGATCTCCCAACACAAGGGACCCAAGGAAGACAACACCAAGACATATAGTAATTAAAATGGCAAAGATTGAGGATAAGGACAGACTATTAAAAGCAGCCAGAGAGAGAAATAAGATCACATACAAAGGAAAGCCCATCAGGCTACCATCACACTTCTCAGCAGAAACCTTACAGACCAGAGGGGAGTGGCATGATATATTTAATGCAATGAAGCAGAAGAGTCTCGAACCAAGAATACTTTATCTGGCAAGGTTATTGTCTAAATTTGAAGGAGGGATTAAACAATTTCCAGATAAGCAAAAGCTGAGAGTATTTACCTCCCACAAACCATCTCTACAGTGTATTTTGGAGGGACTGCTATAGACGGAAGTGTTCCTACAGTTTAATAGCTGTCAGCAGAGGTAATAAAACCACAGTAAAGAAAGTAGAACAGCTAATTACCAAGCAAATGCAAAATTAAATCAAGTATCCCCAAAGTCAATCAAGGGATAGACAAAGAGTACAAAATATGATACCTAATCTGTAAAGAATGGAGGAGGAAGAAAAAGGAGGAGGAAAGAAAAAGAACCTTTAGATTGTGTTTGTACTAGCATATTAAGTGAGTTAAGTTAGACTCTTAGATAGTAAGGAAGTTAACCTTGAACCTTTGGTAACCACGAATCTAGAGCCTGCAATGGCTATAAGTACATACCTATCGATAATCACCCTAAATGTAAATGTTCTGAATGCACCAGTCAAAAGACATAGCGTCACTAAATGGATAAAAAACAAGACCCATCTATATGCTGCCTACAAGAGACTCACTTTAAACCCAAAGACATCCACAGACTAAAAGTGAAGGGATGGAAAAAGATATTTCATGCAACTAATAGGGAGGAAAAAGCAGGAGTTGCAGTACTTGTATCAGACAAAATAGACTTCGAAACAAAGAAAGTCACCAGAGACAAAGAATGACATTACATGATGATAAAGGGGTCAATCCAACGAGATGATATAACCATTATAAATATCTATGCACTGAACACAGGAGCACCTACATATGTGAAACAAATACTAACAGAATTAAAAGGGGAAATAGAATGCAATGCATTCATTCCAGGAGATTTCAACACACCACACACTCCAAAGGACAGATCAACCAGACAGAAAATAAGTAAAGAGACAGAGGCACTGAACAACATATTAGAAAAGATGGACCTAACAGAACCTACAGAACTCTACACGCAAAGCAGCAGAATACACATTCTTCTCAAGTGCACATGGAACATATTCAAGAATAGATCATATCCTAGGCCACAAAAAGAGCTTCAGTAAATTCAAAAAGATTGAAATTGTACCAACCAGTTTCTCAGACGACAAAGGTATGAAGCTAGATATAAATTATGCAAAGAAAATTAAAAATCCCACAAACACATAGAAGCTTCACAGCATGCTTCTATATTACCAATGGATCAATGCCTGAATAAAAACAGAGATCAAGCAATATATGGAGACAAATGACAATAATTCAACACCGCAAAATCTGTGGGATGCACCGAAGGCCATGCTAAGAGTAAAGTATATTGCAATACAGGCCTACCTCAGGAAAGAACAATCCCATATGAACAGTCTAAATTCACAATTAATGAAACTAGAAAAAGAAGAACAAATGAGGCCCAAAGTCAGTAAACGGAGGGACATAATAAAGATTAGAGCAGAAATAAATAAAATTCCTCGAGAAGAGACACAAAATAGATCAACCCCTAGCCAGACTTATCAAGAAAAAAAGAGAGTCTACTCACATAAACAGAATCAGAAATGAGAAAGGAAAAATCACCACAGACACCACAGAAATACAAAGATTTATGAGAGAATACTATGAAAAATTATATACTGACAAACTGGATAACCTAGAAGAAATGGACAACTTTCTAGAAAAATACAATCTTCCAAGGCTGACCCAGAATGAAACAAAATCTGAACAGACCAACTACCAGCAACAAAATTGAACTGGTAATCAAATAACTACCTAAGAACAAACCCCTGGACCTGATGGCTTTACCACTGAATTTTATCAAACATTTAGTGAAGACCTAATACCCATCCTCCTTAAAGTTTTACAAAGAGTAGAAGAAGAGGGAATACTTCCAAACTCATTCTCTGAGGCCAGCATCACTCTAATACCAAAACCAAGTAAAGACACCACAAAAAAAGAAAATTACAGGCCAATATCCCTGATGAACATAGAAGCAAAAATGCTCAACAAAATATTAGCAAACTGAATTCAAAAATACATCAAAAAGATCATCCATCATGATCAAGCAGGATTTATTCCAGGGATGCAAGGATGGTACATTTTAAAATCCATCAACATCATCCACCACATCTACAAAAAGAAGGACAAAAACCACATGATCATCTCCATAGATGCTGAAAAAGCATGTGACAAAATTCACCGCTCATTCATGATAAAAACTCTCAACAAAATGGGTAAGAGGGCAAGTACCTCAACATAATAAACGCCATATATGACAAACCCACAGCCAGCATTATACTTAACAGTGAGAAGTTGAAAGTTTTTTTTCCTTTAAGATGAGGAACAAGACAAGGATGCCCACTCTCCCCACTTCTATTCAACATAGTACTGGAGGTCCTAGCCACAGCAATCAGACAACACAAGAAATGAAAGGAATCCATATTGGCAAGGAAGAAGTTAAACTGTCCCTGTGCAGATGACATGATATTGTACACACAAAAAAACCCTAAAGAATCCACTCCAAAACTACTAGAACTAATATTTGAATCCCACAAAGTTGCAGGATACAAAATTAATATGCAGAAATCTGTGGCATTCATAAATACTAACAAGGAACTACCAGAAAGAGAAATCAGGAAAACAATTCCATTCACAATTGTATCCAAAAGAATAAAATACTTAGGAATAAACCTAACCAAGGAAGTGAAAGACCTATACTATGAAAACTACAAGACACTCATGAGAGAAATTAAAGAAGATACCAATAAATGGAAACACATCCCATGCTCATGGATAGGAAGAATTAATATTGTCAAAATGGCCATCCTGCCTAAAGCAATCTACAGATTCAATGCAATTCCTATCAAAATACCAACACTATTCTTCAATGAACTAGAGAAAATCATTCTAAAATTCATATGGAACCACAAAAGACCCCAAATAGCCAAAGCAATCCTGAGAAGGAAGAATAAAACAGGGGGGATTACGCTCCCCAACTTCAAGCTCTACTACAAAGCCACAGTACTCAAGACAATTTGGTACTAGCTCAAGAACAGACCCATAGACCAATGGAACAGACTGGAGAGCCCTGATATAAACCCAACCACATATGGTCAATTAATATACGATAAAGGAGTCATGGACATACAATGAGGAAATGATAGCCTCTTCAACAACTGGTGTTGGCAAAATTGGACAGCTACATGCAAGAGAATGAAAATGGAATATTGTTTAACCCCATACACAAAAGTGAACTCAAAATGGATCCAAGAACTGAATGTAAGTCATGAAACCATAAAACTCTTAGAAGAAAACATAGGCAAAAATATCTTGAATATAAACATGAGCAACTTCTTCCTGAATGCATCTCCTCGAGCCAGGGAAACAAAAGAAAAAATGAACACATGGGACTACATCAAACTAAAAAGCTTCTGAATGGCAAAGGACAACAACAACAGAAAAAAAGGCATCCTACAGTATGGGAGAATATATTGTAAATGACATATCCGACAAGGGGTTAACATCCAAAATATATAAAGACCTCACACGCCTCAACACCCAAAAAGCAAATCACCCAATTAAAAAATGGGCAGAGGTTATGAAGAGACAGTTCTCCAAAGAAATTCATATGGCCAACAGACACATGAAAAGATGCTCCACATCACTAATCATCAGGGATATGCAAATTAAAACCACAATGAGATATCACCTCACACCAGTAAGGATGGCCGCCATCGAAAAGACTAAGAACAACAAATGCTCACGAGGATGCAGAGAAAGGGGAACCCTCCTACACTGCTGATAGGAATGTAAGTTAGTTCAACCATTGTGGAAAGCAATATGGAGGTTCCTTAAAAAACTAAAAATAGAAATACCATTTGACCAGGGAATCCCACTCCTTGGAATTTACCCAAAGAATACAACTTCTCAGATTCAAAAAGACATATGCACCCCTATGTTTATGGCAGCACTATTTACAATAGCCAAGATATGGAAGCAACCTAAGTGTCCATCAGTAGATAAATGGATAAAGAAGAGGTGGTACATATACATAATGGAATACTATTCAGCCATAAGAAAGAAACAAATCCTACTATTTGCAACAACATGGATGGAGCTGGAGGATATTATGCTCAGTGAAATAAGCCAGGCAGAGAAAGACAAGTGCCAAATGATTTCCCTCATTTGTGGTGTATAACAATACAGCAAAATTGAAGGAACAAAATAGCAGCAGACTCACAGACTCCAAGAAGGGACTAGTGGTTACCAAACGGGAGGGTTGTGGAAAGGCGGGTGGGGAGGGATTGGGAAGGAGATTGAGGGGTATTATTTTTAGTACACTTGGTGTCGGGGGTCACAGAGAAAACAGTGTAGCACAGAGAAGGCAAACAATGAATCTGTGGCATCTTACTTCACTGATGGACAGTGACTGCATTGGGGTATGGGTGTGGACTTGATAATATGGGTAAAAGTAATAACCACATTGTTTTTTCATGTGAGACCTTCATAAGAGTGTATATCAATAATACCTTAATAAAAAAATACAATAGGAGAATGTGTGAACAAAGGCACACATAGCTAGTGTGGCAGCTTAAACTCTTAAGACATCTCCTGTACAGTTACCTCTACCCCTAGAATAATAATGCAGAGAACTTCTGTCCAAAAGGTGGATTGATAATTCAGTTAGCACAGTGAAAATTTGCCACATGGATCCATATATAGAAGCTCCAACTTGGCCATGATCACAGCAGTGTGATTGGGAATGCAAGGGTGCTCCACTAAATTCTCCATGCCCCTTGAAGCCAAGCCTTTCTAAAATTGGCGTGTCTTTATCATTCCATGCCAGTCTGACACAGAAAACTCTTCTGGCCTTAAGAAGTCTATTTTTTTTAATTAAATGTAAAACATCAGAAATAGGAGAACCCTATTATTTCTGCTAAAATAAACTTTAAATCAATGTATGTTTCAAAAAATAGTGGAATGTTTCCATGTTGTGCTATGGTTTAAACTCAGAGGAATTTACCACTACAAGTCTTTACCAAACGATTAAAAAGATGGTTGGAAAACAAAAAACAAATACAATGTAATGCATCACCAGATCCTGTCCATGTCACCTGTACAATGTCTCTTGAATCTGTGTACTTCTTCCCATCCCCACGTACTCATCCTAGTCCAAGTTACCTGGGTCGCTCACTGGGAATTCTCAGAGCCTCTTAGCTGCTCTCCCCGTGTCCTCTTTTGGTCCCCACCTGTCACTTCATGCAAGGTGATCTTTAGAAGGTCAAATTTGATAAAGTCTCCTGCCATCCTCCCTTTCTGCTGCTCCGTCCTCGTATAGTTTCATAGGATGTGTTCTTGGAAACCGATAAAGTAATAAGGATTGAAGAAGGAAAGCATTTCACTCCATATCTCAAATGCTGTTTAAACATAACTGCGTTTATATAGACCTTAATTTTATTCCCATCATTCTATGAACTAGTGCTTGCCTTTACAACACTGTGTGACAATTTAGACTAACGCCCTTTACAATTCTTTTCAGTCCAGGTTTCCATGAAGAGAGAGACATTACAATGGGCCTTAGGGCAAGTTCCATTTTATATACAGTTTCTCTTTATTCTAAGATACACATTTTTCACACCCTTAAAATATCTGTAATCAAGGTATGTATTGCAATTAATGGTGGGTCATGGTTTAATCAGAAACTTTTTTTCTTTCTTCAGCGTTCCTAAAATAATTGTTCATCTTGCAATCAATTTTGTCCTAAGTAAAAAACATTATTCCTTGAGGCTCTAGGGAGAGTCTTACTGTGCCATCCAAACTTGTAACTCAATTAACATCAATTTTCTTTCTTTGCATACATAATCAGATCAACAATTTTATTTTACATAAAAATGTTATATTGATCAGTTGTTTTTCTGTCTTTCCCATCCCTGAACACGTTTCCTCAATGGCCCAGCAGCATATCAGAATGAATCTTTGAAAACAACATTCTTGGAAATAGGTCAGTACAATCGGAAGCTCAGAAATCTTTCTGAGTATTCTCTCTGGAAACAAATCTATTTCCTGTTGCTTCATTTTCTTTTAGCTACTGACTATTCCAGATACATGTTTAATTCTGGATGTTTTGCATTCTTGCTTCTAATGCTTTCACAACACAAGTAGGGGAATCTAACAATTAGTCAATAATTTTTAACTTCCTTTTTTTATTCTTCTTGGTTACAATTTAGATATCAGAACATACATCCATTATATTAATCCTTTCTCTCTAAGGTAAATGTGATTCAAGTCTTACTTACAGAGGACTATTGTGTTACTTTATCAGAGAGGATGTACAACTCATGGTCTTTAAATGACTATATCCAAAAGCCTCCTTATAGGTTGCCTACAATTTTTTGTATTGTGGTAAAATATGCATAACATGAAATTTACCATTTTAACCATTTTAAATGTACAGTTCAGTGACATTAAGTACAATAACTTTGATGCAACTATCATCACTATCCATCTCCAGAACTCTTTCATCATCCCAAACAGAAACTCTGTACCCATTAAACAATAATTCCCCATTGCCACCTCCCCACAGCTCCTGGAAACCACCATTCTACTTCTTTTCTATGAATTGACTACTCTAGGTGCCTCATATAAATAGGCTGGCTTATTTCACTTAGTATGTCTTTTAAGGATAATCTGTGTAGTGTATATTAAAATTTGTTTCCCTTCTAAGTCTAAATGATACTCCATCATACCACATTTTGTCTATCCATTCATTTGTCCATGTACACTTGGATTACATCCACCTTTTGGATATTGTGAATAATGCTGTTATGAACATGGTTATGCAAATATCCTTTTGAAAGCCTGCTTTCAATTATTTTGGGCATATACACAGACATGGAAGTGCTGGATCATATGATAATTTTATTCTTAAGTGTTTGAAGAACCACCATACTGTTTTCCAGAGTGGATACACCATTTTACTTTCCCACTAACAGCACACAAGAGTTCCAGTTTCTCTACATCCTCACTCACACTTGTTATTTTCTGTTTGCTTGGGTTTTAAGAAAATAATAGTCATCCTAATAGGTTTGAAATGGTACCTCACTGTAGTTTTGATTTGCATTGCCCTAAAGATTAATGATGTTGAACATCTTTTCATGTGCTTATTGGCCATTTGCATGCCTTTGGTGAAATGTCTATTCAAATCCTTTTCTCATTTTTAAATCAGGTTGCTTGTTTTTTTGTTGAATTGTTGGAGTTCTTTATATATTCTGGATATTATTCCCTTATCAGATAGGTGATGCAAATATTTTCTCCCATTATGTGGGTTGCCTTCTCTATCTGTTGATAGTATCCTTTGATGCACAAAAGTTTTTAATTTTGATGGAGTTCAATTTATCTACTTTTCCTTTTGTTGCCAGTGCTTTTGATGTCATAGTCTAGCATTCATTGCAAAATCCAATGTCATGTGTCTTTCCCCTGTTTTTTCTACGAGTTTTGTAGTTTTGGCTCTTACACTTAGGAGTTTAATCCATTTTGAGTTAATTTTTGCATATGGTGTAAGAGTCGAATTTTGTTTCTTTACATATGAATATCCAGTTTTTCCAACATTTGCTGAAAAGACTGTCTTTTCCCCATTGAAGAGTCTTGACACTTGTGTTGATAGTCATTTGGTCATATATATGAAGACTGATTTCTGGTCTCTCTAATTTATTCCATTGGTCAATATGTTTGTCTTTATGCCAGTACCACACTGTTTTGATTACTGTAACTTCATAAAAAGTTTTGAAATTAGGAAGTATCAGATCTCCAATTTTGTTCTTTTTTGAGATTGGCCTATTTTAGAGTCCTTTGAAATTTTTTATAAATTTTAAGATGGATTTTTCTATTTCTGAAAAAAAAGAAATCACTGGGATTTTGACAGGGATTGCATTAAATCTATAGAACACTTTGGGTAGTATTAACATCTTAACAATATTAACTTTTCAATCTACAAACATAAGCCGTCTTTCCATTTATTTATGTCTTTGATTTCTTTCAGCAATGTTTTACACTTTTTAACATGTAAGACTTCTGTCTCCCCAGTTAATATTATCCCTAAGTATTTTATTCTTTTTTATAGTATTGTATGTGGAATTCTTTTCTTACTTTTCTTTTGGGGTTGTTCATTGTCAGGATATAAAGATGCAACCAATTTGCCCACAACTTTTTTTATTGAATTCTATTCAATAAATATGTTCACCCTGACTCCCTCCCTCCATGCCTTCTGTCCTACTATTCCATAAAGAGAGCATATAGTTAGTTAGAAAGGTCTTTCGTATGGAAGAGGTTTCTAATGTAATCATGTCTATTTTATAGGACAAAGATATAAAAACATATCTCTGGGCCTTTCTGACCTCATCCTTGGACAACATACAAATGACTATTCAATAGTATTTCTTATATGGATTTGGGCTCCACTAAATCATTTTCACTCCCTGTGCCAGATTCTTTACCTATCAGTAGTATATTCTTACTCATTGGGTGAAAGTCACGGATCAAGGAGAGTATAGTTTCCATCTAACTAGAAATTTGAATTCTATGACATTTTTCATTTACACCTGTCATTGGAAACTATAAATTGTTCTTCCAAACCAAGACCAGGCAGGTCTTTGAGTGGCATCACTGCTGACATCAAGCTAAAAGGCATCATCATCTGGAAATGCTGACTTGAATATGAAAAGCACTTTGCCATTTTTAAGGGTACAGAGAGACACTCCAACACCTTTATTTTTGCTTTAATATAGTTTCCTTTTGAGCTTGATATATGCACTACAGATAAAACCTTAAATAATTTGATATTTTCCTTTGGACTATAACCTCTAGGTGACAATCAGTATTACTGAATAAATGATTCAATACAGGAATATTGCATGACTAGTGTCATGACATTTTGAGCATGAGTTGTCATTTTTCTGGGGTGATTTGTTATTGAACAAATTAGATTTCCCAAGAACATGGCCATTCCTTCTTCTGAAGTGATAAAACACCTGCTGAACTTGTTTTGATAACTTTGCAAATCTCTACTACATTCCCTTTATTTTCCTCAAATCTCACAAGTCATTAGGTCTGAGCACTTGAGTGAGAATTCTCCAAAGTAAACTTGAAAGCTACAAGGTCCTCGAGCAGTATTTCTCTGAGACACTATTTGGATACATCTGCAGATGGCCCAGGTCTTTGCTGGGTGTCACATTCCTTAAGACCTCCTGTGTCCTGTAGCCATGGTAATGTCCATGTGGCCATGGTCACGGCCATGGCCCGTGGCCTCTCAAGGGGCTCCTGAGCAGCATATGGCTTTAGGAAAGCACATCTTTTATGTCAGTTCATTGCTATCACCCAAGAAGGAGTATAACAAACAAAGGACATTTAGGAGCTACTGAGTAATTCAGTAAGTGACAGCTCTCACTTTGAAGCCTGAATTTGCCAGAAACAGACTGGAATGCAGGAAATAAGGAATGACAAGGCAGGTCCATAGACAGGTAAACAGCAGTTCTCTGAGCCAGCGTGCACCAGGGTGAAATTAGCGAGGTTAACAAGCCAATTGCCACCTTCATCATCATCAGAGTTTCATCCTCCCCTCCACATTTCTAATCCTCACACACAGTGGGGGAGAACCCCAGTTGCTAGACATAGTGGGGCATGAAGTATACTCCATTTTGGCTCTTCGGGGAGAAAGGGTCTGGCCTTGTGTGACTGGCCCCTGACATCACTGGTGGTTACTGTGGTTTGCTTACCCTCTTCTTCCAGGGCCTCACCTGCCTTCAAGGAAAAGAGGTACAATCATATGGAGTTTGTGACCCATGTACATAAAGATGTTCCTGTTCCATTCAAAAAGTGCAATTTTGAAAAACCCACATAGAGGTGAAGATAACTTTAATCATTTTATAAGTCATGTTACTGTCCTTGAAATAACTGGTCTCTAGAAATTATCAAATTTGACCCTATAAGATTATTTCTTAAAACACGTTCAAAACTTACATGCTATATAAATGAAGAGGAAATCACTACAAGCTGGTCTACTGAGAATGGTCTTCATTGACTCACTGGGACTGCTTTAGTCAATGGGAATTCAGCCATTCCTAACTGGCCAAAAGGAGAATACTCATGTGGAGTTATTTTCTTCTTTGCTATCAGAGTTCAAGAATTAAACTAAAATAAAAAGTAATGGGGGAACTTTTAAAACAACCCAAACCAATTGAGAATGTGATTTACATAAAATAGTGACCAAGAAAAAACTGTTTGTGCCAACTATAAATTTGCCTAAGCAGACATGTATGCGATAAAAGCAGAAAAAATGTAATAAATGGAATAAAGAGTAAAAGGTAGGTGAATTTGGAATAATTCTTATTTTTGAGTTTTACCTAGTCTGGTCTCATTGGTGCTATAGCATAGCAGCTTTTAATGTTTCCCAGAAACAAGTATCTCATTTAGCCGCTGAGTCCGCAGTAGGAAGGCATTCAGGCAGTAGCAGTCTGGCATGCCCTTCACACCCAGGCCATGGGTCTCCTTCTGGATCTCTGGAGCAGAATCCTCACAGAGTCTATTGGACTGAAAAGCCCTGGCATGTGGGCTAGTCAGCTTTGCAATAAAGGAGACCATATTCCTCAGGGAAATTTTGGTTGAGAATAGAGCTACAGAGTTTTTAAAATGGAAAAAAGGCATTTGATATCGCAAGTGGACTTGAACAAAAGACCCCAGCCTGCTGTGGAGGGGTCCTTGGTCAATGGAGCCTGGGACCAATGAGATTACAGAGATATGCATCCTTTACCCCTTTGAAGATATACCTCTGATACTGGTGAAGCAGTAATGCTGATACCAGTAATGCTCACCAAGTTGGTATAATAATTTAAGATACACTCACCATGCCAGGCGCTCTCATAAATAGTAGAAATTTGAAGATGACTATCATAGTTTTTGTGTTCCAGGAAGTCATATTCTCCTGTGGGCAATAAACATATAATACAGTAAAGAGGTACTGAATAAACGGTAACAAGAACAATAATAAAACTAAATAGGAATGAAGGACTGGAGTGATTGTGGAGTGGACAGTGAGGGGATGAGGGCAAACACTAGGATGGATGAACTGCATGAGGTAGATCTTGAAAGAAGAGTAGGAACTTTTCCAAACACCTTGAAAAAGAAAAAATACCGAGACCATAGCTAGTCAGAAGAAGTCAGGAGTTACACATGGCTGGAGCACAAGCTTAGTTAGCCAGTAGGAGAGGGAGGGGTAGGAACCAGAATTTGGAAAGCCTAGGAGAGTGGTTGAGCAATTTTTACATGCTCGGGAGAGTCATTAAAGGGTTTAACCTAGGGGAAAGGGTGACCATATTTGCATTTTAAAAGTTGATGATGGTGTGGTGTGTGAGTGGGGAATTGGAAACAAACAAGACTAGCATTAGGGAGGTCAGCTGGGAGATCCACTTGGGTCATGGGGCAACCTGTGGTTATGGGGGTGGAACTGAGTGGGTAAGTGATGAAAGCTGTCTAGGAAGCGTGTCATCAAATTTCAGGATATGAGGCCACTGCCACTGATAATACCTTTAGTGGAATGTGTGAGGGTGAAGTGGGAGTTGGAAGCCAGTGGGCAGAGGAGGAACTGCAGAGTTAACTCCTGGAATTTGACTTGGCTTTCATTCTTGGAATTTGACTTTCCGTGCTGACCACAGCTGCTCCCCTACTTCTCTACCTCCCTCATTTCAGCACACTGTTCCCCTGTTGGTCTCCACCCTCACCATCTTTCAACTGCTTCTGCCAAGGTCATCAAGGCCTACTTCTTGCTAAATCAATAATTCCTCATTATCTGGTGCCTCCCTGCAGCATTTGACACCATTGAAATCCCCCTCCTTGAAATACTGTTTTTCCTTAGCTGTCCCAACACCCACTCGTCTTGTTTCTCTTCTGCTTCTCTGGGTGCTTTTTCGATGCTACATTTTTGCTGCCTAGATCTTCAGGGTTTATCCTAGGCCTCTTTCCTTTATTTTAATTTGTTTCTCTTCTTGCTTTATTTAGATATAATTGACATATAACATATGTAAGTTTAAGGTGCACATGATGACTTGACAAACATATTGTGAAATGATTACCACAGCAAGCTTAGTTAATACCACCATCACCTCACATAATACTTTTTTTATGTGTTGAGAACATTTAAGATTTACTCTTAGCAACTTTCTAGTATATAATACAGTATTGTTAATTATAGTCACCATGTCGTACATTACATCCTCACAACTTACGTATCCTATAAACAGGAAGTTTGTACACTTTGACATCTCCCATTTCTCCCACCTCCCATTCTCCCAGCCTCTGGTAACCACCATTCTACTCTCTGTTTCTATGAGTTTGGATTTTTAGAATCCATGTGTAAGTGAGGTCATACAGTATTTTTCTCTCTCTGTCTGACTATCACTTAGCATAATACCGTCTAGGTCTATTCATGTTGTCACATATACCAGAATTTCCTTCTTTTCATGTCTGAAAAATATTTCATTGTATAAATGCATACCATGTTTTCTTTTATCCACTCATCTGTCACTGGACACTTAGGCTGTTTCCCTGTCTTGCCTATTGTAAATAATACTGCAGTGAACATAGAAAAACAGCTCTCTCTTTTATATCCTGTTTTCATTTCTTTGGACATATACCCAGAAGTGGGATTGTTGGATCTTATGTTAGTTCTATTTTTAATTTTGGGGGGAACCACCATACTTTTTCCATAGTGGCTGCCCCATTTACATTCCCACTAACAGTACACAAAGCTTCCCTTTCCTCCACAGTCTCACCAACACTTGTTTTCTCTTGTCTTTTTTTAAATGTCAATTCTAAAAGGTGCGAAGTGAGATCTCACTGTGGTTTTCATTGCATTTCCCTGTTGGTTAGTGATACTGAATATCTTTTCATGCACCCTCTCTCCATTTGGTTGGTTTTTTTTTTTTTTCGGAAAATGTCTATTCAGTTCCTCTTAATGTTTGAAAAATCAGAATGTTTGGGGCTTTTTTGTTTGTTTGTTTGCTATTGAATTGTACGAGTTCTTAAATATTTCCGATATATTTTTTAAACATCTTAAACCCCTTATCAGATAGGTGATTTAAAAATATGTTGCTTTTTCAGCTGTCATTTCTTTTGCTATGCAAAAGCATTTTAGTTTGATGTTATCCCACTTACTAATTTTTGCTTTTGTTGCCCTTGCTTTTGGAGTCCTATACAAAAAGATCATTGTCACAATCCATATCACAGAGCTTTTTCTGTATGTTTTCTTCAAGGGGTTTTACAGTTTCAGGTCTAATGTTTAACTCTTTAATCCATTTTGAGATAATTCATATGACGTGTTAAACAGGGGTCCAGTTTCATTCTTTTGCAAGTGATTACCCAATCTTCCCAGCACCATTCATTGAGGAGACTGTTGTTCTCCACTGAGTATTCTTGGCTCTCTTGGAAATATTACCTGGCTATATATATGAGGGTTTATTTCTGGGCTCTTGATTCTCTTCCATTGGTCTGTGTGTCTGCTTTTATGCCAATACCATACTGTTTGATTATTATAGCTCTGTAATAGATTTTGAAATCAGGTAGTGTGATACCTCCAATTTTGTCCTTGCTCAAGATTATTTTCACTATTTAGGTTTATTTTGTGGTTCCACACAAATTTTAGGATTTTTTTTTCTATTTCTGTGAAAAACACCACTGGAATTTTAATAGGGATTGCACTGAATCTATATATGTTTTGTGTAGTATGGAAACTTGAACAATATTAATTCTTCTCATTCATGATCATGAGATACTTTTCTATTTGTGTCTTCTTTGATTTCTTTCTTCAAAGTCTTACAGTTTTCAACACATAGATTTTTTACCTCCTTGGTTCAACTTATTCTTAAGTATTTTATTATTTTTGATGATATAAGTGGGAGTGTTTTATTTCTTTTTCAGATAATTTACTATTAGTGTATAAAAATTCAACTTATTTTTGTACATTGATTTTATATCCTGTAACTTTACTGAATTGGTTTATTTTGCTAGTTTTGTTTGATGGACACTTTAGAATTGTGTACGTATAAGATCATATTGTCTGAAAACAGAGACAAAGAAGAAACATCTTCTTTCTGATTTGGAAGATGTTTATTTCTGTTTTCTTGCTCAGTTGTTCAGGCCAGGACTTCCAGGGCTGTGTGGAGTAAGAGTGGTTAGAGTAAGCTCCTTGTCTTGTTCCTGATCTTGGAAGAGAGCTTTTAAATCTTTCACCATTGTGTATTATGTTCACTGTGGGCTTGTCTTTTGTGACCTTTATTATATTGAAGTTTGTTCCATCTATGCCCAACTTGTTAAGAATTTTAACATGAAAGGATGTTGAATTTTGTCAAATGCTTTTCCTGCATCAGTTGAGATAATCATATATATGATTTTTATCTTTTGTTCTATTATGAAATTACATTGATTGATGTATGTATGTTGAACTGCTCTTGTATCCCAGGGATATATCCCACTTGATCATGGTGTATGATCATGATCTTTTTAATGTGCTGTTGGATTCAGTTTGCTAATATTTTGTTGAGAGTTTTTACATCTATATTCAGTTGGGTTATTGGCATATAGTTTTCTTTCCTTGGAGTGTCCTCTTCTGGCTTTGATATCAGGGTAAAGTGGGCCTTACAAAATGAGGTTGGGAGTGTTCCCCCTTCTTTTATCTTTTTGGAACAATTTGAGAAGGATTGGTATTAATTTTTCCATAACTGTTTGATAGAATTCACCAAAGAAAATATCTGGTCTTGATTTTCTTTGTTGGGAGGTGTTTGAATATGGATTCAATCTCCTTAATCATTCTTGGTCTGTTCATATTTTCTATTTATTTATGATTCAGTCATAGTAGATTGTATGTTTCTAGGATTTTATCCATTTCTTCAAGGCTATCCAATTTGTTGGTGTATAATTATTCATAGTAGTCTGTTCCTTTGTATATCTAGGGTAGCAGTTGCAGTGTCTCTTCTTTCATTTCTGAAGTTATTTACTTGAGACTTCTTTTTCACTTAGTCTAACTTAAAGGCTTGTCAATTTGGTTTACTTTTTTAAACAACTATCACTTAATTTCACTGACCTTTTCTATTATTATTTTAGACTCTATTTCACTTATTTCTGCTCTGATCTTTTTTATTTACTTCCTTCTGCTACCTTTGAGCTTTGTTTATTATTCCTTTTCTACTTTGAAGCATGAAGTTAGATTGTTTACTTGAGGGATTTTTCCCCCTAAATGAAGGCATTTATTGCTACAAACTTTCCTCTTAAGACTGCTTTTGCTGCATCCCATAAATTTTGCTCTGTTGTGCTTCCACTTTCATTTGTTTCAAGGTATTTTTTTATTTCTCTTTTGATTGCTTTTTTTTACCCATTGATTGATCAGGAGTGTGTTGTTTAATTTCCAAATATTTGTGAATTTCACCAGTCTCCTTCCTGTTACTGATTTCTAGTTTCATACCATTATTGTAAAAAAATGATACTTCATATATTTCAATCTTATTACCTCCTAAGACTTGTTTTGTGGCCTAACCCTGGTCTGTCTTTGAGAAATTTCTGTGCCCTTGAGAAGAATGTGATGTTTGCTGCTATTGGTGAAATGTTCCTTATATATGTATTAGATCCATTTGGCTAAAATATAGTTCAAACCTACCATTTCCTTCTTGGTTTTCTCTGGATCATCTATCCCCTGTTGAAAGTGGGGTATTAAAGTTCCCCTACTATTGTATTGTTGCCTGTTTCTCCCTTCAGATAAGTTAGTATTTGCTTAATACATTTAGATGCTACGATGTTGACTGCAAATATATTTGCAATTGTTATACCCTCTTGATGACTTGACTCCTTTATCCATTATCAAATGACCTTCTTTGTCTCTTGTTACAACTTTAAAGTCTACTTACCTGGTATAACTATAGCTTTGGTTTCCATAGGCATGGATTATCTTTTTTCCAAACCTTCACTTTTAGCCTACATGTATCCTTAAAGCTGACATGAGTTATTGTAGGTAGCATGCAATTGAGTCTTTTTTTTTTTGTCTATTCAGTCACTCTTTTCTTTTTGATTGGAGAGTTTAATACATTTACGTTTAGAGCAATTATTGATAGGTAAGGACTTATTAATGCTCTTATTGTTTTCTAGCTGTTTTGTAGTTCTCTTGTTCCTTCTTCCTCTCTTCCTATCTTCTTTTGTAAAATGATTATTTTCCATGTGGTATGGTTTGATTCCCTTCTCTTTATCTTTTATGTATCTAGAATTTTGCCTTCTCATTACCATGAGACTTACATAAAACATCTTATAGGTATAACAGTGTATTTTATTGTGATAATAACTTAACTTTGATCACATACAAAAACTATACCTTTTTAGTCTGCCCCCACGTTTTACATTTTTGATGTGATTTGCCTTTTAATATTTTATTTCTTAACAAATTTTTGTAGCTATTGTTATTTTGTAATATTTTTGTCCTTTAACCTTTTTACTAGAGTTAAGGGCTTAACATACCACCATATTACAATATTAAAGTATTCTGAATTTGACTTTATGCTTACCTTTACCAGTGTATGGTATATTTTGATATGTTTTCATGTGATTAATTAGCATCCTTTCATTTCTGCTTGAAGAATGCCTTTCAACATTTATTTTAAGGCATATCTAGTGGAGATGAATTCCCTTAGTTTTTGTTTGTCTGGAAATGCCTTTTTCTCTTCGTTTGTGACAGACAAATTTGCTAGATAAAATATTTTTGGTTGGCAGTTTTCTTCTTTCATCACTTTGAATATATCATTCTACTCTCTCCTGGCCTGATAGCATTATGTGGGGTTCTCTGTAAGAGACAAGTTTCTTTCTTGCTGCTTTTAAGATTCTGTTTTTGTGTTGATTTTTGACAGTTTTATTATAATGCATCTTAGAGAAGATCTTTTTGAGCTGAATTATTTAGGGACCTCTGAGCATCATGAAATAGGATGACCAAATCTCTACCTACATATGGTAAGTTTTGGACCATTAATTCTTTAAATAAGCTTTCTGGGCTATTCCCTCTTTTCTTCTTCTGGGACTGCAGTAATTAACAGATTGCTTCTCTTGATAGCATCCCATAGTTCAATTGGTTTTCTTCACTCTTTTTCATTTATTTTTCTTTAATTTCTCTGACAGATAATTTCAAAGGTCCTGTCTTAAACTTTCCAGATTCTTTCTTCTGCTTGATTCAGTATAATATTCATGCTGTTACATTTTTCATTCCATTCATTGTATTTTTCAGTTCCAGAATCTCTGTTTGATTGTTTTTAATAATTTCCATCTCTTGGTTAAACCTTTTATTTTGTTTGTCTTCTTAATATCACTGAATTGCCTTTCTGTATTTTCCTGTAGCTCATTGAGCTTCCTTTAAACAGCTATCTTGAATTCTTTATTGGGTAAATCACAGTTCTCCATGTCTTTGTGGCTGGTTACTAGAAAATGATTGTGGTCCTTTGGGGGTGCCATGTTACCTAGATTTTTCATGTTCCTTGAGGTCTTTCTTGCATTGCTGTCCTTGCATTTGAGGCAGCAGCCATCCACTTTTGTCTTTACTGACCTCACTGCACAAAATATTTCTTATAGAAATAGGAAATAAGAAATACCTTGTTCATCATCAAAGTATCCCACACAACATAACTTCTGATCAAGAAAAGCAATTCACAGCAAGAGAAAGGCCTTAATGGAATTCACTGGCCTTTCTGTATGCCCTATTACTGAGAAGCATCTAGTGTGAGAGAATTTTTGTATTCCTTCCTGAAGATTCAGTATGATGCAGTGTAGAAACATTTTTTGATTTGGACATTCTGATACAGAATATGCTTTGAGGCAGCCTCCAATATATGATACCATTTCTCTAACTGGCATAATGGATAGGTCTGGAAATAAAGAGATGTATGTCAGAGGGGTTCCCTTCACTATTAGACCTAATAAACTACTCCAAGAATTTTTGCTTCTAATTTTACTACACATTTAGTTTCTGTTGATTTAAAGGTCTTACCTCCACAGAAGGAATGCTTTCACCAGGAGACACAATAAAGGATATACTGGATTGGATGTAGAGACTGCCGTCTGTCCATTTCAGATCATGTCCCTGAACTAACAGAGACTAGTTGGGGAAATTGATTCTGATAACTAAGTAAGTGGAAAGTTGGTTTCTATTATGAAATGGCATCATGGAATAATATCTTTTTTTATAATTTATTTATTATCATTAATCTACAATTACATGTGCAAAATTATGTTTATTAAACTACCCCTTCATCAGGTCCCCCACACCAACCCCATTACAGTCACTGTCCATCAGCGTAGTGAGATGCTATAGAATCACTACTTGTCTTCTCTGAGTTGTACAGCCCTCCCCGTGCCCCCCTGAACATTACGTCTGCTAATCGTAATGCCCCTTTTCCCTCTTATCCCTCCCTTCCCACCCATATTCCCCAGTCCCTTTCCCTTTGGTAACTATTAGTCCGTTCTTGGGTTCTGTGAGTCTGCTGCTGTTTTGTTCCTTCAGTATTTTTTCTTTGTTCGTATACTCCACATATGAGTGAAATCATTTGATACTTGTCTTTTTCGGCTTGGCTTATTTCACTGAGCATAATACCCTCTAGCTCCATCCATGTTGTTGCAAATGGTAGAATTTGTTTTCTTCTTATGGCTGAATAATAGTCCATTGTGTATATGGACCACATCTTCTTTATCCATTCATCTACTGATGGACACTTAGGTTGCTTCCATTTCTTGGCTATTGTAAATAGTGCTGCGATAAACATAGAGTGCATCTGTCTTTTTCAAACTGGGATGCTGCATTCTTAGGGTAAATTCCTAGGAGTGGAATTCCTGGGTCAAATGGTATTTCTATTTTGAGTTTTTTGAGGAACCTCCATACTGCTTTCCACAATGGTTGAACTAATTTGCAGTCCCACCAGCAGTGTAGGAGGGTTCCCTTTTCTCCACATCCTCGCCAACATTTGTTGTTGTTTGTGTTTTGGATGTTGGCCATCCTCACTGGTGTGAGGTGATATCTCATTGTGGTTTTAATCTGCATTTCTCTGATGATTAGCGATGTGGAGCATCTTTTCATGTGCCTGTTGGCCATCTGAATTTCTTCTTTGGAGAAGTGTCTATTCATGTCCTCTGCCCATTTCTTAATTGGATTATTTGCTTTCTGTTTGTTAAGGTGCATGAGTTCTTTATATATTTTGGATGTCAACCCTTTATCAGATACGTTTTTTATGAATATATTCTCCCATACTGGAGGATGTCTTTTTGTTCTACTGATGGTGTCCTTTGCTGTACAGAAGCTTTGCAGCTTGATATAGTCCCACTTGTTCATTTTTGCTTTTGTTTCCCTTGTCTGAGGAGATATGTTCATGAAGAAGTTGCTCATGTTTATGTCCAAGAGATTTTTGCCTATGTTTGTTTCTAAGAGTTTTATGGTTTCATGACTTACATTCAGGTCTTTTATCCACCTGAGTTTACCTTTGTGTATGGGGCTAGACAGTAGTCCAATTTCATTCTCTTACATGTAGCTGTCCAGTTTTTCCAACACCAGCTCCTGGAGACGCTGTCATCTCCCCATTGTATATCCAAGGCTCCTTTATCAAATATTAATTGACTGTATATGTTTGGGTTAATGTTTGGATTTTCTATTCTGTTCCACTGGTCTGTGGGTCTGGTTTTGTGCCAATACCAAATTGTCTTGATTACTGGGGCTTTATAGTAGAGCTTGAAGTCAGGGAGCGTAATTCCCCTGTTTTATTCCTCCTTCTCAGTATTGCTTTGGCTATTCGGGGTCTTTTGTGGTTCCATATGAATTTTAAAACGGTTTGCTCTAGTTCATTGAAGAAAGCTGTTGGTAGTTTGACAGGTATTGCATTGAATCTGTAGATTGCTTTAGGTAGTATAGCCATTTTGACAATATTTATTCTTCCTAGCCAAGAGCATGGGATGCATTTCCATTTGTTAGTGTCCTCTTTAATTTCTCTTAGGAGTGTCTTGTAGTTTTCAGAGTACAGGTCTTTCACTTCCTTCGTTAGGTTTATTCCGAGGTATTTTATTCTTTTAGATGCAATTGTGAATGGAATTGTTTTTCTGATTTCTCTTTCTGTTAGTTCATCATTAGTGTATAGGAAAGCAACAGATTTCTGTGTGTTAATTTTGTATCCTGCAACTTTGCTGAATTCAGATATTAGTTCTAGTAGTTTTGGAATGGAATCTTTAGGGTTTTTTATGTACAGTATCATGTCATCTGCAAATAGTGACAATTTGACTTCTTCTTTACCAATCTGGATGCCTTGTATGTCTTTGTTTTGTCTGATTGCTGTGGCTAGGACCTCCAGTACTATGTTGAATAACAGTGGAGAGAGTGGGCATCCCTGTCTTGTTCCCGATCTTAGATGAAAAGCTTTCAGCGTCTCGCCGTTAAGTATGATGTTAGCTGTGGGTTTGTCATATATAGCCTTTATGATGTTGAGGTACTTGCCGTCTATACCCATTTTGCTGAGAGTTTTAATCAGTAATGGATGCTGAATTTTGTCAAATGCTTTTTCAGCATCTATGGAGATGATCATGTGGTTTTTGTTCTTCTTTTTGTTGATGTGGTGGATGATGTTGATGGATTTTCGAATGTTGTACCATCCTTGCATCCCTGGGATGAATCCCACTTGATCATGGTGTATGATCCTCTTGATGTATTTTTGAATTCGGTTTGCTAATATTTTGTTGAGTATTTTTGCATCTACGTTCATCAGGGATATTGGTCTGTAATTTTCTTTTTTGGTGAGGTCTTTGCCCGGTTTTGGTATTAGAGTGATGCTGGCTTCATAGAATGAGTTTGGAAGTATTCCCTCCTCTTCTATTTTTTGGAAAACTTTAAGGAGAATCGGTGTTATTTCTTCTCTATATGTCTGGTAGAATTCAGAGGTGAATCCATCAGGCCCAGGGGTTTTGTTCTTGGGTAGTTTTTTGATTACCAATTCGATTTCGTCACTGGTGATTGGTCTGTTTAGTTTTTCTGTTTCTTGCTTGGTCAGTCTTGGAAGGTTGTATTTTTCTAAGAAGTTGTCCATTTCTTCTATGTTTTCCAGCTTGTTAGCATATAGATTGTCATAATATTCTCTTATGATTCTTTGTATTTCTGTGGGGTCCGTCGTGATTTTTCCTTTCTCATTTCTGATTGTGTTTATGTGTGTAGATTCTCTTTTTCTCTTAATGAGTCTGGCTAGGGGTTTATCTATTTTGTTTATTTTTTCAAAGAACCAGCTCTTGGTTTCATTGATTTTTTCTATTGTTTTATTCTTCTCAATTTTATTTATTTCTTCTCTCATCTTTATTATGTCCCTCCTTCTCGTGACTTTGGGCCTCATTTGTTCTTCTTTTTCCAGTTTCAGTAATTGTATCTTTAGACTATTCATTTGGGAATGTTCTTCCTTCTTTAAATAGGCCTGGACTGCAATATACTTTCCTCTTAGAACTGCCTTTGCTGCATCCCACAGAAATTGTGGCTTTGTGTTGTTTTTCTCATTAGTCTCCATATGTTCCTTGATTTCTGTTTTGATTTGGTCGTCAACCCATTGATTAATTAGGAGGGTGTTGTTAAGTCTCCATGTATTTGTGAGCCTTTTTGATTTCTGTCTAAAATTTATTTCTAGTTTTATACCTTGGTGATCTGAGGAGTTGGTTGGTAGGATTTCAGTATTTTTGAAATTACTGAGGTTCTTTTTGTGGCCTAGTATGTGGTCTATTCTGGAAAATGTTCCATGTGGTCTTGAGAAGAATGTGTATCCTGTTGCTTTTGGGTGTAGAGTTCTGTAGATGTCTGTTAGGTCCATCTGTTCTAGTGTGTTGTTCAGTGCCTCTGTGTCTTTACTTATTTTCTGCCTGGTTGATCTGTCCTTTCGAGTGAGTGGTGTGTTGAAGTCTAGTAAAATGAATGCATTGCTGTCTATTTCCTCCTTTAATTCTGTTAGTATTTGTCTCACATATGCTGGCGCTCCTGTGTTGGGTGCATATATATTTATAATGGTTATATCTTCTTGTTCGACTGACCCCTTTATCATTATGTAATGTCCTTCTTTATCTCTTGCTACTTTCTTCGTTTTGAAGTCTATTTTGTCTGATACAAGTACTGCAACACCTGCTTTTTTCTCTTTGTTGTTTGCATGAAATATCTTTTTCCATCCCTTCACTTTTAGTCTGTGTATATCTTTGGATTTGAGGTGAGTCTCTTGTAAGCAGCATAGAGATCGGTCTTGCTTTTTTATCCATTCTGTTACTCTGTGTCTTTTGATTGGTGCATTCAATCCATTTACATTTAGGGTGATTATTGATAGATATGTACTTATTGCCATTGCTGGCTTTAGATTCGTGGTTACCAAGGGTTCAAGGGTTGCTTCTTTACTATCTAACAATCTAACTTAACTTTCTTGTTAACTTATTGTAAACACAGTCTGATGATTCTTTATTTCTCTCCCTTCTTATACTACCTCCTCCATTCTTTACATACTAGGTTTTTTATTCCTTGCCTTTAGTTAGTATTTGGATGATCTGCTTTCTTTGCTATGATTTTATTTTCTCTGGTGACATCTTTTTAGCCTTGAGTGCGTCCTTCTAGAGCAGTCCATTTAAAATATCCTGTAGTGCTGTTTTATGAGAGGCAAACCTTCTCAACTTTCGTTTGTCTGGAAATTGTTTAATCCCTCCATCATATTTAAATGATAATCGTGCTGGATACAATATTCTTGGTTCGAGGCCCTTCTGTTTCATATCATTAAATATATCATGCCATTCTCTTCTGGCCTGTAAAGTTTCTGTTGAGAAGTCTGATGATAGTCTGATGGGTTTTCCTTTGTAGGTGATCTTTTTTCTCTCTCTAGCTGCCTTTAATTCTCTGTCTTTATCTTTGATCTTTGCCATCTTAATTATTATGTGTCTTGGTGTTGTCTTCCTTGGGTCCCTTGTGTTGGGAGATCTATGAGCTTCGGTGGACTGCGAGACTACTTCCTTCCCCAGCGAGGGAAAGTTTTCAGCAATTATTTCTTCAAAGACACTTTCTATCCCTTTTTCTCTCTCTTCTTCCTCTGGTACTCCTATAATGCGAATATTGTTCCGTTTGGATTGGTCACACAGTTCTCTTAATATTCTTTCATTCCTAGAAATCCTTTTATCTCTCTCTGCCTCAGCTTCTCTGTATTCCTGTTCTCTGATTTCTATTCCATTAACAGTCTCTTGCATCTCATCCAGTCTGCTGTTAAGCCCATCGATCGCTTGTCTGATTTCTGCATTGTCTTTCCTCAGTTCCCTCACTTCCTGACCCTCAGCTCTTGCACATTTCTCTGTAAATCCATCAGCATGGTTATGACTTTTATTCTGAATTCTTTTTCAGGAAGACTGTGCATTTCCATCCCTTCAGGCTCCCTCTCTGGGGTTGTGTGGTTGATTTTGGTCTGAACCATATTCCTCTGTCTTTTCATGGCTATAGAATTGGTCCCTGGTAGTTGCCATGTATGTCAGCTGGGTCTTTAAGACTTTAAAAAGAGGAAAAAAAAAAAGAATAAATAAAGAAAAAAACCCCAAAAAACAAAAAACAAAGCAAACAAAAAAAAATGCCCACCGGGAGTAGATTCTGTGGGGATGCTGTAGGTGGCGCTATTGCCCCACTATTCCGCAGCTGTGGCTGCGCCGCTCTGCAGGGGCCTTTATCGCTCTGGCAGGGGTGGGAACGAATAGGAGGCTGTTGATCTCAGTGAGAAGTGTAAGTATGGCTACACTTCCCCAGTCACCAGCTCAGGCGTCTGATATTCCGCAGGACCCCCAGCCTGCTGGGCTGAGTGTGCTGGGGCAATCCAGCTCCTCCGCTGGGCTCCTGTCTCTTTAAGACCGCTGAAGAAAGTGCACCCTTTGTTTTTTTTTTCCTTCCCAGGAGCTGGCTGGCAGCACCCTGGCACGTTCCCCACTCAGATCCTGCCCCTCTGTCTCTCCCATCTCCGCTGCACTGCGCGATGTGGGTCAGTGCTCCCTGCGCAGATCACCAGGGCTGGCTACTTCGCGGGGTGTACTTCCACTCCCTCCCGGCTCTGAATCCTCTCCTCCCGCCAGTGCGCTGGGGTGGGGGAGTGCTTGGGTCCCACCGGGTCGTGGCTCTGTATCTTACCCACCTCTTAGGGTGCCGAGTCCTCTCGGGTGTAGCTGCACGCTGTGTGCTTTCCTGTGTATTCTGGTCTCTCTTTTAGGAATAGATGTTTTTGCTGTGTTTTCGTAGATAAATATAGTTTTGGGAGGAGATTTCTGCCGCCTTGCTCACGCCGCCATCTTCCCCAGGGAGTAATATCTTTAAGTGAGGAGATTTTTCTGGGGTAACTCTTACTACTTCCCTGTAAAAGTTAACAAGAAACTACTGCAACCCAATACAGACAGAACCATTAAGAACTCAAGCCCTTGAGAAATGAAACTTCAGATTATTAAAAATTCCCAACTAGCTTAGGTACTGGCCAAGGGCCCAGGAACCATACCATTGAAAGTAGAAAAATGAAGTAATAAGTATCATCTATAGCTTTGCAACCAGAAAAAGAAATGAGGATTGTAGCATTTGGGCATATTTTTTTCCTTGCTTTTTATGTGTGAATTTTCGTATTTTAGTTATTTTTTCCATGATCTTCCTTTTCTGTATTACTTGGCATAAAGAATTTTCATGGTTGGTAACTTTATAATTTATTCTTTGTATTATTCAGATGAGGTTGTGCATGACCTGGGAAAATAAATAACAACAACCAGAGATAGATTTGTACTTGGTGGGATTTTTTGTTTCTCCTTTTGGTGTATTGGTGATGTCTTTTCAGATTTTTATAACAAAATACCAAGACTGATGGCTTAAACAATAAATGTTTATTTTCTCACAGTTCTGAAGGCTAGAAGTCTATTATCAAGGTTCCAGAAATTTTGATTTCTGATGAGCATTCTTTTCCTAGTTTGTAGATGACTGCTTTTCACTATGTCCTCAAATGACCTTTCCTCAGTGTATGCATGGGGACAAAGAGAGAGCTCTCTTCCTCTTCTCATAAAGCCACCAGTCCTATCAGATTAAGGCCCTACTTTTATGATTTAATTTAATCTTAATTACCTCCTAAAGACCCTCTCTCCAAATACAATCACACTTGAAGTTAGCATTTTAACATAAGAATTTTGAAGGGGACACAATTCAGTTTATAGCAAGTGAGAACATTTTCATTTGTACAAAGAGCATCTTATTGGAGGAAGTGTGAAATTTCTGTTATGGGAAGTTTAAATACACTGAAGAATGTATAAGGTCAAGATCTCTTATAAACATAGATGTAAAATCCTAAACAAAAAAATTTAGTAAATCAAATCCAAGTTCTAGGAACTGATAATTCATCATAAACAAGATGGGTTTATTTCAGAAACACAAGTTGTTTAGCATTTGAAATATAATGATTACAATTCATTTCATCATTATAATCAAAAGAAAAGACACAGAATAACACATTTGCCTAAACTCAACATCCAAAGTCAATACCTTTTGCAAACTAGTAATAGATGGGAACTTAATCTAATGAACAATACCAATAACCCTAAAGTAAACAGCATACCACATGGTAAAAGAAAACTTTCCCTCTGAGATTGGGAACCATATAAGGTTCTCGATCTTACCACTCTTAACACTTAAACTTAGCATTAAAATGGTGCTAGCCAGCACAGATAGGCAATAAAGAAGCAAGCAAATGAATGAAATTTTTAAAAGGTAGAATGGTTAAAATGAAAAAATAAAAGTCCCTTCTGCAGATGACGTAAATATGCATGTTGAAAATCTGAAATAATGCCCAGATAAATTATCAGAATTTAGCAAATACTCAGGTACAAAAATGTATTCCTTCATGCCTGCAGTAAACAATTAGAAAATGTAATTTTAAATAATTTAATTCAAGGAGCATCAAATATATAAAATTTTATAAAATATATTAAATGTTTAGGATATAAAATCAAATAAAAGATGTGCAAATCCATTTCACCAAAAACTAAAGAAAAGTTGTCAAGATCTAAATCAATGTAAGAATGTAACATGCTAATGGAACTAAAGACTTGGATTAATGGAGTTTAACATTGGAATTCATATTAATGGATTATTAAAGTTAAGGAAGTCAGTTCTCCCCAAACTGAGCTACAGATTGAATACAATCCCAGCAAAAAATGCTAGCATGTTTCTTTGGTGTAAAAATTTATCTAATTATAAGCTAATTCTACATTTCACTTTGAAGTGCAAAGGGCCAAGAATATTGAAGAAAATGTTGAGGAAGAAAAAAAAAGGTGGACTTACTGTAGTAAAAATGTATAACAAGATTTATTATAAACTACAGTAATTAAGACAATGTTCTTTTTCTGCAAAGATAGCCAAATATGCCAGAGTAGCAGAGCAGAGAATCTACTCTCAGCCCTCCCTCCACATACATGGATGATGGATTTATGAAAATGATCACACAGCGAGCAGTATAGGAAGGATGGCCTGTTCAATAAAAGGTGCTGGGACAAATGGATAGCCACAAACACAGAATGAATACACAAAAAGCCATTTCGAGGTGAATTTTAGATCTAAATGTGAAAGGAAAATACAATGAAAATTTACAATATGACACGGGGAAGGCTTCTTCAACAGGACAATAAAACTTATAAAGGAAAAGATGGATAAATGGAACTGCATTTAACTTAAGAAATTTTATTCATCAAAATATACCATTGCGACTTTAAAAACAAGCCAGGAAGTACGAATACATGTGTGTGTCACAACCGGCTTGAAATTAGCATCTATATGTGTGTGTGTGTGTGTGTATACATATATTTAAACTCCTGCACATCAATAAAAAAAAACAACCCCCCAAAAAATGGAGAAGGGTACTTGTTGGGCGCTCCACAAGCAAGGCTACCCAAATGGCCAGTAGACGCATAAAAGTGTTGAACATCATTAGTAAACAGAAAAATGCAAATTAAAACAACAATGCACTGCACACATACACATCATAAGGGTTTTATTTTTTAAAATTGGAGGGAAAAAGCAGTAGAAAAATGTTAGCCAGAAAAAAAATGATTGGAAAACTCTCATTAACTACTAGAAGTAGTATAAAATGGTATAACTTTGGAAATCTCTTTAAGAGTTTTTATTGAATTTGAAAATTCACATTCAGTATGTCCTACTAATCTACCACTAGGTATATATTGCACAGAAATGTAAATATGTAGAAATTTAGAAATAGATACAGTATATTGAAAAGAATACATAGTACTCTTATTTATAATAGTCTCAAAATGAAAACGATATTGATCAGTAACAGAATGGATAAATAAATTATGGTATATTCTTGTAATTATAAACTAAAAGTGCAGTGAAAATGAAAGAACTGTTATATTCAGTAATGTGGTTAAATCTCAGAAACATTACGTTAAGTGGAAAAGCCATACACAAAAGAGAATGCATATATATTCTGTTGGACTTCTGAACAGTTTTCAGAATTTGTTCTGGGGTTTCTGAAATTGGTTCTCTAATCTGATTAGATTTCAAGTCATTAATGACTGTTTCCAGTAGTAAAGAGAACACCTAGTCCATGTCATGATACTGCCATAGAGATACCCAAAATGTCACCACTGGATACTCCTGATCAAATACTTATAAGAGGCAAGGTTCTGGGTGACAACATGTTTGATACTTAGAGCACATTTGACAAACTAATGATTATGGTGGGATTGGCAGGTTGCTCCAATGGCACTAGATAAAGCGGGGAAAGGAAAGGATGAAATCAGAGATTTGAACTCCCAGCTCAAGGGCCACATAAATGACCCAAAAGTCTCTGCGTTGAAAGAAACCTTTATCTCCTCTAGCTGCCGGGCTGAAATTGCTAAAAATCAAATCCAGTGTCTCATTCTGCAAGTGCTTGAATTTTAACTCAAACTGAATTGCCAAACTTGCAGAGTGTCTGCTGTACAAGTGAGGTCATTGTCTGGGAAGGAAGAGAACCCTTAAAATTGGAATGGGACATTTGGGATGATCCTGATGGAGCTGGGACATAGGATCCCCTAAATTGTGATGAGTCTTCTTTGTCAGGAGAAGCAGCAATTCCAGCCATATCAAGAGATTAACCCTGCTTCGCCTGAGGAAACTGTTAACATCTTTGCCAGACACAGCTAATCCTCCTCAGAAGCCAGCCCCACCACTCCTCTTTGCTTCTAGACCTATAACTAGATTCAAGTCCTAGGAGACCCCAAAAGGTGAGGTGTAAAGCCTGACCCATGAGGAGCCGTGCTATACTCCAGAACAACTACATGCCTTTCCTAATTTATACAGAGAGAAAACTGAGGCATATGTGTGGATATGGATATTAAAGGGGTGGGATAATGATGGAAGGAACGTCAGGTTGGATCATGCCAAATTTATTAATAGGGTCCACCAAGCAGAGTATCTGTATTCAGTATTGCAGCTTGAAGGTAGGGTTAGAAAGGACTCTTTGGTTGATTTCTTGAAACATGAATTGAAAGGTGATCTACTCTACATGAGCTTGAAATTCCAGAACCACTTTGGCATACAATAGTGGAAGAAATCCAAAGACATAGACCAATGCTCACCAACCCTGGGATGGTCCAGAAGACACACCTTTCACCTGAGCGGTGAAAAATAAATTTGTGAGGGGAGCCCCAGCACCCTTGAAAAGCTCTGTGATCACTCTTCTCTGCAGGTCAGAAATTACAATGGCTTCTGAGTATGTATCTGAAGGTAATGAAATCATTATCTCAAAGACATGTCTGCACACCATGTTTATTGCAGCATTATTTACAATAGCCAACCTAAGTGTCCATCAACAGATGAATGGATAAAGAAAATGTATGTACGTGTACACACACATACACACACACACTGGAATATTATTCATCCATAGAAAAGGAAATCCTGCCATTTGTGACAACATGGATGGGTCTTGAGAACATTATGCTAAGTGAAATAAGTCAGACAGAGAAAGACAAATATTGTATGATCACATTTGTATTTAGACTCTAAAAAAACAGAAACACAGAACAGTTTGGTTTCTAGGAACTGATGTGTGCAGGTGACAGATTGGGGAAGGGGTGAGGTGAGTGGGAGAGGCAATGAAGTTTGATGAAATGGGTGAAGGTGGTCAAAAGGTACAAAGTTTCAGTTATCAGATGAGTAAGTCCTGGGGATCTAATGCTCAGCATGATAACTATAGTTAATAATACTCTGTTGTATATTTTGAAAGTTGCAAAGAGAATAGATCTTAAAAGTTCTCGTCACACAAATTAGTTATTGCAACTATGTGAGGAGATGGCTGTTAACCTACTTTACTGTGGTAATCATTTTGCAATATATACATATATCAAATAATTACACTGTACATCTTAAACATACAATATTATATGTCGATTATATCTCAATGAAACTAGGGAAAAATTACAATGAGAACTTCAGCCATTGGATTATGAAACCTAAATGCAATGGGGATAATTGGATCCCAGAGTGGCAGGGGCCAAGTAGTAGTACACTTAGGTGCCAAAGGCCAGGTGGGCATGAGGACCATAATGGACAACAGAGTGAAAGCCAAATCCAAATAGTCTGATTCACAGAGGCCTATGACATTGGCTAGTAGACCATGGTATTCCTTGCATGGGTGATGAGTCCCACCACATCCCCATTCAGCTCATCTATTTGCTTGTGCAAGAAACAGATGGATCTTGTAAATGGCAGTGGATTTTTGTAAGCTTAACCAAGTGGTGGCACCAATTGCAGCTGCTGTTCCAGTTCTGGTTTCATTGCTTGCGCAAATTAACACATCCCCTGGTGCCAGGTATTCAGCTATTGATCCAACAAATGTTTTTTTTGTCCATACCTGTTAATAAAGACCATCAGAAGAAGCTTGCTTTCAGCTGGCAAGGCCAGCAATACACCTTAATTGTCTGACCTCAGGGATGTATCAACTCTCTACTCTGTCATAACTTAGTTTTCAGGGATCTTGATTAACTCTTCCTTCTGAAAGACATCAACTACTCTACTACACGCCATTATGCTATTGAGCAGGAAGTAGCAACTACTCTAGACTTACTGTAAGATGTTTATCAGGGGTTGGGAAATCTGACAAAAATTCAGAGGCTTCTCCTCGAAATTTCTAAGGGTCCGGTGATAAAGGGCATGTCAAGATACTCCTTCTAAGAAAGGACAAATTGTTGCATCTGGCCCCTCTTAAAACAAAAGAGACACTGGTTTCTACACACACCTCATGCTGCTCAGAATAAGGAGCCGCAAATGGCTGGGAATGTCTGGATCACTGTGAGGGGCATCAGGTCACAGAACAATCTTTTCAGGAACCATTCCTTTCATAGGAAGAAATAACTTCAGCCACTCACTGGCTTCTCTGTGTAAGACATAAGTTCATGCACTGTGATTTTAAAAAAAGGATAATTTAGGATCCCCTGCCCCTTTTGTAGGTATGCAAGTTATAAATTATAAAAATAAAAGAGACACACACAATGTCTAGTGGATGTTCTTGGATTTTGTAGGTAACATATTCCTCAGGTTTATGGCCCATTTACCAAGGAACCTGAAAAGCTACTAGTCTTAGTGATACCCAGAACTAGAGAAGGCTCTGCAACAAACCAGGCTGAAATTCTGAAGATCTAAACCAAACTTAGGTCCAAATCTTACTTGAATATCTTAATCTGAGCATTGCCACCATTAAAAAAGGACTATGGCAACATAAAAAGAAAAAAAGAATCATTATTATTAAAGTTCAAATTGTGGCAAACCTTAGTATTAGCAAGTAGTTTATAACATTATCCAAGAAGATCTGAATAACATTTAGCTTAAATGTATTCTTACCACATTATTGTTTTCCCAAAAAACCCTGTTTCTTAATTTATATATATATATTTTATTTTGCTATTATTAATATACAATTACATGAGCAACATATGGTTACTGGACTCCCCTATTATCAAGTCCCCACCATATACCCCATTGCAGTCACTGTCCATCAGCGAAGAAGGATGTTATAGAATCACTACTTGTCGTCTCTATTATACTGCCTTCCGTGTATCTCTCCACTCCACCCCCACACCCGCTACATTATCTGTGCTAATTGTAATAGTCCTTTTTCCCCCTTGTCCCTCCCTTCCCACCCATCTTCCCCAGTCCCTTTCCCTTTGTTAACTGTTAGTCCATTCTTGAGTCCTGTGAGTCTGCTGCTGTTTTGTTCCTTCAGTTTTTCCTTTGTTCTTATACTCCACAGATGAGTGAAATCATTTGGTCCTTGTCTTTCTCCGCCTGGCTTATTTCACTGAGCATAATACCCTCTGGCTCCATCCATGTTGTTGCAAATGGTAGGTTTTGTATTCTTCTTATGGCTGAATAATATTCCATTGTGATATATACCACATCTTCTTTATCCATTATCTACTGATGGACACTTAGGTTGTTTCCATTTGTTGGCTATTGTAAATTGTGCTGCGATAAACATAGGGGTACATATGTCTTTTCCAAACTGGGCTGCTGCATTCTTAGGGTAAATTCCTAGGAGTGGAATTCCTGGGTCAAATGGTATTTCTATTTTGAGTTTTTTGAGGAACCTCCATATTGCTTTCCACAATGGTTGTACTAATTTACATTCCCACCAGCAGTGTAGGAGGGTTCCCCTTTCTCCACATATTTGCCAATATTTATTGTTGTTTGTCTTTTGGATGGCGGCCATCCTAACTGGTGTGAGGTGATATCTCATTGTGGTTTTAATTTGCATTTCTCTAATGACTAGTGATGTGGAGCATCTTTTCATGTGCTTGTTGGCCATCTGAATTTCTTCTTTGGAGAAGTGTCTGTTCAGCATCTCTGCCCATTTTTTAATTGGCTTATTTGCTTTTTGTTCCTTGAGCTGCATGAGCTCTTTATATAATTTGGATGTCAACCCCATGTCGGATATGTCATTTATGAATATATTCTCCCATACTGTAGGATCTCTTTTTGTTCTACTGATGGTGTCCTTTGCTGTACAGAAGCTTTTTAGTTTGATATAGTCCCATTCGTTCATTTTTGCTTTTGTTTCCCTTGCCATGGGAGACATGTTCATGAAGAAGTTGCTCATGTTTATATCCAAGAGATTTTTGCCTATATTTTTTTCTAAGAGTTTTATGGTTTCATGACTTACATTCAGGTCTTTTATCCATTTTGAGTTTACTTTGGTGTATGGGGTTAGACAGTAATCCAGTTTCATTGTCTTACATATAGCTGTCCAGTTTTGCCAACACCAGCTGTTGAAGAGGCTGTCATTTCCCCATTGTATATCTATAGCTCCTTTATCATATATTAATTGACCATATATGCTTGAGTTTATACTGGGCTCTCTATTCTGTTCCACTGGTGTATGGGTCTGTTCTTGTGCCAGTACCAAATTGTCTTGATTACTGTAGCTTTGTAGTAGAGCTTGAAGTCAGGGAGCATAATTCCCCCTGCTTTATTCTTCCTTCTCAGGATTGCTTTGGCTATTCGGGGTCTTTTGTGGTTCCATATGAATTTTAGAACGATTTGCTCTAGTTCATTGAAGAATGCTGTTGGTATTTTGATAGGGATTGCATTGAATCTGTAGATTGCTTTAGGCAAGATGGCCATTTTTACAATATTAATTCTTCCTGGCCAAGAGCAGGGGATGAATTTCCATTTATTAGTGTCCTCCTTAATTTCTCTTAAGAGTGTCTTGTAGTTTTCAGGGTATAGGTTTTTCACTTCCTTGGGTAGGTTTATTCCTAGGTATTTTATTCGTTTGGATGCGGTTGTAAATGGAATTATTTTCCTGATTTCTCTTTCTGCTAGTTCATCATTAGTGTATAGGAATGCAACAAATTTCTGTGTATTAATTTTGTATCCTGCAACTTTGCTGAATTCAGATATTAGATCTAATAGTTTTGGTGTGGATTCTTTAGGGTTTTTTATGTACAATATCATGTCATCTGCAAACAAGGACAGTTTAAGTTCTTCCTTGCCGATCTGGATGCCTTTTATTTCTTTGTGTTGTCTGATTGTCGTGGCTAGGACCTCCAGTACTATGTTGAATAAAAGTGGGGAGAGTAGGCTTCCTTGTCTTGTTCCCAATCTTAAAGGAAAAGCTTTCAGCTTCTTGCTGTTAAGTATAATGTTGGCTGTGGGTTTGTCATATATGGCCTTTATTATGTTGAGGTACTTGCCCTCTATACCCATTTTGTTGAGAGTTTTTATCATGAACGGATGTTGAATTTTGTCGAATGCTTTTTCAGCATCTGTGGAGATGATCATGTGGTTTTTGTCCTTCTTTTTATTGATGTAGTGGATGATGTTGATAGATTTTTGAATGTTGTACCATCCTTGCATCCCTGGGATGAATCCCACTTGATCATGACGGATGATCTTTTTGATGTATTTTTGAATTCGGTTTGCTAATATTTTGTTGAGTATTTTTGCATATATGTTCATCAGGGATATTGGTCTGTAATTTCTTAATTTATATTTTATATATGATTTTTTTCAAACAGTAAAGAGGTTATAAAATAAAAAACAAATTTCTGCAGTTCCCCATCTACCAACACTGACTTTCATGATTTATATTTTTAACTGTTGCTCCTATGTAGTTCTCCTGAAGGCTTAACATTTTTATATCTAATAATATATTTATACTTCTATTTCTTAATTTTTCAGTATCTATTAGTTTCCACATTGAAAGTTGAAGAAGTACTTTATTTTTCACTAGCTCTCTCTGCCCCCTACCAAATTGTATTAATGCTATTATTTTTACTGTTTTTTTTCCTCCTTGTGGTTATGTCTGCAACCATAAATAATAAATACAGAATCTATTTTTTATCCTCAGGATTAAACTAACCCTGAACTTAATTGGATTCATATCAGTGTTACCTACCCACTTGAAAATACTTAACTCAAATTTGAGGAATATAAAGACAAATCTGGAAGCATTTCTTTAAAAACAAATTCTTACGAAATGCATATCAGTTTGGCAATGAAGTCTTCATTGTATTTACATAGCTTTTTTATGCTTACTATAAAACTCATAGTCAAGAAGGAATGCAAAAATGTGTAATTCCAGTATAAAGAAATGGTACAGCAGTTTAACTTCCTTACTGGTATTTGTTTCATACCTGGGAAAAAGTTAAGGCAACTTCAATAAATAAGGAAAAGTACTGAGGGTGGTTTGAGATTGTAGTGTCAATATTAATCAGCATTTATTAGATGAAGTGGTATGGACACCAAATAGATAATAAGAAAGCTTTGTGTGAATGCCCCCGACCCTGTAAACCAGATTGCTGCTGAGAAAACGGATTTTGTGCAGAATGGTGGTGACTTTTCTCCTCTCAGGAAACAAATGCCTCTGGCGGGTGGGTGTTGCCAGACAAAATTGACTTTTTCCCACTTTCCCCTTCTCCGCAGATTTTAATACCTTAGACACAGAAAGAAATTGAATCCCGCTGAGAATTCTGCTTCCCGAGAGGCTCTGCGCTAACAGGCTTCAAACTTTACTCAAGAAATGGTTCTGAGGAACAAAAGCACTTACAAAGAGCCATACCATCTGTTTCTGAGGCTGGTTAAAGGGGTCAACCACCGAAGCAGTGCTTTCCTTAAAGATATATTGAGAGCAAAAGAGGAAATGTTGCCACCTGGCATTCACCCATTCCTAGTACCTTAGTTTCTAATTTACTAGGTTATTGACCTTTTTGATTTTAATCTTCCAGTAAATTCTGCTTCAAAAAATACTAAAGTACATGGGCTTCCTGAAGTCAGGGAAACAACGGAAAAACAAGAAGACCCTAATAAGCTCAGGCCCCCATTATTGCCACCCACCTGCTCTCAGGGATCTAGTATTAAAAGCTTTCTTATTTCAAAACTCATGGTGGATATACATCCAGGTCAATAAATATGGAACTACATCATTTTAAAAATAAATGCAGGTATCGGTCACTATTTGTTGCTTACTTAGGCATTCTGTCCTGCATCCCTGCAAACACAGCCTTGATTTTTGTCAGGTATGAAGTGGACAGCAATGTGCTCAGGTAAGATCAGCTTCTCCCCAGTCCCCAGGAACAACCATGACTGGTCTATAATGTAGCCTTTGTATCAAGCATAGCAACCCCTTCCCTGGCTTGCTTGTTTGTTTCTATACAGTTTTTATTGAAGTAGAATATTCATACAGAAAAGCACATATACATCAATGAGGACTTTTTACCAAGCAACATTGTCACATAAACATTACCTAGACCAAGATATAGAACATTCCCTGCATCTCAGAAACCTACCGCATGGCCCATCTCCTGTATTACCCTTCCCCAAGGCAATCAGCATTTGATGTCTATAACCATTGATTAGATTTGCCACTTTTTGAATGTTATATAAATGAACAATACATTATATATGCATATATAAATGAATGTGCTTACAGTACATACATACACTATATATTCTTTTGTGTCTTGATTCTGTTGTTTAGCATTGTGTCTGTGAGATTCACGTACTTACTGTGTACCATTATGTTCTCTCTTCATCAACCTCTGTCTTGAGCTCTTGAGGCTCTTTAGATCTCAGTTTACTATTGATTTCCCATATTAGTTCTCCCACATTTGGGAGCAAAGCTGTATCCAAGCTTCCTGGGCCCTAGCTACAGAGGTGGAAAGCTGCCTATACATACTCCCATCCCTTCCTCTCTTGTGCCCTGCTTCCCTTGGCCAATCCCTTTCTGCCATGAGCCATGGTTTCTCTCTTCTTCATCTTACTTTCTTAATCCATATGTTGAAATAGTTTAGTTATTTTTCATGTCTTTCTGCTCTATTTCCCCCCACACCCTCTCTCAGGGAACACCTTTCAACTCCCTTTCACTGAACATCAGCTCTAATACCACATTTTAGAAACATACTTGTGACAAAGACTAGTTAGTATCTGTTACCCTAGAATCTGTTCTCCCTTCTTTCCTTCCAATGTGTGGTATGGCTACCCATCCACACACTACATTTCCTCATATTCTGTGCAGCTTGGTGGGACCATGTGACTAAGTTCTCACCATGGAATGTGAGTGAACTAATGTGGGCAAATCACACATCATCTCCTTAGAAGGAAGTCATTTTCTCTCTATTATTTTTTTTTTCCCAGCTTTTCTTCTGGCCATGCATGTGGTACTGTGAGCCAGCTTTCACCACATAGATGAAGTTAATACATTATATTCTAGAACAGCACTGTCCAACAGAAATATAATGGGAGCCACAAGTGTAATTAAAAAATTTCCAAAACAAACATAAATAAAAAGAATAGATGATGTTAAATGTAACACCATATCTTATTTAACCCAATACATCCAAAATATTATTTCAACATTCAATCAATATAAATTTATTGAGATATTTTGAATTCTTTTTTTCATACAAAGTCTTTGAAAACCAGTGTGCATTTTACACCTGCCGCATGTCTTCATTTGGGCTAGTAGCATTTCAGAGCCCAATAGGAATAACTGGGGAGTGGCTGCAATCTTACACAGAGCAGTCCTAGAGCATGGCAGAGCAAAAGGACAGGAGGTTGGGTCCCTGGTGTAGACTCACCCAGCCTCCCTGGATAGGAAAAATAAACCTTGTTGGTGCCAGTATTTTTTGAGTTTCTTTATTACAGAAGCCTAGCCTATATCTTTACTAATACACTCATAATTAAATGCACACCCATGGTAATACAAACACTCTTAGAAACTCCTATGTTCAAGGCAATTAGAAGCTTTACACAATATTTAAAATTTAAGGAAACATAACTGAAGAAGCTTTGGTGATATCACACTGGGAAAATATCTGGAGAGCAGATATTCCATAATAAACCCATTCCCATCTAGTTTTCTTATCTGTTGATGCTGTGTTCCATCTGCTTCCCTTAAACATTTTTCTTTGGAAAACATTTTGTAAAAACTGCTTAATACAGAAGTGATACATTAAAGATAGGATAAAGACTCAAAAATGAGAAAGTGAAGTACAAAAAGTTGGGTACAGAAGAAGTCAGGTCTATCAAATTAGGGTAATTTTATTGTTAAGAGAAAAACACTGAAGTAGGTCATTGAACTTTCAAAAATATATATTAACTTTTTATGGGACTAGACCAACCTAGCCTGGGGCTCCAAGAAAGACTTTTGGCAGAGAGGACCCAGTAACTGAGTCTTGAAGCATGTGTAGAAATAAGGCAGCTGACATGGGGAACAGAAGAGTGGTGAGAGAATCCCAGCAGCAGGACAAGCATATGCAAATACCCTGCAGAAGTATCAGCAAGAAGCAAGACACATTTGGGAGGCCAGAGGCATTTGTTTGGGCAAAAGTATAGCGTGCAGCAGAGGAGAGTGACTGGAGATGACATCATCGCGGTATGAAAGGGCTGGCTTTCAAAAGGCTTTGAAGTCCATGGCAAAGAGCTGTGTTGTATCCTGTCAGTGCCCTAGAACCTCTCAGGACTTTCACTGTGGTGTCACCGGGGTCATGGGTGGTGATGACAAGATCAGATGCTGCCTGATAATGAATATGATATTATAGAGGTACCCTAGGGGACATCAACATTTAAGGGATAGTAACAAGGAGGAGCAGAGAGAAAAACAGAGGGGGAGATGGAGTTCCTAAAAGCCAAGGGAAAGGACATTTCAGCGCAGAGGATGTTAAGCCTGAGGGCTGGAACATGTGCTTTGGCTTCAGCAGTAAGGCAGATGATGATTTTGCCTGGGGGGAGCTCACTGCCGCAGCGGGGGCAGACGCCAGGAGGAAGTGACTGAGAGAGGGAATGGGAATAAGAAAGCGGACATGATAGTTACATACCACCCTTTCAAGGAGCTTAACTCTTCAGAAAGGAAATGGCAATCAGGATAGACAAACGAGGGTTTGTTTGTTTTTAGTAGATTATATAAACATTTTATGCTGAGGAAATAATCCAGTAAAATGGAAGGAAGCTACATCCTAGAGAAGTGATTAGCAATGGAGCATCACTTAGGACAAGCTCCTTCTGCTGAGCCAGGAAGAGGAAAGCAGTTGGGGTAATGGTGGCGAGTCTGTAGAGCAGGCAGAAGGCAGGGACTCAAAGAAGGTTTCTTTAAACTGAAGGGGGGGCCTTCGTGGAGTAAGGGCAGAGGTTGCTGGCTATGGATCTGGAGTGGCACTAATGTCAGTTGTGCTATGTTGTCCCCTGTGTTTCTCAAATGCCTGGAGCAACGCAGAGATTAGAATAGTTTGATTGACCGAGGGCCAGTTAAATATGGAGGGAAAGATGGGAAAGGGAAACGAAGGTTTTGGGGGGAAAATAATTGAATTAAGGTTCTTTGGAGTTTCACCAGAGAGCTTACAAGCTTAGTCTTTTTCAACTTCTTCATTCTATAAAGGGAGAGATTTGTCGAAAGGCACAACTAGTTTCTGGCAGAGTGGTGCCCAAATTCAGAACTTCTGATTCGAAGTGTTTTCTACTATACCAATTGGAGAATTTCTGTCCTGGCTCGTTTTTTCTCAATACTTGCCCTTGGGCACTAATTTTCTTGGTGGATTCTTGGAACAAGTCATCAAGCATTTGACAGAAAGCAAGTCTGCTTTGCCTCTGACATTGCTTTTGAGCATTATTATAACTAATTGCTCCACGCAGACATGGGCTGCTTGAATTTACCTACTCCCATTTGGAAACTTCTCTTTTTCTGCTGGTTTCCAGCAGACATAGGGAAACACAGGGTTAGTTCAATAGGAAAGGAAATTTTGTAAGAGGTAAGCCAGTGACTAGTGTGACCCATGATGGAAACTTTTAAAGTCTTCCTGCTTTTTCCAGTTCCCATGTAGTCCTTTCTAAAGCTAATATTTCTTTCATCCCGCTTTGAATATTTTCCCTTTGATTTTACTGTCTTCTTTGTTGCAAGAAGAAATAGTCATCACTGGTATTTGGCTTTATGAAATAGCAAGGGACTGACTCCTAGGTCATACTGTCTCAGATGTTTCAAACACCATCTTCTTGGTAGACAAAGCACTGAAAATGTGCCATCAGACCTCTGACCTGGTCATTTCCTGAATTGAATGTAGTCTCCATCTCTCTCTCCGTGGTTATCAGGAAAAGGACCTACTACCAATTAGAATTATTCTTAAATATGGAGGATATATATATTTCAAGTACTTAAGTTTAATTACAATTTCATAAATGATCTCAAATCATTATTAAAGTTATTTCCATTCCAACACCCGAAAGATATTATTGAAGTTACGGATCCCCAAATAACATGAATTAGGAATACCATAAAGTACAGACCCTTAAAATACGAAAATAACTATAAGAACTAGACTGACAACAATGTTTAAATGCTTAAATTGGATTAACATTTTATTTCATCCTTATTCAGGATTAGAGTTACCAAGTACGGCAAAGAAAAATACAGGATGCTCAGTTAAATTTGAATTTCAGATAAACAATGAATAATTTTTAGTATAATTATGCACACTTACATCCAAATTTATGCATTATTATCTGAAATTCAAATTCCCCAGAGTCATCCTGTATTCTATCTGGCAACCCCATTCAGCCCCCACTTAACTAGCACAAAAACTGCCTTCATCGCCAGCCCAGAGCCTCAGTGTACACTTCTCAGGTGTCCCCCTTCCCGTCCCTGGTTCCTGGGGCTTATGTGAAATTACCACTGGGCACTGTCTGCTCTACAGGCTAAAGAGAGGGTGAGGAGGTCAGCAGATTCCACAGTGTGAGCACCAGTGGCTTGGAGTTGGAGGGCAGCAGGTGGAGACAGAATTTTTAAGGAAACACCTAGAACCCTTATCGTGCTAGTCTGTCCTCTACGTTACCCTGGACTGTTGAGATTCCATCACAGTTACCCTTTCAGTAGTCGCCCTGGAACTTTTTCCTTTCAAGTCGGAGATGAGGCTTTAAGCCAAGTGCATTCTTGACTGATACCAAGGCATGTTTGTTAGTGAAAGTCCCTCAGGCTTCTCCCACCTATGCTTGTTTTACATTCTTGGATGGGCCACTGACATCTTTAACTGTGAGGGTTTTTTGTTTTTTTTTTACCTTGTGAGTGGTGGTTGTGGGGGATACGTTGGTCAGGAAATTGGAAAGCAAGTTATCTTGCAGCAGAATAGAAGGCAGTGAGGTTTTTCCTCACATTTGCTGGTAGTATCATGGGTAGTTGGGTGGTGGCCGTCTACTTAAGCCCTGCTTTATACCCTGCCCATCTTAAATAACACACGGAGGGGCATTTCATTATTTACAGCCTGTGTGCCCGTGACCGCTATGGATCTACAATTGCAGATCTTGTAAGTCTAGAAAAAAAGTTCTGAGCCTCCAACTCCGGCCACAGTCTCCCTCGCCTTTAGTGATGCCCACTGCCTGTGATATGGTTGCACTAACTGGCTCCCTGTCTCTACCCAGAAGGTAAAGACTCTTAAAATATTCTTATGTGTGTGCATTCATACACATACATGTATACACATAGAATACCTTGTTAAGAATAGATATAATGTATATTCATTGCATAAAAGTAAGCAAATACCAAAAAAGTATTAAAAAGTATCCTTTGAGATAACAACTATTAATATTTTGAATATTTTCCTTCAGTTTTTTTACTGCACAATTTTTTTTAATGTATTTGAGATCGCATTTTTTCATTTTCTATTATCACAGTCATCTCCCACCACCAGACCTGGCTTTGTAAGGAGATAGGTAGAAATAAGGTATTAGAGTGTCTTAATCCCTAAGATTCTCCCAAAATTCTGAAAGAGAACTGGCCTTAGCAGGGATGACCTGTGCCTTTGAACTTGCAGCCTCAAATTATCACAAAGAAAGTCTGTTATTTTGGGGAGAAAAATTTTTATATGAGTTCATAAAGTCCTATTTTTTTTTTTTAGGATTTGAAACTCATATTCTTAGTGTACAAAAAGCATTCTCGTGTCAGCATCTCTACCGTCCTCCAATCCATTGTGTATTTAATTCACCATGTGAATGTCTGAGGGGGAATTAAAGCCCAGTTGAAGGAGCCAAATATTGATTTCATGATGACATTCTCTGCTCAAGAGGCAGTAATGGCTATCTTATGTCCCTTCCCCATCGCCAGCCCAGTCCCACCTCTGCTTCTAACTAGGTGTGTGACCTTAAGTAAGTCTCTGCTTCTCTGGGCTTCAGTTCCCTTATCTATAAAATAGAGGTATGGACTAGATGACCCAAGGCTTCTTTCATCTTTGATACTCAAGAGTAAAATCTGAGTCCAAATCACAAGGAACATTCTTTTGTCTTTTTCGCAGGGATGCCCAGGAGAGCAGGACCAGATGTCACAAGGCAGTATTTCATGGTGTAACCCCTCAAGTCCCGCAGAAATTACCCTGGTGACACTGAACTGAAGGGGTCATTTCCCTCTTCCTCATACTTCCACCATGAAATATCTCCATAGTTTGTAGGGATTCCTTAATTTCAGGTATTTTAAAATTATATGGATTCCAAGTTTACATGATATGTAATATACTTAGCCTTTTCCACATCAACTGGAGACACATGAACATTCAAGAATGCTCATTTTGACTTTTGACTTTTGGTTACTCTCTCCCTGTAAACTAACTAGGCTCCCAGAGGCAAGATACATAATAGGAACTCAATAAATATTTATTTAATAAATGAATGAAAGGTAGACTACCTAGGTATACTTAGGTTCATGCATTCTTTTGGAATGAGCCTATGGCACTAGATTGAAAGAATCTCTATGTTTCACAATTTTCTAAATGTAAGGTTTAAACTACATTTGCATATATAAATACTAAGAGATTGTTACTCCACTAGGAGACTCTGTATGTTTTAATCTAAATTCATCATTCTTATACAAATGTTGGACCAGATGAATATATTTTTAGAGGCAGTATTTTGAATTCATCTAAGCCTCATTTTTCCCTTATTATTCTCTTGGCCATCATTGCAGTGCCCTGTAAATACACAATCAGTTAAGTAACCCAGATGCACACAAAAGATAGAATATGATTGTATCAGAGGAAATTTACATTTATGGATTACCTTCACTGTGCCACTCTGCATATACTGACTTATCATTTAAAGCTTCACAGTGATTCAGTAAGAAGGTGATTTTTAATTTACTGACTGTTCTCTTCCGTTCTATTTCTTTCATGCCTGAAGTCACACACATGGTTATAGAATTGAGCTTCAAACCTTGGTTGCTAAAATTTCAAAGCTCATGATGTTTCATTGTCTGAAAGAAAAAACAATGTTAGATAAAAGGACAACTTTATCAAATGGAATTGGTTAAAGGAGTGGAAGAAACCCAAGGGACTATAGATATCAAGCACAAGATAAAAGATCATGGTTTTTTAATAGAACCAAACAAAAGGTCACATTTTGCTTGTCCATCCCAGCAATGAGATCCTTTTGTGAATTATCAAACATGTCACCTCTATCTTCTATCCTTATATGTCTTATTTGGTTTGTTGAAGGGAGGAGGGAGTAGGGAACAGTGGTCAGGGAGCAGAAGATTCTAGCATCAGCAGGGCCAGTTGTTACCTGTATCATCCTGAACACATCATTCGGCTTCCAAGTCTTGGTTTCTCCATTTCTAAAATGTTGACTTTCTCAACCTGACAGCATTTTGCACAAGTAGGAGACCCATGTGAAATATATATGTGAATGTTAATTTCACAGCACTATACACACAGTCATAATGATGGCCTCAACAAAAGGCTACTGAGACAAATGTTTGTTTTTCTAAGATTAGCAAGTGTGAGAGAAGGAAGGACTTGGGATGCATAAAGCATTCTAGAGATAATTTGGATTCTAGTTCAATCTGGCTGCTATGGTGAGTATAACGATTTTGGATATAGTTGATTATTGTCCTTCCTATTCAGCAGGGAAATAAATCATTTCATGAGTCTAGATTGCATTTAACACCTTAACAATAAAAATGAGGAATTTCACATGAAAAGTTGATTTACTCGTGACTAGAGCTATAGCAATTCTGACCAAGTTACCAAGTTTGACAGCAGAAGAAATATAAGCGTCCTATAGTGGGTTGTTCCAAGCGAAAACGGCCATACTGCTTCCAGAAACTTCTGGCAAGCAATTTGTGTGGGGAGAAAATAATAGCAAAGGCAAAAATGAACAAATGACAACCCAGCCATCAATGGATGCCCTGTGGAGTCATCACTGCTAAAAAATTTCCTGCTGTGATCTCCAAGTCATAATTCCTTTCTGTGACTGCATTCAAATTAAGGAAGAGTTGGCTTGATGTGACCATATCAAGGAATTTATGAATCAGCATAAATAAATAAAAATGCTGAGTAGGAAACTAAATAATTGCTTTTATCTGCTGTCTGCCTATTCTACAAGTTGTATCAGAATCATAAATAATGAAATCTGAACAGTATGAATGCATGCCTATTAGCTGGATTTGAAGTTCAGAAAAAATCTGCATTCCACGTGAAGATTTTTTTAAGACAAGTCATTAGACATATCCCATTTTGTAGACTTTGTGCTATTAAAGAAGATATCATTAACTTCCCCTTATCAGAAGATAAAAACAGAATTATTATTTCTGGTTTAAATCTCAGGCACTAAAATACTTTCAACTTCCAGAGATGCCCATGACATTGTAAGGTACATTTGGAAATTTTTGTCTTTGGAGGAAAGAGGCTTGTTTGAGGCCAGAAGAGAATGTACTGAGTCATTTATTTCAAACATTTTGCAATTTGCTTCCTCACAAATACAGATATGATAAAGTACTTTCTCTTTGAAAAACAAACTTTGGCAAACAGACTTTTTGAAAAGAGGGATGTCTAAAATTGTCTTCCTGTTGAACATGAAATGAGATTCTGACAAACCATCATGTCTTAAGTTAGCCAGTATTACTGTACTTATTACTGTCTCTCATAAAACATTGCTACCTGACATTTAATTGCATACCTGTTGATTGATTGGGGATGACTTTACTCGCTGCTACAGTCTGCTACATCTTTTATTATTTTCTTTTCTCAACAACTGATCTCTTTGCATTAGCACTGGGAGAAAATCTACCTCTACCATCCCAAATTTCCCACCTCTCACCATGACTAAATTATGATCTTTTTGAAAACAGGATTATATCTGTCTAGTTCATAGCTATATGCCCAATCCCTTATGCATAGTAGGAGCTCAGTATGTATTTGTGGAGTGAATGCCTGGACTGAAGCAGGAGCCCAATTTCAATGCACTGTGAAGGCAAGAGTGGCAGGCAACAATGAAAGGAGAAATTCAGCAACTGTACCAAATGTCACAAGAAAGCAACATTATTTCAGTTCAGCTTGGGAGGATCTGCTCCACTTGGGTAGTTGTTACAAACCTAACAACTACCCAGACTCCTATGAATGTTTGAGCCAATAACAACATTTCAAAGTTTTCTATTCATGAGAGAGAAAATGCAACTACAAGGCAAGGGAACCGGCCTCTGTGTTAGGACAGTTGCTGTGGTTGAGAGATGCCCGGAGCTGGGCAACCTGGGGTCAGGTCCTTGGCCTGCCATTTGTTAGGTGTCTGATGAATTTCCCTTTGCTTCCGCTCCATCACTTTTAAATGGGGAAACCCACTCATAGGCTACTGTGAGGATTACTAAATTAATTCACATGAAGAGACAAGCACTATAGGTATTCACTCTTTGCTTTGTTATTTACACTAAATAAAGAAGTCAGCAAGCAGGCCTGGAGGATTAGAGATTGTTTCCTTTTTTTAATTTTTAATTTTTTATAATTTATTTTGGTATCATTAACCTACAATTACATGTGCAATATTATGGTTATTAAACTACCCCCTTCATCAGGTCCCCACCACCAACCTCATTACAGTCACTGTCCATCAGTGGAGTGAGATGCTATAGAATCACTACTTGTCTTCTCTGAGTTGTACAGCCCTCCCCATGCCCCCCCAACACGTCTGCCCCTTTTTCCCCCTTGTCCCTCCCTTCCCACCCATCTTCCCCAGTCCCTTTCCCTTTGGTAGCTGTTAGTCCATTCTTGGGTTCTGTGAGTCTGCTGCTGTTTTGTTCCTCCAGTTTTTTTCTTTGTTCTTATACTCCACATATGAGTGAAATCATTTGATACTTCTCTTTCTCTGCCTGGCTTGTTTTACTGAGCATAATACCCTCTAGTACCATCCATGTTGTTGCAAATGGAAGGACCTGTATTCTTCTTATGGCTGAATAATATTCCATTGTGTATATATACCACATGTTCTTTATCCATTCATCTACTGATGGACTTTAGGTTGCTTCCATTTCTTGGCTATTGTAAATAGTGCTGCGATAAACAAAGGGGTGCATATGTCTTTTTCAAACTGGGCTGCTGCATTCTTAGGGTAAATTCCTAGGAGTGGAATTCCTGGGTCAAATGGTATTTCTATTTTGAGTTTTATGAAGAACCTCCATACTGCTTTCTACAATGGTTGAACTAATTTGCAGTCCCACCAGCAGTGTAGGAGGGTTCCCCTTTCTCCACATCCTCGCTAACATTTGTTGTTGTTTGTCTTTTGGATGGCAGCCATCCTAACTGGTGTGAGGTGATATCTCATTGTGTTTTTAATTTGCATTTCTCTGATGACTAGTGATGTGGAGCATCTTTTCATGTGCCTGTCGGCCATCTGAATTTCTTCTTTGGAGAAGTGTCTGTTCAGCATCTCTGCCCATTTTTAATTGGCTTCTTTGCTTTTTGTTTGTTGAGGTGCGTGAGCTCTTTATATATTTTGGATGTCAACCCCTTATCAGATATGTCATTTATGAATATATTCTCCCATACTATAGGATGTCTTTTTGTTCTACTGATGGTATCCTTTGCTGTACAGAAGCTTTTTAGTTTGATATAGTCACACTTGTTCATTTTTGCTTTTGTTTCATGGGAGACATGTTCATGAAGAAGTTGTTCCTATTTATGTCCAGGAGATTTTTGCCTATGTTTTTCTCTAAGAGTTTTATGGTTTCATGACTTACATTCAGGTCTTTTATCCATTTTGAGTTTGCTTTGGTGTAGGGGATTAGACAGTAATCCAGTTTCATTCTCTTCCATGTAGCTGTCCAGTTTTGCCAACATCAGCTGTTGAAGAGGCTATCATTTCCCCATTGTATATCCATGGCTCCTTTATCATATATTAATTGACCATATATGCTTGAGTTTATATTTGGGCTCTCTATTCTGTTCCACTGGTCTATTGTTCTGTTCTAGTGCCAGTACCAAATTGTCTTGATTACTGTAGCTTTGTAGTAGAGCTTGAAGTCAGGGAGCATAATTCCCCCTGCTTCATTCTTCTTTCTCAGGATTGCTTTGGCTATTTGGGGTCTTTTGTGGTTCCATATGAATTTTAAAACGGTTTGCTCTAGTTCATTGAAGAATGCTGTTGGTATTTTGATAGGGATTGCATTGAATCTGTAGATTGCTTTAGGCAGGATGGCCATTTTGACAATATTAATTATTCCTGGCCAAGAGCAGGGGATGCATTTCCATTTATTACTGTCCTCTTTAATTTCTCTCAAGAGTGTCTTGTAGTTTTCAGGGTATAGGTCTTTCACGTCTTTGGGTGGGTTTATTCCTAGGTATTTTATTCCTTTGGATGCGATTGTGAATGGAATTTTTTTCCTGATTTCTCTTTCTGCTAGTTCATCATTAGTGTATAGGAATGCAACAGATTTCTGTGTGTTAATTTTGTATCCTGCACCTTTGCTGAATTCAGATATCAGATCTATAGTTTTGGTGTGGATTCCTTAGGGTTTTTTATGTACAATATCATGTCATCTGCAAACAGGGACAGTTTAACTTCTTCCTTGTCAATCTGGACGCCTTTTATTTCTTTGTGTTGTCTGATTGCTATGGCTAGGACCTCCAGAACTATGTGGAATAAAAGTGGGGAGAGTGGGCATCCCTGTCTTGTTCCCAATCTTAAAGGAAAAGCTTTCAGCTTCTTGCTGTTAAGTATAATGTTGGCTGTGGGTTTGTCATACATGGCCTTTATTATGTTGAGGTACTTACCCTCTATACTCATTTTGTTGAGAGTTTTTATTATGAATGAATGTTGAATTTAGTCGAATGCTTTTTCAGCATCTATGGAAATGATCATGTGGTTTTGTCCTTCTTTTTGTTGATGTAGTGGATGATGTTGATGGATTTTTGAATGTTGTACCATCCTTGCATCCCTGGGATGAATCACACTTGATCATGATGGATGATCTTTTTGATGGTATTTTTTAATTTGATTTCCTAATATTTTGTTGAGTATTTTGCATCTACGGTCATCAGAGATAGTGGTCTGTAATTTTCTTTTTTTGTGGTGTCTTTGTCTGGTTTTGGTATTAGAGTGATGTTAGCCTCGTAGAATGAATTTGGGAGTATTTGCTTCATTTCCACTTTTTGGAAAACTTTAATGAGGATGGGTATTAGGTCTTCACTAAATGTTTGATAAAATTCAGCAGTGAAACCATCTGGTCCAGGAGTTTTGTTCTTAGGTAGTTTTTTGATTACCAATTCAATTTCTTTCCTGGTAATTGGTCTATTCAGAGTTTCTGTTTCTTCCTGGGTCAGCCTTGGAAGGTTGTATTTTTCTAGAAAGTTGTCCATTTCTTCTAGGTTACCCATTTTGTTACCATATAATTTTTTCTAGTATTCTCTAATAATTCTTTGTATTTCTGTGGTGTCTGTAGTGATTTTTCCTTTGTCATTCCTGATTCTGTTTATGTGTGTAGATTCTCTTTTTTTCTTGATAAGTCTGGCTAGGGGTTTATCTATTTTGTTTATTTTCTCAAAGAACCAGCTCCTGCTTTCATCGATTCTTTCTATTGTTTTATTCTTCTCAGTTTTATATATTTCCGCTTTAATCTTTATTATGTCCCTCCTTCTACTGACTTTGGGCCTTGTTTGTTCTTCCTTTTCTAGTTTCATTAATTGTGAGTTTAGACTGTTCATTTGGGATTGTTCTTCTTTCCTAATGTAGGTCTGTATTGCTGTATATTTCCCTCTTAGTACGGCCTTTGCTGCATCCCACAGATTTTGTAGTATTGAATTATTGTTGTCTATTGTCTCCATATATTGCTTGATCTCTGTTTTTATTTGGTCATTGATGCATTGATTATTTAGGAGCATGTTATTAAGCCTCCGTGTGTGGGATTTTTCATTTTCTTTGTGCCATTTAATTCTAGTTTCATACCTTTCTGATCTGAGAAGCTGGTTGGTACAATTTCAATCTTTTTGAATTTACTGAGGTTCTTTTTGTAACCTAGTATATGATCAATTCTTGAAAATGTTCGATGTGCACTTGAGAAGAATGTGTATTCTGTTGCTTTTGGATGGAGTGTACTGTAGATGTCTGTTAGGTCCATCTGTTCTAATATGTTGTTGAGTGCCTCTGTCTCTTTACTTATTTTCTGACTGGTTGATCTGTCCTTTGGCATGAGTGCTGTGTTGGGCATGAGTGCTGTGCTGATGTCTCCTAAAATGAATGCACTACATTCTATTTCCCCCTTTAATTTTGTTAGTATTTGTTTTACATATATAGGTTCTCCTGTGTTGGGTGCATAGATATTTATAATAGTTATATCCTCTTGCTGGACTGACTTCTTTGTCTCTGGTGACTTTCTTTGTTTTGAAATCTATTTTGTCTAATACAAGTACTGCAACTCCTACTTTTTTCTCACTATTAGTTGCATGAAATATCTTTTTCCATCCCCCTTTACTTTCAGTCTGTGTATGTCTTTGGATTTGAAGTGAGTCTTTTGTAGGCAGCATATAGATGGGTCTTGTTTTTTTATCCATTCAGTAACTCTATGTCTTTTGATTGGTGCATTCAGACCATTTACATTTAGGGTGATTATCGATAGGTACATACTTATTGCCACTGCAAGCTTTAAATTTGTGGTTACCAAAGGTTCAAGGGCAATTCCCTTACAATCTAACAATCTAATTTAACTTACTTCATATACTATTACACACACAACCTCAAGGTTCTTTTTCTTTTTTCCTCCTTTTTCTTCCTCCTCCTTTCTTGGTATGTTATGAGTCATATTCTGTACTCTTTGTCTTCCCTTGGGTGACATCTTTTTAGCCTTAGGAATAATTCCATCTATAGGAGTCCCTCCAAAATGCACTGTAGAGGTGGTTTGTGGGAGGTAAACTTTCTCAGCTTTTGCTTATCTGAAAATTGTTTAATCACTCCTTCAAATTTAAATAGTAACCTTGCCAGGTTAAGTATTCTTGGTTCAAGGCCCTTCTTCTTCATTGCATTAAATATATCATGCCACTCCCTTCTGGCCTGTAAGGTTTCTGTTGAGAAGTCTGATGGTAGCCTATGGGTTTTCCTTTGTAAGTGATGTTTTTTCTCTCTCTAGCTGCTTTTAAAAGTCTGTCTTTATCCTTCATCTTTGCCATTTTAATTATTATATATCTTGATGTTGTCTTCCTTGGGTCCCTTGTGTTGGGAGATCTGTGCACCTCTGTGGCTTAAGAGACTATCTCCTTCCCCAGATTGGGGAAGTTTTCAGCAATTACCTCCTCAATGACACTTTCTATCCCTTTTTCTCTCTCTTCTTCTGGTACCCCTATAATGCGAATATTGTTCTGTTTGTATTGGTCACACAGTTCTCTCAATATTCTTTCATTCTTAGAGATCCTTTTTTATTTCTGTGCCTCAGCTTCTTTGTATTCCTCTTCTCTAATTTCTATTACATTTCTGTCTCTTCTACTACATCTAATATGCTTTTAAATCCCTCCATTGTATGTTTCATTTCAGATATGGAATTTCTTAATGATTGAGTCTCCAACTTAAATTTGTTCCTGAGTTCTTGAATATTTTTCTCTACCTCCATAAGCATGTTTATAATTTTTTTTTGAACTCTCTTTCAGGAAGATTGGTGAGTTCGGTTTTATTAGGCCCTCTTTCTGGTGTTTGTGAGATTGGTCTGAACCATGTTCTTTTGTCATTTCATATTTCTGTGTGGTACCCACTAGTGCACAGAAACTCCAGTCTCTGGAGCTGCTTAGCCCCTAGAGTGAGGTTGGGGGTTGTACGGGAGCAGAGCTGGTGCCTCAGGGGAGGAAAGATCTGTTTCCTGATTCCTTTCTGCTGTGCCTGTCTCCAGTGTCAGAGCCAGGGGGCCAAGCACACACTGTAAACCTCTGTGCTTTGCGTCTCTAGCTGTTGTAGGTGGGGCCCCCCTCTGGCTGGACTGACGCCTGCGCAGTGACTTCTGGTTTGCAAGCAGGTGCCTGCAGGCCAGTAGGAAGTCTTGGCAGGCTGTGTGTCACAATGGAGGGCCTTGGAGCTGAGTAGGCAGCCAGCAGGTTGGAGCACCTAAATCTCCCCCAAAGTTCCCAACCAGCTGGGGAGAGCGCACCCAGACAACCTTGTCAAGCTCTCCCTTCTCCAGCACAGCAACCTCCGTGCAAACCCCGCCCCTTCAGCAGCTCTCTCGCTGCTAGGAAGCCTCTCAGACTGCCTGCCTTACCTCTAACACAGAGCAGCCGGGTGTGGATCCCCTCCTCCGCAAATGGCCAGAATGTCAATATCTCAAGCACTCTGCCTGTCAGAGCTCCCCAACATCCAGAGCACCACACACTATAGGAATCTGCTCACAAAGCAGATCTCCAGGGCTAGGTGTTCAGCAATCTCAGTTTTCCACCTCCTCCCCTGCTCTATTTCTCTTCCTCCCACCAGTGAGCTGGGGTGGGGAAAGGCTTGAGTCCCAGCAGATTAAGGCTTTCCTATGTTACCCTGTTTTGTGAGGTCTGCTCTGTTCGTGAGGTCTGTTTGCAGTCTGGTTCAGTCTTCTTTCTTGTTGCTGTTTTAAGGTTAGTTGTATTAATTAACTATATTTTTGTACAGTTTATGGTTTGGGGAGGAGCTGTCTGTCTCACCTCTAACACCACCATCTTACAAGTTCTGTAGGTACTATTTTTTATCCGATTCTGCAGAGAAGGAAGCTGAACCTTGAACCACCAAGCTACCTTCCTAGGAACATTAGCTAGTGAACAGTAGCTGTAGATCCAAATTTAGTACAGAGAGGGCATTTATGCAGTAATTACTCTATATTGCTTTCCTTCTATGTTGTAAGTGGAAAATTTGTCTCCTAACTTTGTAAGTGAAGACTGAACCTTGAGGTAGAAAAGAAACTAGAGAATATTATATTGAGGGGCTTAGGCTATTATAATGAACATTTGACCAACTATTATCATTTTATTTAGACAATAGGAATCTGAAATATATTTTGACAATTTCACATCAATATTACAGAGATACTGATGGGAGGGGTAAATATCCCAGATGTGCTCAAGGAATAGCAAAAACAGTGAGGGAGGTACAGAGAAGTAATATAGCCTAACATAGCCTTTGTCCAAATCTATGAAAATAGATGCCAGTTGGAAATATTTTTATTTCAATTTTTCACTCAGTAACTTAATACATTCAGAGTGAAGTCTTTATGACTGAGAAACAACTTTCTGATTGCACAAAAGAGGAAACTATAATTTTAGCTCACTAGAACTAAGAATAAGCCCTTTGCAGGTTTTTTTGAAACAGCTTTAACAATATTTGGCATCATGATGATAATTCTAGTAAGTTAAATAAAAATATTAAATTTTACACCAAACTTACAAGGTGGTTCTATATATTGTATGTATACTAAACAGTTTAGTAAACATCAGAAATAATATAACACAGAGTTCCCATATTATAATGTTAATGTAAAAGGTGACCACTTTCAATAAGTAGCAGGAAAATGATCATAAGTAGTTTGGATCACAGAAAAAGGAATTTGATATAAGTAGAATTTGGTAGCTGTTTCTATTTAGTATTAATAATAGGAGATACAATTGGAATGCCAATGACAAATTAGAAAACTATCATTCTTTTGGGGTGGAATGGTTCAGACAGCCTGGAGTGGCATATGACAAGACACTGTCACAGAGTATAGAAGGGTCATTGACAAGCTTCAGCCCATATGATGGATAAAGAGCTGTGCCATACAGTGAAAGTGCTCACATTTTTTAAGAAGTCCAGAGGAGATCAATTTCAGCTTCAATAACATGTTGGCTCAAAGAGAATAAAATATTTTGAATATTAATATAAGAATATGTGTTTTACTCTAGAGGATCAAATATTCTTTGCTCAAGGACAGAAGTCAAATCTTAAGTTTTGTCCTCAGAAATAAAAGTGTCAAGTGTAGATCAAAACTCTGCTATAAATCAAGTAGCTGAGCTTTGCAACTGACACAAGGTAGAGGGAAGAAGAAAGAAAGGCAACTAAAATTATTCTGAGGTTTTAGGAATGCAAGACGATAAGGAGATAATGATATTCTTTGTAATGAGTGAGGCTACAGCAAGGAAGACAAGGAGTCTCCCCTTGATGTACTAAACTCTAAAAGATGCAAAACATTCTCATAGAGATGGTTTAGAAGAAAACAAATCACATATTTGAAAGAGGGCAGTATTGGTGTTGAGGCGTATTTAAAAAAGTTAGGAAATAAATGACAAAGAACAGCTTCATGATAGCTAAATGCAATGGGTAATGCTGGATCAGATCCTGAATCAGTTCTTTAGAAAGTATACAGTATAATGAACATTATTGGGGCAATTGGTGAAATTTGAATATGGACTGTGGATTAGATAATAGTATTGTATCAATGTTAAATACTTGAAATTTATCATTGTACTGTGGTTGTGTAAGACATTGTCCTTTTTTTAAGAACACATACTAAGATAGTTAGGGAAAAGGAGCATAATATCTGTAACTTACTCTTTAAAAATGGTTCAGAAAAATATGTATGTTTATGTGTGTGTAGATAATGAGAGACAGAGAGAGCAAGACAGCAAATAGTAACCAAATGGGGCAAAATGTTAACAATTAGTAAATCTGAATAAAGGTAAAGTGCCTATACAATTCTTTTTACCACATTCTTTAAAAATAACAAGTTGCCAAAAAGAAAGACAACTGAAAATAATTCCCATATAGATGCAAAACAATATTATTATATCACACTTAGATTATTAAAAAGCATGAATTAAAAGGGAAATCATTAAGAAACCTAAGAAATAGAACCAAATGTAAATAAAACTGTATGAACATATACACTGGAAAGGAGAAAGCAATCCTTGGTAGGAAACTTAGAGCTATTTAAAATAAATAAGTCAGAAAACAAGCTTATTATATATGAAAATAATTCCCATATAGATGCAAAACAATATTATTACATCACACTTAGATTATTAAAAAGCATGAATTAAAAGGGAAATCATTAAGAAACCTAAGAAATAGAACCAAATGTAAATAAAACTATATGAACATATACACTGGAAAGGAGAAAGCAATCCTTGGTAGGAAACTTAGAGCTATTTAAAATAAATAAGTCAGAAAACAAGCTTATTATCAAATAGACAGTGAGTTTACCACTTTTTTCATTTTGGTTCTACTACCTTGATTCTAGATGCAGGTGCAGCCATAGATGTGCCCCAGATCCCCAGATCTCTGGCTGAAGGGTAGAAAAAGAGAGCTCCAGGGAGTAGAAAGTACCAGAGAGAACACAAAGAGGGAGGAGCCCAGAAAGTAATCCCATAAAATTGTTTACAAATCTTAGGCTCACTTTGGAGCTGCACACACACAGACAGAATCCTAATCAGTATATAGAAGACTTTGAGAACTGAACTAACAGATCACTGCTCAGGTCCTAGACTGGCCAATGCATGGAAGACACTCAAGACAGAACCCAACAGGACTCCAAATATACCATACCATCGTCCATAGAAAATGTGTTAAAACTGGTAATCAAGCACCTAACCTGATGATTGTCTGCTAAAATTAAAATACCAACATTTTCCATAGGATTCAAGAAGGCCCAGTGTCATATAACAATATTTAAAATGTCCAAGACACACAAAAAAATTACTTGGTATATAAACACCCAGGAAATCTCATTTCTGTAAAGACAGTCAACAGAAGGTCACACTGAGTTGATAAAGATGTTGGTATTAGGTGACAAAGACTTAGAAGCAGCTTTTATTAAAATTCTCCAAAAAGTAATTATAAATTCGCCTGAATAAAAAATAGAAAGTTTCAGCAAAGGAAAGATATAAAGAAAAATAAAAATGGAAATTTTAAAACTGAAAATGCAATTGAAAATTACAAGACTCACTGGATGGGCTAAATAGCAAGATGCAGATGACAAAAAAGTCAGTTAACTTGGAGATAAATCAATAGAAATTATTCAATCTGAATAGCAGAGTGAAAAAAGATTTTAAATAATGAAAAGTCTCACAATATTATGAGAGAATTTTTAAAAATCCCGATGTTCATGTAATTGGAATCTCAGAAGAAAAGAAAGAATGTGATGCTGAAAAAAAACGTGAAGACTATTGGTAAAAACTACCCAAGTTTGGAGAAAGATATAAACGTACAGATTTAAGAAGCTCAATAAATCCCAAATAGAGGGAACAGTGTGAACAAAAGAGTGAAAGAACGTTGATGTACTTGAGGCTCAATGAAATCCACACCCAGAAACATCATAAGCAAAATGCTAAAAATTAAAATAAAGAAAAATCTTGAAAGCAGCCAGAGAAAAATACCTATACAGAAAAACTTCCTGTACTGAAATATTACATTTACAGAAAAGTTGCCAAAATAGTAGTGTTCCATAAACCCTTCACCCAACATCCTATAATGTTCTGATTATGCTCTAATGACCAGATTCCAGAGAAAGGAGGAGCAATGGGCTATCTTGGCATGGGGATCCAGGATCGGAAGCCCAGGGTAGACCAGATGACCCACCAGGTTCACACCCACAGGGGAAGGATCCTTCTATTCTGCCAAATCTGTCCATATTCAACAATTTCTCCACAAGTGTAAGCTAAAGTTTGTCCTATTGCTCCTTGCCCTGGCTGATGTTCAGGACTTTCTTTTGATTCAACCCTCCCACTGGAAAGGAATGCTACTGGACCAGGATCTTCCCTCAGAGGTCAGGGGACAGACAGTTCCTGAGATAGAATACCCTCTCTTTCCCTCCTTCTGGAAAATGAGAACAAACCTCTCCAAAAATTCACTCCACCCGAGAACTTCCCTGGTCCAGCACATCCAAAATTAGCAACAAGAAATGTCTTCAGCAAGTGCTGAATTCAATCTTCTGTCCACAAAACCAGAAAAAGCAAGTGACTCATGTTCTGTGTAGACTCCATCTTCAGATAAGTGTTCTGAAGACACGGAATTATAACAAGGTGCTTTTTTCTCTTTCTACTAAAGTAATTTGGTTTTTGTGTCTCCTAGTTTCTTGCTATTAATCAAAAGATTATACAATGGCTCAAATGGAAGTTTGATATAACCATAATTCTTAGAATAGTGCTTTATAACCATAGACTATGAATCTTAAAATAATTAATTGCTTTCATTTTATTCTATTTGTAGGTAGAGTAATCATGGTATTTTTATTCTTACCAAGACCACTAAATAATCCAGAAATACAGCAATAATATTTTTTAATCTTCCTTCTAAAATAAGTTTGAGCTTTTTCTCTTTCTCTTCATCAGATTATAATTCTTAAGATGTTTTATAAATGTATATTCTATAAATGTGAATCTCAGTAATTCGCTTTCTTTTTATTTGACTTCCAAATAAATAAATATGGTGTTTTTATTTCTATTTTACAAGTTTCTTCTATTGATCCAGAAAAAGCAAAATTTTTAATCTCTCTGCTAAAGTAATTTAGCAATTTTTCTCATTTTGTTTCACTGTTGTAGTGAAGTCATAAGACAGCTGCTCAAATGGAAGTTTGACCAGAATTATACTTCTTAGGATAGAATTTGATAAACGTATTTTATTTAAAAGTGAATTTCATGAGTATGCTAACTTTCCATCTGTTTCTAAGTAGAGAAGGATAGTATTTCCACTGACAGTGTTTAAAATGTTCCCCATGACCTGAACTGTTGGAAGTTTTACATGAGCAATCTTGCCATTGTGCATGTTTGAAATTCAAGGTCCATATCTGCATTCCAAGGGCTGAATTTACTCTAGTTACGAGACTAACATGTTTACCTAAGTAAATGTTAGTTTAAAACAAAAACTCTGGCAAGGAGATGGATTTCACTGTGCTTAGTGTAAACCCCCAGCCCCTCACTGAGGACCACGAGGCCCTCCATGTGCTGGGCTCTGCTGTTCTCACTGACCCTTTCATGCCCACTGTTCTCTGGTTACTCTGCCCTCCTGTATAGCCTCAAGTACATCAATGTTCTTTCACTCTTTTGTTCACACTGTTCCCTCTCTTTGTTCTCTCCCCCTCATCCCTCAGGTCTTAAATGTATTTATTGCCTTGGAGATGCTTTTACTGATTTCTCAACCAAAATTAGTTCCTTGTATTTCTCTTTTCCATCATAGCTTATGCTTTTTAACTTTTTATTAAAGTTAAAATGTGCAATTGTATAAATTATGCACATGATCTTTGCTGAAAGTACATATCCATACCTCCATACCTCAGAGCTGGATCATCAAGGATTGGATCTATTTCGTGTTCATTTACCATATCCACTGTTTTCAGAACAGCAAGGGAAGGGTGCTTATGGCATTTGGTGGGACATTTTTCTTTGCACAGGTATAATATGTTTGGCTGCAATAACAAACCATAAAACACAACCTCCCAGTGGCTTCCAAACACAGCTTTTATTTCTCAGGGGTCTGTGGATGAGCTGTTGTCACTTGCCTGGGCTCAGGTTTTCAGGTCAGCCTCATTTTCTCTGGTCTGCTTGTCATTCCAGGACCTGGGCTGAAGAGGCAGTGGCAACGTGAGTATGGCCCTCCCTGGTGGACCGCACAGCACAGGTAAGCCTAACAACACTGGCTGATTCTCAAAGCCTCTACTCAGACCTCATTCACCCTCCTGTCCATCCATATTTCACTGGTCAAAACCAATTAGAGGCCCAGGTCGGTGGGATGGAGAAATCAACTAACTCCACACATCTATGAGAACCCCAAGTGACCCAACATTTCCAAACTTCTCTTGGGAGCTGCTCTGTAACCACCTTAGGCCCTGGTGCCCCAGACTCCATACCACACCCTGTATCCCAGAACTCACAATCCTTAGAAGCAGGGGGAGGCTGTGGGCATCCAAGGTAAGGGACAAGGTTCTCCTAGCAGAACTGCCAGACTGAGAATTCCACCTAGAGTGATGCCATTCCCAGTAGGAGAGGGGAAGACCTCCTTCAAGGGTCTTGGGTCTGCACATTTCAGGAAGGCTCTGATCCCTCTTCATCCCCACAATGTGCCCTTGTAAGTCCCCTTTGTTGAATTCCAGGTTGTTATTTATCTGTCAGCCAGTATGTATTGAGGGCCTAATGGATGCCAGCAATGCTGGGTTAAGGCTGGTGACCAGGTGAGGTGCCATGTCTAGGTCAGGCCCTTCCTTTATGGCCTCCCCCGACCTCCTCCTTCTCATGGAGTTGCTCCTTTAATTCTGATTCATCTGCATGATCCCTATGAAGCAATGGACAGCCAGGCAGAGCCCAGGTGCCATGAGCATAAAACAAACGAGAAAAGAGAGGTAACTGATGCAAATCCAAGATGTCAGAAATCTGTCACTCGAGAAATGCATTCTGGTGCTTGAAAACTCTTCTGAACTATTTTAATTTCATCAGATCAACCAAGTACTGGGAAGATTTTACTTAGCCATATGCAAAAAGACTGTCTTTACACAGTAGGCAGATAATAAATATATTTAGAACGAGTGTATAAACCTAGGCAATTACGTGATATGGGAGAAGGGGGAGCAAGCAGTGAATCATAACTAAGTGCTAACCATGTCCCCACACTGGGAAATGCAGTGATAGCTTTACTGCTGGGTAACATAATCTATGATACAGTACTATTATCCCCCTATAAACACAAAACATAGACAGGATGGAAATGTAATTTTAAAAACTGTATAAACAAGAATAAACAGGCCCAGCCACATGTCAGAGTGAATGCCACCACACGGGTATCAAGTATGAGCACAGACTTTGGTCGTTCCAGTCCTGCCCCCACCACTTACATCTGTGGAGAGTGGGCAGGTATTTAACACCATGGAGCTGATATTTGAGCTAAGCAGTTAACAGCATTATTTCATTAAATCTTCACAGCTGTCCTATTAGGGGCTTTCCTTATCGCTGTTTCAGAGAATAAGAAGCTCAGGGTTAGAGGAGCTAAACAATGTTCCTAATATTTGAGCTGTATATGCCTGACTCTCGAACTGGTCTAGCTATCCTGCTTCCTCTGATACTACTACTAACCTCTGTGCTTTCGTGAACAGCAAAATGGATGTGTATAAAAGCACCTTGGGAAAGGCTGAAACTCATCAATATTACAAAATCAACTAAGACCATATAGAATTTCTTTACAATTTAAAACAGCCCATCCATCATATCATTTCTTAATGTTTATCATGTACCTGTTACAAGGATTATTTAATGTAATCATCACACAAGCCCACAAGGAAGGTCCTGCCCTAACTTTAAGATGTTAATTTAGGCCTGCTTTTGTCAAACGTTGTTAAAGTGATTTTGATAGACCCTAGTTTATGGACCCAAGAGATACAGTTCTGCTGTCCAGCTTCCTGTATTTAGGTGAGCTGAAAATGATGCCAGGGTTCTTGTTCATGGAGTCAAAGAATGAACTTCGCTAACACTCAAGGTAGGAGAGCAAGTGAGAGGCTTTTATTTAGAGATGAAGCGAGAGGACAGAACTCCTGGCTCACTCCAGAAGGGACAAGAGAGCCCAGTGGTGCGTTGTCTAGGGGTTTTATAGACGGTTGAGAGACAAAGGGCTAGGGAGGTACACCTGCTTAGTTGTCCCAAAATATTTATCTTTGAAGAGACAATCAGTTTCTAATTAGTTTTCCTGGTTATTTACAAGAAATTTACTGCTCTGATTTCCTCCCAGGACAGCAGCTTCCTGGTCTGGGAGCATATCACTCAAGACTGCCTGCTTTGCTCCCAAGGAGGGCTGAGTTATTGTCTGTTAAAGAGTGTGTTAAGAAAGTTACTTTTTAACAAATTAGGTTTTAAAATGCAATCTTATTTTCAAGATAATCCTTCCTGTTTGTTTTGGGCTTGCTTGTAAAATTGCCTAGGTGGCAAATCACTTGACTAGAGCTGGAGGAAGAAAAGCAGTACCTGGGTGAAATCAGAAAAATAAGCTGGGCCCCCCAGCAGGCCAAAGCAAATCCCACAATGGATTATCTTGCTTTGTTTTTTCCAGAGGCCCTCACCCTACTCTAAGCCCTGGTCCCTGTCTCAAAAACGCGGGAGCGGGAGCGACTTCCCAGGTGCTGACGCCGGGCACTGGTCCAGTCTCTGCATCAGCAGGAACGCGACAGGGTTTCCACAGTTATGGAGCCATTATTTGCTGAACAGGGATGTAAGAACGCTTTTGAGTTACCACAGCTCTCTTAAGGAGCTGCTCACTCCGCCAGAGATGGACCACGGCCTCCGGTCCCCGTGACTTTTCCTTGAGAGTCCGTGTAAATGCGTGAGCGTGGGCGCTGGCCTGGCTGGGGCCAAAGCTTTAGGGGTGCTCCCCTTCTCCCGGGTGACTGGGTCGCCCCTTACTCCAAACGAAAGATGTCAGTTTTTTCACTTGTTCTGAAAACGTTTATGGAGCGCCTACCATTTTTTCCATACACCTGATACTGCAGCACCACCCGAAACCCAGCGCCCGCGAGTGTGCGTCCCCGGTGACTGCCAGAGCGTACTGAGTGAGCGAGGCTGCCTGGAGATGTCGCCCGGAGCCTAGGGCTAGCCCCGCAAGTCGCAGCACCCGGCCTGCGCGCGCCCGAGGGCGGCACGGCCCCACGCACATGCACACGCACGGGAACGCCGGGCTCCGCGTCCCCGGTGCTGTGCCGTCGCCGGGCGCGGGCGGGAGCGCAGTCTTTAGAGCGGGAGGGGGGAGCTCCAAGCAGGGCGGGTGCCCGCGTGCGCCGCTCGTGCATACGCGCCTCTACGCCCGAAGCCCCGCCCCTGCCCCGCCCACCCCTTCTCCCGCGCGCGGGCTCTGCGCGCCCCAAGCGGCGCGCGTGCGCGCGCGTGCGCAGGCCACGGCCCTCCGGGGGCGGCCCCGTAGACTCCAACGAAAGCGTCGCAAGGTCCCCGATTAACCCTTTCTCTGCTCACCCACTTAGAGGGCCAGTCGGGTTCCGTGCCTGCGCAGGCCGGCGGCGCGCCTTCCCCCCGGCCCGCACAGCGCATGCACGGGAAGGGGGGGGTGCCGGTGGGGGTGTTCGCGGCCGGCTAGACATTCTGTGCTCGTGTAGGAGGAGGGCTGCTACCATCAGGGACGATTCCTCCCACCCCGCCCCCTCCCCAAACTCCAAAAAAAAAAAAATCCAAAACACACTGCCACCCACCGTGCCCCCGCGCCCCGCGTCCATCCCGTCCGCGGCCTGCGTGCAGTGAGCGCGGGGAACCCACGGAGAGTGTCTGTGGCTGTGCCAGGCTGCAGGTAAGCGCGGGCCGGGGGTGCGGAAAAGGCCCGGGCGTCCGCGAGGCGGGCGCGGGGGCAGCCGGCCGCTGGCGCGGCGGTGCGGCCCGGAGGAAGCGCGTTCTCGCTGAGCTCTGGGGGGCCCTAGCCAGCTCCAGGATGTGCAGGCGGCCGCCAGCGGCTCGGGGCGGGCGTGGACCGGGGTTCTGCCGGGCGTGGGGACGGGGTGCCCGGGGGGCCGCGCTGGTTGGCGAGCGGGCTCGGGCAGCCGGTCAGGCGGCGGCGGCCCCGCGCGCGCGCTCGCCGAGCCTCGTCGGTGGAGTTCATGGCTTCTGCCCACTCGCACCGCCGCAGTGCACCGCCGTGGGGGTGGGGACGGCCCGCCGGCGCGGAGCGCGGGCCCGCCGGGCGCCGCCCCTCCGAACCGCAGGCCCCACTGGCGCCGCCCCCAGTTGCCCAACGCGGGGCCGGGACTCGGGCTCGCACCTCCCGGGGCGCCCGCGGAGCTCGGGGAAGCCGGGCTGCGTGCCGCCTCCGCCCCGGCCGGAGGCGGAGGGAGGCCCTGCGCGAGCGGGGCCGGGAGTGCGCGGGGCGCGAGCTCGGTGCTGGCGGGCGGAGCGGGGCGCGGCGCGGGACTGCGGAGTCCCGGCCACACGCCCGCTCCCGCTGCCGCCGCGGGCCCTGCCGCTCGCGCTCAGACCCGCGGCCCCTGGCCTGCTCGAGACTCCGGGTTGTGAAAGAGAAAGCGGCCCTTTCGCCTCTCCGCTCCGAGGAGGGGGTTTTGTTTAGGAAAGAATGCATACGCTTATCCACTCCCGCACCTCCCGGGCCCAAAGCGAGGAGAGGGAGGCTCTGAAGGCTCCGTGGGTCTTGAGCCTCCTTCTCTGCTTCCTCCGCATCCCGAGTTGTGAGCTTGCAACCGGGAAGTGGTGCCGCCATTGTCGCGGCTGCTGCTTATGTAAGTTTGACTCGCTGGAACCCCCGCTCCCTGCTCTGTATCGGCGGTTCCGCGTGCCAGCGGGGCGGAGAAAATTATAAAGGGGCAGCTTTGCTGTGGAGGAGTAGTTGGGGCCACATCTTTGCTTCTATTTTCAAATATACAATGGTAGCTAACAGTTTGACTCACCTGAACTTAGCAGTTGGAACATCTCAGTTGAAAAAAGTGGTCCTCGGAGATACTGAGAGTGTGGGGGCCAAATAACACACTGGCCAAAAAAGAATCAGCAGACGGATATGTTCGCATCCGTAAGGCCGCCCCTCTCCCTAGTCCCAAGTATTTTTATCCCACAAGCCCTAGGGAGAATTACTCTAGGAAGTGACCCGGTAGGGTTTGCCTGGCTGCCTTCCCTTAGGGGTGACAGCTGACCGGGGTACATCTAGGGAATAGGCAGAGTTGGAAGCATCCTTAGACAAAATGTTGTCCAGCCCTCACACTGTGCAGATGAGAACACCCCCAGCCCCTCATCCCCCGCTACTTTGGGCAGCTTATTGGTGTGTACGCTTTTTGGTAGAGGGAACTTTTGATGGTTTTTAGGATGTTGGTCTCTAGGTTCGAGTCTTGCACCAAAGTGTATGTAGCACTATTGCAGCCCACTCTCTTGGTCGTCCCACACCGAAGTTTGCGTGGTCTCTGTTCTCTAGAGGAAACTTTTTATGTTCTTCAGGATATTGGTCTGCAGGATGGAGTTCCTCTGGTAAGAGTTAAAACTTACAAAAAGCTGGAATTCTTCGAGCTTCTCTGTAGGGATAGAGGTGAAAACACCTGGATTTCTCAAAGACAAGCTTAAAGACCAGTATAGCTCAAATGATGTGAGCTACATCACACAAAGGTGTGGAAAGAAACAGCTCCCTGTTCTCTCTCCTTTAATGTTAACTGTTGGGTATGTGTACTTCCATAACTTCATATATTTATTTAAAAAATATATGCTGTATGTCTATATATGAGTCTAAAGAAAAATGTGGAAGGCTACATACCCAGCAGGAAATGGTGGGGGTAAGGGGCACTTACTGTCATTTTCTGTATCTGTGTTGCTACCAACATCTGTACAGACACAGACGTGGGCTTTGTTTGTGTGGAGAACTTGCTTAGTAGTTCTCCAGCCAGTCCTTCCAATCCCAGTGTACAGCCCCTCCACACCCCAAAGTGCTACAGCTCTTACCTGTTCTCCTTCATATCTGTTCAGAGCTGGACCTGATGCTGCCAGTTACCCTCCTCTCTGTTCCCAACCTGGAAATGGGTACATGTGCAAGTGGCAGGATGAGAAAGGAAAGTTTATTTTTTTTAATCAATTCTTGAAAACATTCCTGTTTAGAATTTGGGATAGAGGAAGATCCTACCTTACTCTTGTGTGTCCTTTTCTCTTGTAGGACTGGCCTGTCCCTGATCAGAGTTATTCTGATCTGAAGAATTTGGTGTTTAAAGCATTAAGATAATAGCCTGAGTTGTTCATGGTAACTATAACTTTGGATACTAAATCTTGAAAATATGGTTTGGTTTTTGCTTTAAAATGTATTTCAGCTATTCATTAGTACTTTTGTTCCTTTGGGGAAAATGTCTGTTTTTCTCATATTTATACTTTGTTGAATAATGGGGAAACTGTTTTGGAAAGAAACATAGAATACATTATTTTAAAAAGATCACTTCTTTAAGATGGTGTCACATGTCTTTTGTGCCAGTTCTAAATTCTTTTGCTTATGAAATACTCGCAGCACTTGTCAAGTACATCCAATCTTGATGACACTTTTATCTGAATGGCACATAGATTGGCATCCAGAGGTAGTGAAGCAGCTCATCACTGTCATTCCAAATGCTCTCTGACTTTCTGAGGGTCATTCAGAAGTGGCCTAAAACTGGTGATAAGAAATGAGAAGAACACTGAGTGGAATGTCTTGGCATTGCTATCCCTTTCTAGTTCTGCAACAGGGATTTCTCTTTTCTGCCAAGGAAGTAGGACACTGGGTACCATTAGCTATTTCACTAAATCCTCCTTATGTGGAGTCTGAGTAGATGCAACAGACAGTGCTAGAGGATCCTTAACCTCAAACCTATTTCTTAAACCTTAAAGTTTTGACATTATTAGCTCTAGTTGTCCGGAAGCACGGGTTTTAGAGCTAGATTATCTGGATTTGAGTCCCAGCTTCCACTGAATAATTAGTTTATTGGTCAGGATCTTAATCTCAGCTGTAAAAGTGGGATAGTAATACCAACCTCATAAGGTATTGGTGAGGACACGTGAAGCACATAGTACAATGCCCAGCATGTATTCTGTGCTCTGTAAAAGTCACTCTTGTAATAGCTAGGCCAGCACTTAGTAAACTGAAGATAAATGGAAGTAACAATATGGAAATCCCTCAGCTGGGATCAGTCTTCTACTCACATTTTGAACCATTCCTACCACTGACTTTATGAAATTGTTAATACCAAAAACTGATCAGAAAACGAAAATATACCTGTGTTTTCTATATGGAAAAGTATTGTTCATAATTACCAAATTTTCTTTTTAAAAATTTTTCGTAGGAGTTTTTCATCAGTATGTCTGAAACCATTAAATATAATGATGATGATCATAAAACTCTGTTTCTGAAAACACTAAATGAACAACGCCTGGAAGGAGAGTTTTGTGATATTGCTATTGTGGTTGAAGATGTGAAATTCAGAGCACACAGATGTGTTCTTGCCGCTTGCAGCACCTACTTTAAAAAGCTTTTCAAGAAGCTTGAGGTTGATAGCTCTTCAGTAATAGAAATAGATTTTCTTCGTTCTGACATATTTGAGGAGGTCCTGAACTACATGTATACAGCAAAGATTTCTGTGAAGAAAGAAGATGTCAACTTAATGATGTCATCAGGTCAGATTCTTGGTATCCGATTTTTAGACAAACTATGTTCTCAGAAGCGTGATGTATCTAGTCCTGATGAAAATAATGGCCAATCAAAAAGTAAGTATTGCCTCAAAATAAATCGCCCCATTGGAGATTCTGCTGACACTCAGGATGATGATGTGGAAGAAATTGGAGATCAGGATGACAGTCCTTCTGATGACACTGTAGAAGGCACGCCCCCAAGTCAGGAGGACGGCAAGTCACCTACGACGACACTCAGGGTTCAGGAAGCGATCTTGAAGGAGCTGGGGAGTGAGGAAGTTCGGAAAGTAAACTGCTACGGCCAGGAGGTAGAATCCATGGAGACCCCAGAATCAAAAGATCTGGGGTCCCAGACCCCTCAAGCCTTAACATTTAATGATGGAATGAGTGAAGTGAAGGATGAACAGACACCAGGCTGGACAACAGCTGCCAGTGACATGAAGTTTGAGTACTTGCTCTATGGCCACCATAGGGAGCAGATTGCCTGTCAGGCGTGTGGAAAGACATTCTCCGATGAAGGCAGGTTGAGGAAGCATGAAAAGCTCCACACGGCGGACAGGCCATTCGTTTGCGAAATGTGTACGAAAGGGTTTACCACTCAGGCTCACCTGAAAGAACACCTGAAGATCCACACGGGGTACAAGCCCTACAGCTGTGAGGTGTGTGGGAAATCGTTTATTCGCGCCCCAGACTTAAAGAAGCATGAGAGAGTTCACAGTAATGAAAGACCATTTGCGTGCCACATGTGTGACAAAGCCTTCAAACACAAGTCCCACCTCAAAGATCATGAACGAAGACACAGAGGGGAGAAGCCTTTTGTGTGTGGCTCCTGCACCAAGGCATTTGCCAAGGCATCTGATCTGAAAAGGCATGAGAACAATATGCACAGTGAAAGGAAGCAGGTTACCCCCAGCACCATCCAGAGTGAGACGGAACAGTTGCAGGCTGCGGCCATGGCCGCTGAGGCGGAGCAGCAGCTGGAGACAATAGCCTGCAGCTAGAGGTGATGGGGAAGGAGCCCTCTGCCTGAGCCCTGGAGACTGAGGTTGCATTGTGTATAATAAGCGAACTCCAGACACTGTATTTTTGTGGAAACTTACGGAACATTGTACTCACTGGACTTAAGGCAGTGCTTGGTTAGGTATTTCTAAAACTTTTCAAGGAAATGTTCCTTATTCCTACCAAACAGTTTCACTGTCTTGTCTGGTGTCTAGTAGTAATGTTGCCATACACCCTACTCCTCTTTTTTACCATCTTAATTTGAGAGCTCCCGTGTCCAGGTCAGAAGGGAAGACTCCTGTTTTGTATTCCTCCCTACAGCTGCGCTGGTGAGTGCACTGCACAGAGTGATAACTGAGTAAATTGATATCCTAATCCTCACAGTTGTATGTGACTCGTGGTCAAAACAGCATTTTTAATAACTTAATAAAAGTTCTTCACATAGACGCAAAAATTCCTGGTGGGTGGTTGACCAAGAATGCTGTGCAGCTATGAAAACAAGTTCTGGAAATGCAGAGTGGTACTGGGTTTATATTTGGTGTGTTAATTTTATATCACTGTTTTTCACTGTTTTGTGGACAAATAATGGTTGCTTTGCTGAAGTATCTCTTCATTTTGGCTGCCCATAGCTGCCTGAAAAGATGAAGTCATAAGTCCCAAAGGTTGAGCAAACCCACAAGGACGTGGGTCCTCTAGGGGCTGAGTTTCTTTGTTCCTCTTACTTGGGGCATTGCCCCTCTCTGTGGAGTTTGTAGAGTGGACAGGTGGTGGGAAGAATAGGAAAGGGCGAATAGGCGCCTCGCCGTAAGAGACAAGGTTTTCACATTTGAACAATTCCAAGATTTCCTAGATCAATGGAATTCCTAATTGATTTTGAAATTGGATTTTTATTTAGGATCAAAATTAGGACAAGAATTGGTATGCTTGTTCAGCTGCATTGGTGTAACTTAACAGAATGTCATCAAGCCTTTGGGCTCTCTGCAGCACGATTTATCCGTAAAGCAGATGTAATATCGCTACTTAAATTAATAAGTTTAAAATCCTTTAAGTGTGTAAATAGTATAGAAGTGTTGGTCTTACATATTTCAAGTCAAAGTAGACAGCTGCACTTGTTTTGCACATTGGAGTAAGATAGCTTTCATCAGCAACAAACATCGGTCTGTTTTTGCCAACATTAAAGATTGTCAGACCAAACATTTATTTTTTTGAAGTATATTTCATCACTGGTTACAGTTTTAAGTGGAAGTTGATTGCCTTTTCATAGCCATGAACAATTATAAGCACTGTTCCAATATTGGTGTGTGAAAAATTTTTTAACCATTTCTTTAGATTATATTGAAATACCAAAATAGTTTGAATTATGTTTCTGTAATAAAGTATTCTAGAATGTACAATCTTAGAAAAATGCCCATTTTTAAAGTTTATTTTTGGTTGCTAGGATTTTCTTTTTTTTTTTTAAGATACATTAAAGTGATTTCATTTCATAGCTTGTTGCATTAACACCTGTAATAACTACTATTGTGGGAGAAATTTCATTTTTCCAATTGGTATATATGTTATGCCCAAGATTGTAGGTTGAAGACGCTGCCTCTTTAAGAAACTTATTTATTGATAAAGTGTTTAATTTAGTTTAACATTAATTTAATTTCTTTTTTTAAAAGTTGTTTGTTCTGTCCTAAGAGTAGTCGTGTCACTGTGTTTAGGTGCTGTTAGTTGCGAGGGACGTCCCTAGGCTGTTTTAACCAAAGCAAAGGGAAAATCTTGTTGATAGCTACTTCAACAATCATTTCTGGGGCCTTCATTTTTATACATAAAATATACTTCCATCATTCCTGTTTTCACTTTTTCATAGCATCCTTTAACACATCCAGGTTTCTACCAAAGTACATTTTCTGAACTATCTTCATCATGGTTTTATGGAGTTACAAGTTAAACATGTGCTCTTAACCCCCCACTGAAACAACATAATCACGGTGGTACCCCCAAAAAGAAAGTTTAATTTTCAGCACTTTACTGTATTATGTAAATATTTATCATTGTCCTATTGTGCATGAGAAATATATTTGTGTTAAAATTTCTACCACTGGTACTGGGTTCATATGTGTGTTAGGGTGCATATTTTGTTTTACTGGTGGCAGCAAAGTCATGCTGTGGCAGCTCTCCCATCTCCTGGTCACTGAGACTGCCTTTCTCCCCACCCAGTTGGCTTTAGTAGTTCCCTGGATGGTGAAACTATCATGTTAGATAGCTCAAGGGTACCTCCAACCACAGGAAGTTAATTCTGAAATGTGCTTACACTGAATCTGCAGTGTGAGCTGGAAGGAAATTTTAAATGTCCACACTACAACCTTTTCATTATTTAACTATCACTCACTTTTTTCTGTTTGTTCAAAAAAAATGTCTGTGAACTTGACTCTAACTTTTACGGCAAGCTGCATTATACTGTCAATGATTAAGGAAGGAAATTTTAGGAAGTCTAAATTTTAGGTAATTGCCTGCTAATTAACTTGATCACAGAATTAGAATTGTTAGAAATTACAGAGGACACCATCAAGTGAGTCTGACAAATACATCCTATTTTTATTGAAAAAAAAAAGATTGAGAGAGAATGCTGCAAGTTCATGTAGTTTCCTGTTATAGATTATGTTTTGTAAGACTATATGTAGCTCAGGCGTTGGGAACTTGGATTTCATTTTTCTGAGTAATGCTGTTTGTGGTGATTAGTTCCCAGAGCTGCTGTAAAATTTGCTTTCTGTGTAAGTGTAGCAGAACTAGTAGAATAAGGGTTCTAGTCTTGAGTTCTGAGTTGTAGGAGTTGGGAGCTGAGGCTTCCAGAGAAGAGAATGGAGAACTCTCACTTTGTTATTTACTTTTTAACATCTATCCCCCTTTCTGCATTGCCCAAACCCCCTGTCTCTCCACACCCCACCAATATGGGAGACAAATTACATCGGCCTGAAGACAAGGTAACCATTGACAACCATGCACTGAGAGGAGAAGGCCTAAATTTACCCTCATGCTTGCTGGTAATGCTTATTTAAATCAATGAGCACTTCCAGTGATGGCCCTGCCTCCCTACTGATCGCCCTGTCTTGAGACAGCTCTAACTGCTCATTGTTTCTTGAATTTTGTCTCTGTTTTTGCATTCCCCCTTGTAACTCGGATCTTTCCCTCCCTTGCAACTATTCACAGTAAGTTTAATCCTGCATCTACTTGACAACACTTCAGATGTGTAATGATAAAATGTCATTTAACAAACATGTATTGAGCATCTTGTGTGAGGCCCTTCACTGAATCCTGGAGGTACGAAGGCAGAAGAGATTTGGCCCCTGGCTAGCAAAGTGTGCTTACTTTCCTAGTCTTGTCTTAAGAATTCTTTTTAAATTGACGATCACACTTGTCCATCATATGTTATCCACGATTCCTTAAAGGCCACCATGCTTATCTCAAGGGCCCTGAATGTAATATATCTGGATTATGACAGATTTCTGCAGTTATGTTTTCACGATCTTTTCAGATATTCGCCATTACCCATATTCATGTGAATCTTTTCAGTATAATAAGGAGAAGTGTGGTTTAGTGGAAAGACTTGGAGTCAAACATGAATTAGGTCCTCTGCTTATCAGTTAATACATAAATCTAGGCAAGTTCTTAACTGCCCTGAGCCTGTTTTATCATTGCTAAAATAGTGATGAGGATTTCTGCCTCATGGTTTGCTGTGAAGATGAAATGTGATAACCAGTACAAAATACTTAGCCCAGTACCTACCACTTTGTAGATACACCATAAACATTTCCTTCTTCCTAAAAAGCATTCTCAATAGAGAAGCAGAAGCAAAATTTTTGACTTTGACATCTGCCAGTTCTGTAATCATTGGCCCCTAGCTTGCAGACCTACACCACATTTAGTCTTCCTAACAAAATATCTGCAGAAGCTGTCTTTATTCTAGCATTCTGTATTCTGCAATCCATTTGTGGCTTTATTCTCACAAACTCATGTATTCATCCTAGAGCTCTCTTGGTTTTTGTAATCTCTCATCATTTAAGTAGGTGTGGTCCTGTAGTCAAATGTAAACACTGGCCTTTGGGTGGCTCCCTGCTTTTTGGGAATATCTGTGATGGCAGAGGAAGAATTACAATTTTGAGAGCTGGCTTTTGAGTTTCATGTATGAAAATCATGCACTTTTTCTCACATGTATGTATCTGCTTTTCTAAGATTGAGTGTGTCTTTCAGACTAAACTCAACCTTTTCCTTTCTGGTTTGTATGAATTCCAGGATGATCTGTAACTTCTCCTTAAAGGGGCTTTTATTACACTGCTACCCAAGAATTCTGATTTCCCTTTTCGTTTTAGAATACCAGTTTACTGAATCATTTTGTTCTTCTTTGGAGGACATTTCCGTTAATCATGCATATAGAGTAAAACTAAGGTGTATCAGTCAGCAAACGCTTACTGAATGTCTTTTATGTCAGGCATTGGTGTAGGTGCTAGGGATACAATAAACCTGACCCCATTCCCACCCTCATGGAGCTTACTATCCAAGGTGGAGGGAAGTCTGCTGTAGCATGTATTTCAGTCCAGTTCATGGAACATACTTTAGAAAGCCATTAAGGGTTTTTAATAAATACTCCTGAAATTTGTAATACCAAAAAAAACATTCTCAAATGTCTTTTTGAATATATACTGGGAAAATACATTAAATAGAATGAGTCCCACTTTTTCTCATTGATAATTTTGGAAAGAGGAGTGATACTATGAGACTCAGGTATATTTCTTAAAAATAATGGATGCTGGCATCCAGAAAGGGTCTGATGCAAAGAAAATTAGAAGAGTAAAAGAACAGTAATTTGGACTTCCAACAACTTTGAATGAGGATATAAATAAATACAGGTTCTAAAGGAGGGAACCGCATAAGCAGTACAGAATAGGCTTTCAGCTCTGTAAGTATTCCCTTAGAGGCCACTGAAGGCTAAAATGGTAATCTGCATAGGGTGGCTAACGGAAACCTGGAAAGAAAAGCTATTTCTTCTGGTGTTTTTAAGATCACCATGAGTGGTCTGCCATTTTGGTGGAATTCTGCGAAAGCATCCTGTGCTACTAAGCTTATTTGGAATGTGGTCATTTGCTGTTTTCAATCAAGGGCAGAAGCTTTATGTAGAGGATTTCTGTGTGTGATTGTTATAGGTCCTTGCTGGGTTCTTTGCTGGTTTGCTTTCACTTCTCCCTTTGAACCTCCATCACTGGATAGTTGAGTAGATTAGGAATTTTTTTTTTATTAAGGTATTATTGATATACACTCTTATGAAGGTTTCACATGACAAAACAATGGGGTTACTACATTCACCCATATTATTAAGTCCCCACCCATACCCCAAAGCAGTCACTGTCCATCAGTGTAGTAAGATGCGACAGATTCACTATTTGCCTTCTCTGTGTTACACTGTTTTCCCCTTGACCCCCCACACCATGTGTACTAAACATAATACCCCTCAATCCCCTTCTTCCACCCTCCCACACCCTTCCCCCTTTGGTAACCACTAGTTCCTTCTTGGAGTCTCTGAGTCTGCTGCTATTTTGTTCCTTCAGTTTTGCTTTGTTGTTATACTCCACAAATGAGGGAAGTTATTTGGCACTTGTCTTTCTCCACCTGTCTTATTTCACTGAGCATAATACCCTCCAGCTCCATCCATGTTGTTGCAAATGGGAGGATTTGTTTCTTATGGCTGAATAGTATTCCATTGTGTATATGAACCACATCTTTATCTATTCATCTACTGATGGACACTTAGGTTGCTTCCATATCTTGGCTATTGCAAAAAGTGCTGCAATAAACATAGGGGTGCATATGTCTTTTTGAATCTGAGAAGTTGTATTCTTTAGGTAAATTCCAAGGAGTGGGATTTCTGGGTCAAATGGTATTTCTATTTTTAGTTTTTTGAGGAACCTCCATATTGCTTTCCACAGTGGTTGAACTAGCTTACATTCCCATCAGCAGTGTAGGAGGGTTCGCCTTTCTCTGCATCCTTGCGAGCATTTGTTGTTCTTAGTCTATTGGATGGTGGCCATCCTTACTGGTGTGAGGTGATATCTCACTGTGGTTTTAATTTGCATTTCCCTGATGATTAGTAATGTGGAGCATCTTTTCATGTGTCTGTTGGCTGTCTGAATTTCTTCTTTGGAGAACTGTCTCTTCATATCCTCTGCCCATTTTTTAATTGGGTTATTTGCTTTTTGGGTGTTGAGGCATGTAAGTCCTTTATATATTTTGGATGTTAACCCCTTGTTGGATATGTTATTTACAAATATATTCTCCCATACTGTAGGATGCCTTTTTTTTCTGTTGATGGTGTCCTTTGCCGTACCGAAACTTTTTAGTTTGATGTAGTCCCATGTGTTCATTTTTGCTTTTGGTTTCCCTTGCTCGAGGAGATGCGTTCAGGAAGAAGTTGTTCATGCTTATATTCAGGAGATTTTTGCCTATGTTGCCTTCTAAGAGTTTTATGGTTTCATGACTTACATTCAGGTCCTTGATCCATGTCGAGTTTACTTTTGTGTATGGGGTTAAACAATAATCCAGTTTCATTCTCTTGCATGTAGCTGTCCAGTTTTGCCAACACCAGCTGTTGAAGAGGCTCTCATTTCCCCATTGTATGTCCATGGCTCCTTTATCATACCTTAATTGACCATATATGGCTGGGTTTATATCAGGGCTCTCTAGTCTGTTTCATTGGTCTATGAGTCTGTTCTTGTGCCAGCACCAAATTGTCTTGATTACTGTGGCTTTGTAGTACAGCTTGAAGTTGGGGAGCATAATCCCCTCAGCATTATTCTTCCTTCTCAGGATTGCTTTGGCTATTTGGGGTCTTTTGTTGTTCCATATGAATTTTAGAACGATTTGCTCTAGTTCGTTAAAGAATGCTGTTGGTATTTTGATAGGAATTGTATTGAATCTGTGGATTGCTTTAGGCAGGATGGCCATTTTGACAATATTTATTCTTCCTATCCATGAGCATGGTATGTGTTTCCATTTATTGGTATCTTCTTTAATTTCTCTCATGAGTGTCTTGTAGTTTTCAGAGCAGAAGTCTTTCACTTCCTTGATTAGGTTTATTCCTAGGTATTTTATTCTTTTTGATGCAACTGTGAATGGAATTGTTTTCCTGATTTCTCTTTCTGCTAGTTCATTGTTAGTATATAGGAATACCACTGATTTCTGCATATTAATTTTCTATCCCACAACTTTGCTGAATTCAGATATTAGATCTAGTAGTTTTGGAGTGGATTCTTTAGGGTTTTTTATGTACAATATGATGTCATCTGCAAACAGGGACAGTTGAACTTCTTCCTTGCCCATCTGGATGCCTTTTATTTCTTTGTGTTGCCTGATTGCCATGGCTAGGACCTCCAGTACTATGTTGAATAGAAGTGGGGAGAGTGGGCATCCTTGTCTTGTTCCTGATCTTAAAGGAAAAGCTTTCAGCTTCTCACTGACCAGGAATTTAATAATAAAACCTGGCATATATTGAATACTTCCCAGGTAGCAGGCACTCTATACACCATGTCTGTATGCTTTGTGACAGCTCTGAGGTATTCATCATTACTGATGAAGACACTAAGAATTGAAAATGTTAAAAATCTTGCCAACATCAATTTTCAGAGCCACGGTCTACCTGTGTCCAGAGCCTGTGCTTAGTCATGTGTCATACACCCTTTCACCAAGAAAGGAGCAACTGTGGCCTTGCATGCATCCTTAGCACTTCAGTTGGCTGTCAGGGAGATGGCAAGAAGAGGGAGAGCACCTGGAGAATGGAGCAGTAGCTGGAGGAGAGGCATTTATGCAAACAGCTGCCCTTCAGTTTCTATAATCAGTCAGTCCCAATATCTTTATTTCTCCCAGTCATTTTACCTGCAAGGGGCCAAATACTAAGCCAACAATGTTTTACCTTGCTTCAGGCCTGGAGGCTGTCCCCAAATAATATGGAAAAATGCAGATACAGTGTCGTGGATAATTGCAATGTAACATAAACCTACACTTGGGCTTTCTTCACATGTTCCATTATGCAGCGAGCCAAGGAAACCCCACCAGACTAAAGACCATCTAGTTTGGTGCCAAAATTAACTCTGTTTGTAACAATGGTTATCTATGTTAGGAGATTCCCCTACCCCCACCCCAAAAGTGCTAGAAAACTTGAATTCAGGTTCTAACTCTACTGCTTTCAAGTTCTGTTATGACCTTGGGCTGGTGCCATAATCTTACTTTCTTCAGCCCAAAATGCAAATGGTGATTCTCTGCAGTTTACACCACTCTTGTTCATTTCAAAAGATATAAACTCATTTTTTTCCTTAAGTAATAAATAAGCAATTTAGCTTTAAAATGGCTTTGAAGATCAGATAAAATTGATTTAAAATACTACTGACCTCAAACAGGATGGTTAGATGGTTAGGTTAACAGTTGGGGAACTTAATAATACTGCATTTCTATGCTGTTTACATTTGATTAAATGAAGAGTGTGTGTGTATGAGCACTGTCTCTCCTAAATCTCTGAAAGCTTTAGCTGTTCTGGTTGCAGTCTTCCAGCAATCTTTCAGCCAATATGAAACAGGAAATATTAGCCAGATTGGAAGGCTACTGGATCAGTTGGCCTGATTAGTGTAAACAAGATTATATTTAATAGTCTGGATACCATGGAATAAAATGGGTTAAGAGGAATAAAAAATGGTAGGTAGGGGTGAAATAATTTTAGGCGCTATAAAATTATTCTTTCCTTGAGTACTCTTCTGTGAATTATGAGATCATAAGAGTTTCTTACCTTTTAAAAAAAATGATTTGTTATAATGCAGAGAAAGCAGTGTTAACTTTGGTGATAGGGCAGAACTAGACTGCATGCTAATTTATATCATCTATAGAACACTTTATAGTTCATATTACTAATTCACAGTATTAGGCAGTAAATACCATTCTCATTTTACAGACAAAAATAAAATAAGGCTCAAACCTAGGTTCTTTGAACCTGCTAATTGCAGATATATTAATTCCCTGGATTAAAAGCAGCCTGGAATAGAATAATTAACTACGCATAGGGTCTATTTCATTTATATAAAGCTTTGACTCTCTCTAAAACTTCCTAATATAAAAGATTAAAATGTGAAAGATTGGATTTAAAACTCCTGAGTTCCTCGGGTTTTTTTTTTTAATTTTAAAAATTTTTACTATATGACTATCTACTAGTTATCTTCTATTGTCCTTCCTACTCTTGTTCTCTAGTAACTGAATTGTTGACTGGGCACTGCATTTCTGACTCAAATCTCCAAATCTAGTTCTGTAGGGAATTTTTTCCCTATTGAGAAACTTCAAAAATGTTTGTATGAGTGACATAACCCTGTATAGTAATTTAGAGTGTAGGCTCTGTGTTAAGACTTGCTGGGTATAAATTCTGGTTCCACCACTAACTGGATGCCTTGGGCAAGTTACTGAAACTTTCTGAAGGTTTTTTCTTAAGTGAAGGCAATCTGTGGGAAGTTCGTGAACATGTGAAACGCTATATGGTTGCTTTTCAGTCTATCTGTAAAAGATGGGACTCCTGGATTTCACTCTCCTCAGCTTTAAGGTTGCTGTATAAACTTTGAGCAACTGATCTTCCTGAATCCTTGTTTTAAGAAGGCCTTGTATATGATGGTCTTTAAGGTTATTTCAGGATTCAAGTCTATTGTTTTGTAATTATTTAATTAGTTGGGATCTCCTAATGTGTTTACATTTCCAAGAGGGATGAACCAGCAGGGCCTGGAGTCACTTACATTCCAAAGCATTGTTAATAACTAGGGATCAAAAGTTTCTCTGCTTCTCTCTGGAGAGGAAGAGTCCATTTTCAGGCCTCTATAAACTCCCAGATTCATAACTTCAGGCAGACCTGCTATGTGCAGGTTGACATCTAGCTCTCATTATGCCACCTACAGGGTCCTTGAGATGGGGAACTAGTGTAGTTATTGCTGTACGTAATGACAACTTTGATTCTGTTATGGAAATCTCACATCTGAAGCAAACATAGGAATAGATATAAGTATTAAAAATCTGTCGTCAAAATTTTGAAGTTATCTTGAGAAGTCTGAAGCCATTCTGATTTCTGATCCTATATGTGTAGCCTATATATTTCTCTCTCTTTAAAGCTTGAAGAATATTTTCTTTATCCCCATGTTCTGAAATAATGATGTTTCCTGGTGTGGGTCTTTGTACGGATACTTGTTAGTGGGTTCTTTCAATCTGGAAACTATATCCTTCAGTTCTGAAAAGTTTTCTTGAATTATTTATGGTTTTCTCATCTTTGTTTCTCCTTCTCCAGTTTTCCTAGACTAGTCCTCTAAATTTGTTGTTAGTCCTTACTTTCCACCTCTTGTCCTCTTGATATAATTTCTGAGAGATTACCTTAATAATGTATTTCCAACATTTATATTACAGTTTAAAAGAAAGCTTATTATTTGAAATCAGTCTAGACTTACAGAAATTTTGCAAAATGAGTATAGAGAGCTTCCATACACCCCAGTAAGCTTCCCAGTAATGTTAGCATCTTACAGAACTATAATGTAATTATCTAAACTAAGAAATTTGGAAAAATTCTATCAACTAAACTACAGCCTTAATTTTGGATTTCACCAGTTTTGGTTTTGGTTTTCTTTCCCCCTAACATCCTTTTTTTGTTAATGGATCCAATCCAGGATCCCATTGCAATTATTTGTTATATGTCCTTGATTTCCTTCAGTCTGTGATCACTTCTCATTCTTTCCATGTCTTTCATGACCTTGACACTGCTGGATAGTACCAGTGCATTATTTTTGTAGAATGTGTCTCAATTTGAGTTTGTCTGATGATTTCTTATGATTACTTTGAGGTTGTGCATTTTTGGCAAGAAAACCACAGAAGCAGTGTGCCTCTCTCTGCGAATCACATCATGGGGTTCCTGATGCTGCTATGTCTTAACTGCTGTGATGTTTACCTTGATCAGTTGAGTAATCTAGTTCTTCCAAGTTTTCTCCAGTATAAAGTTCATTATTTTCCCCTTTTTAATTAATATCTTGGAGGTGGTGCTTTAAGAATATGTAAGTATCCTGTTTCTCCTCAAACTTTTGGTCACTAATTTTAGCATCCAGTTCTGATGGAAATTGCCAATAATAGTTATTACTATGGTTCTCTGATAGTGATTTTTCTGTTTCCCTTATCCTTTCTAGATGTGTTCATTGAAATTCTTTTACAAGGAAAAGATATCCACTTTCCCCCAATTATTTATTTTTTCAATTATTTATATCAAAAATCATGAATATTTATTTTAATCCATGGGGTATAAGCCAGTGCTATCATTGTTTTTTTTGTTGCTCAAATTGTTTCAACTTTGGTCATTGGGCTATCATAATTTTGATTTCCACAAGTTTTTTTTGGTTGTGTTGTTTGAATGCCTCCCACCTGCTCCCTTTTCATAGCATCCTGTTTTTGTTTTATGGTTGCAAAATCTCTTCGTTTTCTGAAGATACTAATGATTGTTTTTAATGTTCTTGTCCCTGTATCAAATCATCTGTTTCCTTCAGGCTGCTTTTCCTATTTGCTTGTTTGTCTACCCTGGTCTCTCTCTTCATGTTAAACATTTTCCTCGGAAGACTCGTATTTTTGTCATCTCATTTCTAAAGTGGGTTATGAAAGCTGAACAGGAATCCCTGAGCCCACAGGAGATGCTTCATTCTCTGGTGATCTGATTGCAGTGCTTGTTGGTTATCACCTGACGGCAGCATCTTTAGATCCTTCGTTTTGAGATGATTAGACACAGCAAAGAATATTTTCAAATATTCTGTTTGGGGGTGGGGATGGGGGGAAGGTCTCGCTGACAGTATTCTGGAATCTATAGGAAAAGAAGGGCTAAAGAATATCATTATTCAACACGTATGTGCTCGCTCTAGTCTAAGGAATCCCCAATTTTAGCTAAATCCTTCACTTCCCCACAGTTCAGGGGATCCTATTTTATTCCACCTAGAGAATTGTTTGCGAAAATGCTTTTACTGTCTTTTAGTAGCAGTTTGGTCTGGTAAAATAAATAAATGTGAACGTTCATCTGTCCTGTATACCCAGAAGTCCCAGCAACTATTTCAATAAGAAATTTCTTACAGAAATCATTAGAAGATCTTAAATTAGGATTTGAAAGAGACATATCAAGACCCGTCTGTCAGTGGTAGCCTGTGTAGTCAGTCAGTAAGGAGTCATTCAGTAAATCTGAAGTTCTAATGTCTTTCCTTTAAAGTAGAGTAACATGAGAACTTTCAGATTTTGCACTTGGGTTGCAAATCTTTAATTTGTGAAGTTTGGAAGGAAATCAGCACACAACTATATTACTGAATTTGTCATAAGTCACAAGTTATAAGTATTCATGATATTTTTCCTTCTCAAGTAAAAATATTTTAGTAGGGTCTTTCTGAATGAAACACAGAAAGATATTTGTCCTATTGGTAATGATAACTTATATACCTATGCTGATGTTCACTGGCTTCTGTTCTCTCTCCTTTTCTAACCATCATTGTACAGACACTTACTGTGCTTTATTACAAACCAGGTCATGTAGTTGGTGTAGTGAGAATCTGCACAATCTAGTGGGGAGAGAAAGATGCATAAACAATTACAATCTCATGCAAGGGGTATATGGGGGAGTATGGATGTGGCAGTGCTGCCACATGGGGCAAAAACAACTAATTCAAACTTAGGGTGCAGAGAGGTTCAGGAAAGCTCTTTGAGAGAAGTTCTTCCACATATTACAATTTATATGATTGCCATATTGATCTCTAGTAGGCATCTCAAATTTAACATGTCCAAAAACATACTCCTGCCTTGAACCTCAAGTCTGCTCCCCATAGGTCTTTCCTGTTTCACTAAACAAAAACTCCATCCTCCCCTCCTTGTTGAGGCTATAAAACCTACATTATTTCTTTGGAAGGCTCTTCCATTCTTCATGCAAGCCACCAGTACCTTCTGTTGGCCCAGCTTTCAAAATTGGCCTACCTGGTTCTAAATTACATCATCTCTTGCCAAGATACTGCAGTGCTGTCTTACTGGGCACCTGGTTCTGCTGTTGCCCCACTACACCACAGTCTATACTAAATGTAACAGCCAGAAAGATCCTTTCAAAGAGAAAATTTAATGTCTCATCCATCACATTCTCAGGGGCCTTCAGATCACTCCTCAAATGTCACCTTGTCAGTGAGGCCTTCAGGACCACTTTATACAGAGAACAATCCCACCTACCTTCACTGGGGCATTCACTACCATTGTACTTATCACTGTATGGCATACTATGTCTTACTTTGGTAAATTTACTATTTTGTTTATTTTCTGTCTTTCCCCACTAGAATATAAACTCCATGACAACTAAAATTCAGTCTATTTTGTTCATGGTGGTACTTCCTACATAACCCTAGAACTGTATAAATTTCTCTAAACATTTTTGTGTGTGCCTTCCAGACTTTTGTATATATAAATAAATGTATTTAAATAAACACAGGATCAAGGGATACATCCTGTTTTTATCATGATTCTTTCACTAAGGAGCATATAACAAAAATTTTTTTTATAAGAATACTGTTCTTTTAAAGTATAATTTTTATTTCTTCATGGTGCTCCATTATAATGGATATTGCCATAATTTATTCAGTCATTTACTTTTACTCATTTTGTATGTTTAGTTTTTTGTGTTTATAAAGCACACCATTCTGCAAAATATTGTGCACATCTCTAGGCACAGTATATATTACTGGGATATATTTTAAGAGACTTGTTGGGTCAACACATACGGAAAATTATAAAGCTTTGTTACCAGGTGCCAAACTGTACCTCAGGAAGGTGGTGTCTACCAGTTGTTATACAGTTTCTCTTAAACACTACATTAGCAGGCGTAGGAAGTATAGAAAAACATCAGTTTTTGAAGAAACAAGGAAGAATTTGATGCTTTCTTTAAAGATAAAAATCATCCCTTTTCAATCTGTTTCTTCATCTGCCCCTGATTCACACTGAAACCCTTCATGAAAGCCACTTAAACATGGTGGAGTAACCTTTTCAGTGGTTTTCTGGAGACTACCTTCTATAAAACTTTTCTTGTATAAATGATACATCCATTGGGCTCTGCTTGTTTTCTACAAGAAATTTTAAATGTTATTTTTATTTTTATAATAATAGTAATATCCAGTATTTTTTGGAAGGCCACCATATATGCAAGAAATAACTACCAGTTGCTTGCAGAACTATCGTTTTTTATTTGTGTTTAGGATTGCACAGGCAGCTGTTAATACAGTTACTTACATTGTCATGGAATAATAAAAAAGAATGAAGGCAGATTTAATATGTAAGACTTGGATTCTTCCAAATGGCATTGAACAAATAAAAGATTGGTCACTTACTCAAAAACAGAGTGTACCTTAAACATGTAAATGTAAATGGCTTAAATGTACATTTATTTACCTATATTTTGATATAGGGTCAAGACCTTTCTTAAGAGTCCAAGTGTCATAATCCATGTCTTAAGAAATTCATACCCATAATACAACTCTTTCTTTAAAATAGGGAACTTAAAATACAATTACTGCCTAGATTTTTAGAATTTTTTGTCCAATATTTTATATTTGTTTCATCTATACTTAATATAACAATTTAGTCATTTATTTTTTAAGGCATCTAACAATTTTTTAATAGAAGCAATGCTTCTCTTCTCACAATTATCAGTTTGTGAATTGTTTAATTAAATCACATATTTAAATTTAAAAGTACAGCTGGCATAAACATGTCTGGGGCGGATGGAGGAGCACACAAACTCTTGGCAGGTAGACGATTCAATTGACAGAAGCAGAAATACGCGACTATTCTGAAACTAGCCATGAGCCTGCAGGGAATCAGGGAATAGAGAGTGTCCTTTATCAGTACCACATTCATGTTGTGAAGGAGTCATTTATTTTCAGCACAGCACATCATAATTCAGTTTTAATTCATGCTGTTCATTTCAACTTTGGTTTTGAAATTTGGTTTGCATTTTATTTGTGATTGTAATAAGATTATATGATAAGGAGTTACAGTTGGCTTAATTTGTATTTATTTAAGTAACATTATAATAAAAATAATTGAATCCAGCACTAGGAAAGGTAAGAATTTTTATTTTTAATGTTGAAAAGGAACTTGTACAATACTCAAGTATGAGAAACACTGCCATATAAGCTAGAGAGGAATTGGTAAGACCTAATGAAAAAATGGCATATAACCATCCCTAAGATACACATACACATACCTTTATGTTCTACTCTCACACTCTACCCCCAACTCTTTCTTGCTCAACGAGCTCTCTGTCATTAAACAAAGAAACAAGTCTCTAAGCTTTAAGTACTAGAGAGGAAAAGATATAAAATATAATAAAAGTTCTGTCAGCTTTCAAGAAGTCAGTCTGGAAGGGGAGAAAATATACATAATATCAATATGTCTTTAGCCAAAAGTTATTGTTTAATAGGGCAAAAAAATTAGTGCCATGAAAAAATCAGAGATGGCTTCTTTGGGAAGTCCAGAGCGTGTTCTGATCCTGCTGCTACTTGGCTTCTGCACAATGAGTTTCAGCATTAAAAACTGATTTGTACCTTCAAATTCAGAACTCACCCCTGTATGAACTAAAACCACTAAAATGGTGACAAATTCAATTCTCAGTTATTATCACAATATTTATGAACTTAAATACCTTTATTATACTGTATTATTTGTGATGACTCTCTTTAAGGCTCATAAAAGTCTGTTAAAAGGAAGGGTGTGTAGGAGTGCCTGTGTTTCAGACCCTTAAGTAGGAAAG